>JAJOZX010007913.1:67500-212411 GCA_023014485.1 Bathynomus jamesi
ATGTTGCAGGTGCAACAAGGGGTTATGAAACTTGGAGGCGGCGTTATCCCTAATAGAAAGACAGGAGGAGAGAAAGGAAGAGAGGTGTTCACCTGGCAGGAGCTAAGTGCATATTAACACTTCAGCCGACCCGCCGCTGTTTTATTAGTTGTAAATCAGCCAGTTAGCTTAATCCGCCAGTTGGCTTAGAAGGCGTAAATGGCTTGTACAGGTTGAGTTGCCAGGTTGTGCCATTTTTTAATTAAAGCCTATATTGTTGACTGTTGGCTTAGAAGGCGTAAATGGCTTGTTCAGGTTGAGTTGCCAGATTGTGCCATTTATTTAATTAATTCTTAACAGTTGGCTTAGAAATCCGTCAGTAGGTTTAGAAGGCGTAACCAGCCATTTGGTATAATTAAATATCGTTTACAACCAAAAGAATTAAATAAAACATTACATCATTCTGTTTATTTAGACAAAATATTGTAAATATATAGAAAATAAATATACATTTGAATGACAAAAAAAAAATAATAATAATAGTATAAGAAATATGAATGAGGAATATGTATACAATCAAAAAATATAACCATCAATATAGCAGTACAGGAGAAATATATATACACAATTATGTTAAATATATTGAAAATAAATACATTCACTTTGTTTTACTGCGCAATACAATAAACTCACACGTAATCGAGTCTACATTCACATCGTTATTGCTCTGCATTACGCAGTATACGCGGTTTAATAATATTTCACCGCTCAAGGTATAGGGAAACCTGTACTCTATATAAATGGCATTCATATCGTTTAGTACTATTTTTGTGCCCACTTTACATCCGGTTGGCAAGTTACCTTTAAATACGTCTAGAATACAATCAAAAGCATGCATAAAGAGTTCATCGTTAGCCACAACATCATTATTAAATACAAGTTTATAAACACGCCTTTCCAATCGAGGGTTTATTTCTACCGACCCGAGCTTTTCAATCGTGAACTCTTCTTCACACTGCATAGCGAGAGTTGAAATAATCTTCTAAATCGTTACGACAGCTGCTCATTATATAAAGAAATAGTTCTTCAGGGTGAACGGTGTAGGTGAGCTCAGCCCTGTACCGATCAAGTGCTTTGTACCAAAGCTCATGATATTTCAAAGAGTCTAAACTTTTTAAATAAGCGTCCAGCTCTAGACCATTCTCACCGTGTTCAGCCCTACACTCGGTAAACCCATCGAGCAGAGCGGTGTATGCGTATTCAAGAACCGTATCAAAATAAAGCATATCCATAACACACGCGTCTAATATAGGCTTCAGCTTGCGGAATCCGACGATTTCAAACATTCTGTCGAGGATGAAACGGTTTCGCGTAGGGACAAGAGCGTTATTATCAGAAGCATTCTTCCACATCAGCCGTATATCAATGCATGGCCGATCGTTATTTATACACAACGTACAACAACGGCATATGAGGGGTGTCACTAATCTGCTCTCTTCTTGTACCTACACCTGTAGGAATTTTATAACGATCTTCACTCCACTTCTCAACTATCACGAAGATTCTATTCATCTCCTCGACACTTAAATAAACAACATTCCGTTTGTTTGTTTGTTTGTCTACAATCCGTTTCCAGTACATAGTTAACACCGGATTTACGCCTGAACACGCGCAACGACTTCGTCACGGACACATCGTACACGGCGTTGAGAATGCTGCTCAAAGGAAGTTCCATCGTATTCGAGATAACTATGAGCCACATGCAACGCTCGGCTCGACGGGAGGAGTGAGTCACACCATAAGCTAATGAAACGTGTACGGCGCTGTTCCAACATGAATCGTTGTATCCCATTATATTGGGCAGGTGTTTTGAGAAATTTTCCGATACAGAAGTAATATCGGTTTTAATGTTTTATCACTCCCACCCCCGAATACGCACCAGCATTTTTTCAGGGTAATTTTCACGAACTAAACACATTTTATAACGGTTTTAATGTTTTACCACTCACCACACGTTCATTTCCACAAACTAAACATCTTCACATTCCGGCGCACTATTTGAGAGGAACATATGCCCATATTTTTTTTTTGTTTAACAAGCGATACTCGTCTCTAAAGTCTGTTAAAAACTCACCAGGGCATTAGCCACAACCTCACTACAAACTTCATGATATATATTAATATAGTGATAAAAATACTTAAGATTCTCCATGATGACGAGATTTACATTCTCAGTCGCAGGGCACGAGTACTCGGTATGATGCAACATGACATAATATCGCTTGTCACACCACTCATCAACAAGACTCACTATCCATACCGTTGCTTCTCTTCTGCACGTGTTGTTTCTTTTACTTCACGGTATATGTAAGCTTTTATAAAGTTTAGTCCTACAACATAGTTCAATACATCACTTGTCCCACGAAATCCTACAATGCTCTCACCAGAATAGCCATAGAGTATTTGTACATCTTGCTCCTTCGCACGATTCAATGTAGCCTTAAAAGCATCAAAGGAGGGTGGAATAGGGAGTTTTTCAGTATCCACCACATCTTGACACTTTGCAGAATACCATTTCATAAACGTTGAACAAGCAATATTAAAGGTAGCCATTACTATTTTCTGTCTACGCGGGAGAATACACGTCTGATGTCCAGGGCTTACTGCGATCAACTGAGCACGCAGGGAAGCCCAGGTAGTAGCATGACTCACGTTGCTGGTCTTACAGTGGGCGGAGCTTAGAACTTTCTCCTGTGTACACACACACACACACACACACACACACAAAGGAGAAATTGAAACACGATTTATTTAATAAACGAAATATTCAAGGTGTATATATATTTACAAATACGTGTAATAAATAAGTTAACAATAGACACATCAAAGATTATATTCAAGTGTATATATATATTTACAAATACGTGTAATAAATAAGTTAACAATAGACACATCAAAGATTATGGTATCCAAAGGGTACGGTATCATAGGTACCAGGTACTGGTAACGTTTCCTATAGGTGTTACGGCACACCTTTGTACCCCTAAGTTCCTTCACGCCCCCAGCTTCTGCGCCCGAAAATTGTGGGTGCCTACAGTTAGTTGGGGCGGCCGATCGCCTCATCATCATCATCCAACACACTAGATCCTTCAACGATTCAAAGTTAACGACCCGCCGATTCGCATGGTTGAGCGTGATACCCTTTGCCTTCACGATATATTTCATATCCCCCCACCCTCACCCGTACCCCATAAGTTTTTGGTCCTGTTGAGACAAAAGAGTCGGCGTATGCGGTGTCTCCATACTCATCCTTGATCTCATCAGTCAACTCACCGAGGAATTCACCAATAGGAGGCATGTATTCACCCTCCCTCTCTGTGAATATCACACTATCTGTATCAGCGTACAATACCCTCCGCCCAAGAGAATGCAATAAGCCCCAAAGTTTGATGCGTGCGTAGGCCGTTGTGAAGCTGGCTACAGGTATGTTTGTAACCCGTGAGGTATCTGTGGCCAATTCGGTATTGTTGTACTTTATTATGTAAGTATTACCTACATTCATGATCTCCATGACCTCTTTATCGGGAGCATTGGCATAATCCCAGACTTCACTATAACTTTGTGCCAAATGAACGTTCCCTTTGCCGGTATTCTGTGCAAATTTTCCCCAAAGACTGTTTAGACACAACTTTGCACTAAAGCGCTTGCCAGGGTTCTTTACAATTTGGGAACGGTCAAGCTGTATACCTTCACGGTAACGTTGAATATAGGCCGACTTTTCATCTTCGGTATCAACTCCTCGCGGATACCCTGATGCTTCGACCTTATCTTTCAAAAAAGCGTTTATATATGGCGTGAAAAGGTTGGGTAGCTTCTGAAACCTCCACACCTCATGTATCTTCAATATGCTGTAGCCATGGCGAACAGCTAGATCCAGCTCTTACGCTGGTGGGTTGTATGGTCACAATCACCATTGTTCTCTTCTGCGCACTTTACGCACAAGGGAAACATGAGCTTGTGATCGATAACGACGGGTAAGATCGGCATCCATAAATCGCGAGGGGGGAGTACGTCTACGAAAGAAAGGCCGAAATAGTACCCGTTCATATTTGTTGAGAACTCCTCGATGGTGGGTAGGTCAGGTCCCACCAGTTTCTCAGGCGCACCTACGGGGTACGGATTGTTCTTCATCACGTAGGGGTATAAAGAACAGAAGTCGTAGTAATGGAGTTTCACACCCTCCGTAGGCGGAAAGTATAGCTTGAAGGGATTTGTACGCCCTCCGAACAAGCTATCACCGCATTTGAGAGGATCCAACACCATTGAATGCTTGATCGTGTTTATTTCTTCACGGTACTGTCCATCTGTCTCCATCCGTGCATCATACTCATGTTCCCACAAGACTTTGTGAGTGAACTGGGATCCTATAAGTTGATCGCGGGTGCGGGTCCACGCAAGACAGTCGGCAGGAGATCTACCGTGGATATCTCCTGCGATTCCACACTCAGGACGGGGCATCCGTGCCACCAGCAACCGTTAAAGGAGTACACAGTCTTCTCACCAGTGGCACGGTTTTCACTTAACCATCAACCCAAAAAACATGACCATTAACCTTAATGGGTACTTCACCCGTGTTGCGGGCATGTTTATGAATAAACCTGTCTGCTGCTGTATGTGTATGAGCCAGTAAATAGCCTTGTGCCCATAACTGCGGGGATTGTTTCTGTGAATAATGGCTAAGGTGTCTTTAGGCATGAAGTTATTCTTGAACACCGTAAAACATAATGAGGCGATGGTGGTTGCGACTTGCAACGGATCGCATTTGAAACGGCCTATGTACATCCTTCTAAAGGCCTGGAAACATACTCTAAGCACGCGCACATCATTCACGCAATAACGCTCACATTCATCAGCTATATTATAAGGACTAGATTCATTAAAACTGTTGTAGTATCGGTCAAAATCTTCACGTTCATCTGTACTCATACATTCATAGTTAAAGTAATGTTTGGGTGGAGGTAGTCGTACGTAATTTAAAGTTTCTAGTGAGGAATGTGTAAGGGAAATATCCTTTTGAAACTTCAGCGGCTACGCCCATCACCTTGGGTAGCTTTGCTAATTTACAAGGTGTGAATAATAAAGTGTCTTTAAACTGTACATTACCTCTTATTTGCATCTGTATTAGCTTGTTGCCTCTTTTCAAGGGATCACCTGTAAATATCTCAGATGACTCGTGCTCAAGCAACTCCTTATAAAGGAACTGTGTCAAATTTTGCCCCGTTATGGGCGAGAATATACACAGTCATTTTTTTGAACTTGTCCGCTAGCTTGACAATATAGGACACAAAGAGTTTCACAGGGCTATCGTAGGCACTCGTTTTAAAAACGTTTGTACGTTTACCGCATTTGTGACACATCACTCATCACACTCGATCTCCATACACTCATCACAGATAGTCTGGCTTACAAGTAAATGTGGAATAACCTCTTTGGTTTCAGCGTTCGTGTATGTTTCTATATCGTAGTACACAGTTATACAAGGGTTATTTTTAGGCTTAGCATCTTTCATATAACATACATGCTTTACTCCATCCGCCTTATATTTCTCATGGCATGTAGGACAGTGAATTTCATCACATTTATGCTTGAAATTCCCCAATTATCCATCATATGAAACATACCACATTCACAGATTCTCATTTTCCTGCACGTGCCAATTGATTTATGGAGCTCAAAACAGTTATTATTGAAAAATGTGCGTCTACACACATCACAGTCCCTCTTCTCAGCTTCAACTACACGGCTTTCACATTTGGAGCTTTTACACTGCTCACATACCATGTGGCAATCTTTACAATGTTTCACTATATCATCCGCAAACTCGATACACCTTACACAAATCATGATGTCGCCCATATTTTCGACTTTTATCATAACTCGCGTAAAGGTCCCTTATATTACGGATGGGGAGATACGTTGTCCCTGACAGTCCTAAAATAAGTAGGGGCCTTGTACGATCTCTCACACTGCTTTTAAAAACATACACAGTCCTACGACGATCATCCATTCCAAATACAACTATACGAACATTCATTTCCTGTTCTACCCTTCTCAGCTCTTCAGGACCCATATTACAGTCAAACTCATGTTCACAGTCTACAGCTAGTTTACGAGCACGCTTCACTACCGTAGGCAACCAAATGTTTTTGACCCGTTTATATGCCGTTTATAAATATCCTGAGAATTGAAGTTAAGAGTATAAGGTGTGGCACTATGACCCGCAACACGGTATACAGGGTCAATATTTACCGTGAAGTTGTCCATATTGAAGGCTATACTACTTTGAGAGGCCTGCATTATACGGCTTAATATATACTCTATATCTTCAGCTGCCAAACGTCTGAACGGTATTACTACCCAAAAATCATCTACGCCGTCATTTGACCCGAATCCGAAGGACAGCCTCGTCCTGACTTCACGTTCGTCGCGGTTCTGAAGGCAAACTCTACAATACGCTCAACTATGCGCCGTAGTCCGTGTTCAACACCATTGCTATACATGGATCTAGGATCAACCCTGACTATATACCAATTTCTAGTCAAGGCTGGGGTGGGGGTAGCGGTGCGCACCAACTCGAATGTTATGTCATCCCCTACAGAACGAGAAGCTGCTGCTGCTGTGGAGGATGTACCAGGGACTGAATAAGGGGGTATATTTTTATTTGAGGAAGGTACTATTGTCGGGGTCGTGTCGTAAGACGTAGAGAGTTGGGGCTCTACTACTGGTGGTCTAACAACCGGCGCAATCCTGGTACGCTTTATACCTGACGTGGAGGGCTCTTCATCATGCCTCCGCTTTGAATTGTTGCGTGCTACAGGTATCGTTGGTGCGGACTTGGCAATGGGGATGGAGTCTGTGATCACAACTACACTGTCGTCAGGGTCATCTGTAATGTCGATGATGGGGTACTGTACCTCATCGTCATTCACGGTTCTGTGGGAGAAGAGAAAAACAAGACTGTAGAATATAAAGAGCAGCACTCAAAATTTGTGATATTTTGTAAATGGCCCACTGTGTTTATACTTAAAATCATTAAAGAAAAGGAAGAGATTTCCTCAAAATTTGTGCATAAAGTTATATGGTGCTATTCAACGTATCAGTCAGTGTTCAACGAGTACCAAGATGATATTTTGTTCCACAAAGGTGTATATGAAGTTAATTCGTTAAAGGGAAATGAACATACAGTCATTGTAATTGACGATCTCATGTTGGAGATGGATAAAACGTTTGCCGAGACATTTACAGTATTCTCCCACCATCTTAACATAAGCGTCTTCTTCATCAATCAGAATCTATTTTTCAAAAATAGATACATGCGTGATGTGTCGTTAAATACACAATATCTAGTCTTATTCGCGCAACGTAGAGATGTATCACAAATTTGGGTATTAGCCAATCAAATTTTCCCGAATCAGCGTAAGGAGTTTTTGGAAGTTTATGAAGAAGCTACAAGCACACGTTACGGATATTTGCTTTGCAACCTTCATCCGCGAAACACGTTTAGGGTGCTTCTAAGAACGAATATATTTCCAAACGAACCTGAAACGGTGTATATTCCAGAATGACAAAGAGGCTAAAGAAATACCATGAATTAATAAAAATCTATCATCGACTGCCCCGGGCAATGCAGCAGATGTTTATTAAAAATATCGACTCCAACTTTTTAAAATGTGAAATCTGTCTCAACGTTATAAATTGCAATGTATCAATGAATCCACCTCGGAAGGCTCGCCTACGCCGTTACAAGAACATAATACGTACACTCGCTCGTAAAAGTCAAACTGTACGGAAGAAAAAACGAATTATCGTACAAAGAGGAGGGTCATTCTTCCCCATCTTATTTTCAGTTTTGGGTCCTTTATTGACTAGATTAATATAATGAAGAAAGTGGTAGTGATTCCTCACGAGGTGTATGCTTCACTGCAAAGTTCAAAGAATCCGGACACGGATCTAGATCCCCGTAAAAGCAGGCTTAAAAGAATGGAAAGCGAATTGCTAGCCCTATTAAACAGTGAAAAAACACTTGATGAGAAAATAATCTTATACCAAGAAGCTCTGCAGAAATTTCTTCGCGGGTACGAAAATTATAAGAACCCGACAGAGATTCCCGTGGTTATTAGGCACAGCACGGGGAACTGGTCACACAACATATCGTGCATGTATTAAAAAGCACCCTCCCACATTCATTGAGGAATAAAGGTTTAAGTCTTTATAATCTATTGAATGAGGACTCAGCCATACAATGGACCGATACAGCGAGATCATTGTGGAAGGATCAAAGGTACAGGGGTCGAATATCGTGGACATTGTCCATGATCTGGTTAGAAAGTGGGATAGGCCCTCACCATCAGGATGGAAGCATATTAAAGCAAGACTACAACAAATAAATGTCCCCAAAACAATGATAGGAAATCTGAACAGGTTAAAAGACTTGGAACATGCTTCGCACGTGACAATTGAAGACGCCATCACCCCCGGCGGTAACACCTTTGATGAGGAGAAAGAAGAGGTTAAACAACGGTCAACCCTACCCACGTGCCTCTAAAATACGCAAATGGCTAACATATTAAGAAGACGTTATTATGACATTTCTAACCCAGCCTCCTATGGAGGCGTAGATAGACTGTACAGAAGTGTTTACGGAGTAGGAAAAAAAGATGTTGAGATTTTGCGGGAGCAGGACGCTTATACACTTCGTAAGCCTGTGAGAAAAAGGTTTAAAACAGCCAAGACAACAGCAAGCAGATTTAACAGACATGCAAAGATATTCTGAGTATAACGATGGTTACCGCTACATTCTATTCATAATAGATGTATTCTCTAGATATCTGTGGCTAATTCCTCTGAAAAATAAATCACCTGAAACAGTTGCTAAAGCCACCAAAACGCTGATGTTAAAAGGAAACAGGGTTCCTGGCTATTTTTGTACTGATGTGGGGGAAGGAATTTATAGGCCGTGCTTTTCAGAACATGTTGACAGATTTTAATATCAGGTATTACACTACTAATTCTACACATAAGGCTTCTTTAGCTGAAAGAGTTCAACGTACCATAAAGGAACGCATGCACCGCTATTTTACACACAAAAACACATACAGATTTCTAGACATTCTGGAATCATTGGCCTCATCATACAACCGCTCACACCATCGCACGATTGGGACAACCCCTAACGAGGTTTTAGAAAGAGGTACGTTCCCAGAGGTGAGAAGAGATGGAACACCACCACACTGCGCGTTTCAAAATCAATGATTATGTAAGGCTGTCGCGTTCGGGAAATAAATTCGCGAAGGGATTTGAGCAAGGATGGGCACGTGAGATTTTTAAAGTTAGGGCTATGAGACCTAGAGGTGAGATAATGATGTATTACGTTGAAGATTTGAAATGGGGAAGAAATCTCAGGAGGCTTTTACCGCGAGGAGTTGCAGAAAGTGGCATTTAATTTAGGAAAAAATGTGTTTAAAATTGAGAAAATTTTAGGAAGCAAAGGTTCAGGAAAGAGAAAAATGTACCTGGTGAAAAGGCCAGGATACCCAAAAAGCTTCAACACCTATATAAAAGCTGATGCAGCAATGAAGCTTAAATAGTATGCAACATGGCTCCTAACCATTTCTACGTCACACTCCCGTCCTCCTCGTCCCTGTCTGTACACCTTAACAACACACTAGCCAACTTTGTAGCAGAGCTCCATGGACCCATTGTATTGGGCCGTGATTCGTATGAGGTGGGGATATGTGAAATTCAGCTGGACAACCTCTTTTTAAATACTGATTATAAAGATACTGTTTTTACGATTCTTAGAGACTGTAATGAGTGTGAAAAAGCCGGGGTAACTCGGGATGAAACCATGCGTACCACCCAGATTATGTACAGTATTACAGTACAGAAGTAACACTAGGGCCGGGTCACTATGGTGAGGCCGAGGAAGTTGTGAGAGACTTTAACGCAAGTTCAAAAAGCTCAAATCTTACGGGCGATTTAGTATACGAAATCGTAAACAATGATCCCCATGCATGCACTATGGTCCTAAAATCGCAGGCTAACCGAAATGTTAAAGACCAAAGAGTGTTCAAAATTATAACCGATGGACGATATCGCGCAGCCTTCCAAAGAGAGACATTTCACGAGGCACAACACGACTTGTCCAGCCTAATGTATCAGTTGAAATTGGAGAAAATGGTTGATGGCTATAAACCCCCAGACATGTGCTATATTTACAGCAATATAATGGAGCACCAGTTTGTTGGGGATACCCAGGCACGCCTGCTGCGCATTGCTCACATTCCCAACCATAGAGGAAGGAGTTTGAGTATTACATATGACAGACCCCATTATGTGAACGTCGCAACTAATCTAATAACCAATATCTCAATATATATAAGAACGATTGAGGGTAAAAATTTCCCATTCGGTAACGGGAGCTTAACAGTGAAGCTGCACTTTCGACGCACTGAGTTATAATGGACAGAAAGCCTTTCACCGTCTATCGAGGGGTGAGATACCAGGCGGTAGTGGACTTGGGGTCCATTTTTTCAATCATACTACGTACGGCTGTTCCTTTGCTGAAGAGGGGTGCCAGATACCTCGGAAGGAAAGCGCTACAATCAGGTCTTAACACTGCAGAAGACATATTGGCTGGGGCTAAACTTAAAGAAGCTCAAAGATGCAAGAGAAAAATGCGTGGTGGTGGGAAGAAGAGGAGAACTAGCTGGAAGAAGGGCTTACCAACACGTGGCATTAAACGTAAAAGGATATAAAAAAAGAAGTGTTCTAAGCGAATGAAACCTATGGTTGACCATTTTTTTTTACTAATATAAGCTTAGGACATTGATCTCATGAATCATAGTTTGTTTAGTACTTGACGAGAGAGGAGGCACTATTTCTAACTCGTCATGGCACGCTTCATTCATCCGTGTAGTTCACAATGCTGTAAATCGGAGCTGTCCATCTTTGACATGCCCCCAACTCAAGTTTCTATTGAACACAGTGACTTTATTACAATTAACCCTTTAAACACAATTAGTTCCCCGAGTGCTACTATAGAATTCGTGATACCCAGCTCAGACCCTTACTTTTTTGACCCAAGCTGTGTGCACATGTACGCTAAACTACGTATAGCCCATTCTGATGGAACGGACTGCGATGACAAATATGTTGTATACCCTGAAACAAACTTTCTGCACTCCATATTCAATCAGTGTGACGTATATTTAAGTCAGGTCAACATATCGGCAGGCATGGAGTACTATCACCTACGAGCCTATCTACGAAAGTAGTATAAAGGACAAATTTAAAAATTCTAAAAAGAAGATACAGATTTCACATTCCAGAAGTTGCTTGTGAATGGGGTGGATATGAAAATAAAGCTCACCCGCACGAGTCCTGAGATCTGCTTAAATCTGGATGCTGATCAAGAAGAGGGAGCAAAACTCTTTGTGGTTTACATTATGGAGACATACCTCCGCGTACGGCGAGTGAAATTAAGTTCACCAAAACAACTAGAAATTGAGAAAAATTTACTAAACGCCGCAGTAAAATACCCTCTTAACAGAGTACAAATCAAACTATACACGGTGCCAGCAGGGTTGGCATCGAAACAGATAGAAAACATCGCCTTGGGAAATCTTCCTAAAATAATATTAATTGGAATGCAGAACCATGCTTCGGTGAATGGAAAATATAAAAAGAGTGCCTTTAAATTCGAGAATTTCGGACTTAAAAATATAGCTCTATACGTTAATGGTATTGCGTTGGGAGGAACAATGAATTCGGACTATTCATCAGATACTGTGTTACCTCTTTGCGCGAGAGCATATAGTAATCTGGCCCATATTGCAGGTGATTGTGATGAGCTCGGGAATGGCGTAACGCAGAAAGAATTCATTGAGCAATTTAACCTTTATCCGTTTGACATCACACCTGACTTATCTGCTAGCATGAATACACATTTAAGTCCACAACAGAGTGGAAACATCTCAGTCAGGTTGGAATTCATCAAGCCTATAGACGTACCTATTAGTGTACTAGTATACCTCGAGTCACAAGCCCTAATAGAAGTAGACAGATTTAGGGGCGTTATCAATGACTTTTAAAATGGATGCGAGTACACTTCAGAGAGTAATGAATAGTGAACGAATCACACATTCCAAATTTATCGGTGTTTGCGAAGAATGAAACAATAAATTTGCCAACTACGCGAGATTGCAGTAGTCTTATTGTGAACACAGATGTCATTGGTAATGAAGGGATTCATTGGTTTGCGATCTATTTTAAAAATAGGGACCGCCTGTACTATTTTGATTCACTCAAGACTCAACCCTGGAGTGACCCTGTTATTGTAAAATTTCTCGACCAGTTGCATATCCCCGAAGTTGTATGGAACCTATTCCGGTTACAAGGATATTTTAGTAGTACTTGTGGAATGTACTGCATTTCATTTCTCATGCATATGTCACGTGGTAAAGAATTTATAAATTTTTAAAAATTATTCGACCAGTGTCACACTCACCGAAACGATGAAATGGTATGCAGACAGATAAAAAAAACGTTTTCCGATTGTGCGTACTCGTTGTATAGTATGATGTTTTGTTCGTATATATATATATATATATATATATATATATATATTTGTAACCAATAATGTTAGTTTGTATATTCTGTAGTTTAAGATGGTTATTGTACTAAAAACATGATTTCGTTCATTTAATAAATTGATGAAAATACATTGTCTTCACCCCAAAAAGATCGAAACAAAAAAAACACACATTATTTCGTTTATGATGTGACAATCGTTGGGTTGACTGCTCGGTAAATCTTCTACTTCCGTATTCAGGTCCATGACATGGGATTCTTCAAAACGAAAAGATTGTATATCACATGTCAAATCCTCATCGGACCTTAAAGTTGAAAGAATAATTCATTAGTTCATACTGAATCTTTTTAATAAAAACATACAGAGTATACATATAGTAAGAGTATTACACTGTGAAGATGTCTTTGAACCGCTCAGAGAGGTTCCTTTAAGAGATAATTACGAATAACATTTGAATTTATAAAAAAAAACATGCAAAAGATTGCCATAAAAAAACCAATGATTCAAAACAGGATTTTAGCATAACTGCAAACTAATTTATAATTGCGGTTACCTAAATGAAGTATTTTTAATGTGATGAGGTGAATTTCTACAACCCTCCATATATATGATGAAATAATCCAGAACAGTGCTCTTTTTGGCACGCACCAGTTTGCAAATAATTGACTCCAAAAATAAAATTATAGGTACTTACATTTCTACGGCAGTCCCTTGCTTCGGATCGTAAGGTGCGTCATTGCAACTATCATCAACGGTTTGCGTTGGAAATAATCCATCCCGATCAGTGGCGTTAAAAAGATTAATTTTGGACAACGCTACAATGTCACCATCTTGATATAAATCCGGTAAACTATAAAGTTCTTGACTCATGGCGGAGGGAATGTTTATTCACTGTTGAAAATAGTTACTGTGACTCCCAGCTGAAAATATTTCCTTTTATACGCATAATCCCAAGCACCGCCCCAAAAGACTAAGAGCCGGTTCGTAAGTTAATGATTGGTTGTCAGTTGGTTGTTTGTGTACCAATCGTAACACCTATATTATGGGTCCATGCTTTGGACGAGTAATGGTGTCTTTATATTCTCTCCGTAGATTTAATGCTCACATTGTGTATTACCCCTTGCAGTCTGTACCACGACAATATTTGCATTTGCATCCATACTTTTCTCGGTTTTCCCCAACCCTCCCCTTTATGCAATATCCATCGCAACATTGATGAACCATCTCTATCACAACAATATTTTATTATTTTGCGGCTACACTATTTGATCCTCAATTTTTCGGATGCATGTCGTTATAGGAATATCTTCATCAGAATCGCTCAGCTCAGTACCACAGTAAACAAAATTAGCGCAGCTACTCTTCAAATCCTGACATTGCCAGAAACACCCATTGATACAAAGCTCATTAGAAAATAAGAAATCTAGAAGATTTTTACAAGCAGAATGTGCATTATTATGTTTTGCTGTCATACTAATCTCAGCTTTCCAAGATTCCTGACTTGTGGATTTGGTTATATATATAATATATATATATATATATATATATATATATATATAATGGGTTGGACAAAATAATATGAACACCTTGATAAATGGCGGTTTTATTCTTAATATGGAGTTAGTCCTCCTTTAGCGGCAATAACAGCTGCAATGCGTCGGGGAATTGATTCATACAGCTTTTGGGGAGTGGCTAGAGGAATCCTGAGCCATTTTTCGAGCAAACCCTGCTCCAGTTCCTTCAAAGACGCCGGCGGTGGGAATCGGCTTCTGACCTGCTGCTCCAACTGACACCACAGATGCTCGATAATGTTAAGATCCGGGGATTGTGGAGGCCAATCCAAGCGTTCTACGTCACTAACATGCTCTTAAACCAGTTTTTAACGACCCAGCGGTGTGGATTGGTGCATTATCATCCTGGAAGACGGCGCCGCCACTGGGAAACAGCGTTTGGACCATGGGATGGACCTGGTCAGCCAATATTGACAGATAGACCTGGGCGTTAACCCTACCGTGCAGTACTACAGCTGGGCCAAGAGTATTCCACGATATTGCTGCCCAAACCATCACAGATCCGCCTCCATGCTTCGGTTGGGGTCAGGCAGTCGGGGTCATAGGCATCTTTAGGCTGTCTCCAGACGTAAACTCGACCGGAACATGGAAATAGCGTAAAGGAGGATTCGTCGGAGTAGACTACATTCTTCCACCGGTCCATTGACCAATTCTTATGGTCATTACACCATTTTCTGCGCCGCTCAATGTTGGTGTGCGAAAGGAAGGGTTTGACAATTGCAGCCCTCCCATGGTATCCAGCTCCATGGAGCTCGCGACGTACAGTTCTGTCGATACCGGGCTTGCAAGATGCTGGTTAAGCTCTGCAGTCACTTTTGGAGCTGTGGTCTTATAGTTCTTTGTCACAATGCGCTTTAGCACCCGGCGGTCTCGATCACACAGCTTCTTCTTGCGTCCACTATTGCATTTGTCGGTGCTTGTCTTTCCATGGTTTTGGTATGCAGACATGACCATAGAGACAGTTCCTTTGGATACATTGAACATCTGAGCGGTTTTCGTCACCGATGCACCAGCCATCCGCGCTCCGACAATTTGCCCTCTTTGGAAGTCTGACAGGTCTTTCATAACTGCTAATTCATAATTCACTCAGATCTGTAAAAACAACGTAAGGGTTATAACATGACGTATACACTCTCTGTTACGCATTTAAATAGGTTTGCCAGTCATTTGACCGTTTACTTTGTGTCTGAGCAGTCCGTAAAGATAACCGATGAAATCGGCGGGTGTTCATATTATTTTGTCTAACCCCTGTATGTGTGTGTGTGTGTGTGTGTGTGTGTGTGTGTGTGTGTGTGTGTGTGTGAATTTACTGCATATAATCCTCGTATGTATATTTTTTTTCTTCTCTAAAAGGTCTTTTGAAAATCTGTGTATTAAATATATTCTCCACAATTATAAATATTTTTGTTTTTCTTTTCATTACTTTATTTATATTTTTAAAAAAGAATATTATACCAAATAGAATAAACAAAACTTTCTTTCTGTGTGTGTGTGTGTGTGTGTGTGTGTGATTTCTACAGGCAGATTGTGCATTATTATGTTTTGCGGCCATACTAATCTCAGCTTTCCCAAGATTCCTGACTTGTGGATTTGGTTATTTGTTTATATATATGTGTGTGTGTGTGTGTGTGTGTGTGTGTGTGTGTGTGTGAATTTATTGCATGTAATCCTCGTATGTATAATTTTTTTCTTCTCTAAAAGGTTTTTTGAAAATCTGTGTATTCAATATATTCTCCACAAGAAATTATAAATATTTTTGTTTTTCTTTTCATTACTTTATTTATATTTTAAAAAAAGAATATTATACCCACTTAGAATAAACAAAACTTTCTTTCTGTGTGATAAAATATAAAACATTTATATACAAGGAAGACAAACGCATGGAGAGAGAAGAGGCGGATGCGAGTGTTTTAGTGAAAGTTTCCCCACCACATTCCAATATGTCCAGTTTGGGGTCAGCCTTGCGGTCAGCCTGAGGCAATTTGTACATTGTTTCTTCCAGAGACGAATTCAAAGAAAGAATGAAATGAAATGAGATGAAAATGAAATGAAATGAAAAGGTTTAGAATGAAATGAAATGAAAAGGTTTAGAATGAAATGAAATGAAATGAAAAGGTTTAAAATGAAATGAAATGAAATGAAAAGGTTTAAAATGAAATGAAATGGTTTAGAATGAAATGAAATGAAATGAAAAGGTTTAAAATGAAATGAAATGAAATGAAAAGGTTTAGAATGAAATGAAATGAGATGAAAATGAAATGAAAAGGTTTATTGGCAGACTATTGTCCATATGACAATAAACATTTTAGATTAAGTTAGTTAAAATAATTAGCTCTTTCGCTGTTTATTGTTTTTCTTATATACAGGGTGAGTCAAAATTCTCCATACATAGGCAAAATGGTCACTTTATTATGCAATCACTTGTAAGTCACAAAATATGCTCTATGTGGGCACCACTACACTGAATGCACATATGGATGCGTTCCTCCCAGTCATGGAAAACGCGCGTTTACACGTCTGGTGTTATGCATGCACACGCATCACGAATGCGTTCCTTTAGTTGGTCCGTGTTTTGTATTTTCACCTAGCACACCATGGCCTTCAAGTGCCCCCACAAGTAAAATCAAAGGGGGGTGAGGTCTGGGGACCTCGGACGCCACTAAACGGGGCCACGGCGGCCAATCCAGTGACCCGGAAACTGCTGATCCAGCCACTGGCGCACGCAGATACCGTAATGGGGTGGCGCCCCGTATTGCTGAAAGTACGCTTGAAATCCCCCGTCCTCGTTCAGCAGGGACGGCATGATTGTCTTGCAGCATGTTTAGATACATTTAGGCATTCAGATTGGTGTCAATGAAAAAAGGGCCAACAATTGTGTTGCCCCATACCCCGCACCACACTATCACTTTTCCAGCGCCTTGCGTCTTTGAGGGACTCATCCAGTGCGGGTTGTCATCACTCCAATAACGTACGTTTTTACGATTAACCTCTCCATGAACATAAAAGTTGGCTTCATCTGAAAACAGGATGCCAGCCGAGAACTCCGTGTCTTCGTCCACTTTTGTTCTTGCCCATTCACAGAATTCCAGCCGCCTGTCCGGGTCGTCTTCACTAAGATACTGCAACATTTGCATTTTGTATGGATGCCATCTGTGCTCTTTCATAATGCTGACGATACTCCTTTGGCTGACACCGCATTCTGCAGACATCCGTCGAGTGCTTTTATGGGGACTCTCTGCGAACGCTGCCAGCACCATGGTCGCTGTGCCTTCATCGGTGGCTGTTCGTGGACGGCCACTTCTCGGTTGGTCTGCAACACTTCGTCTTCTTGAACTTCTCAATGAGTTTGGCAACGATGTCGTGTGTGATGTGCGTGCCGGGAGCGTGTCTCCTGTTAAAATCCTCGACAACCTTGCGACAGCTTCCTGATACTGCCAGAAGAATGATCTCTATACGCTCTTCTTGGGACAAAAGCATCTCAGCACAACACCTGCAAAAAAAATAATAAATAAATAATCATGTATTTATCATAACCATTTTGCCTATGTATGGAGACTTTTGACTCACCCTGTGTATATATATATATATATATAAGGTAAGGAGAAAGTCGTTCAAATACAATTGTGTGTGTGTATTTCGCCTGAACTATTATTTTGACGATTATACGCTTCGTATTTCTTATACTATTTTTTATTTTATGCAGTAGAAGATAAAGTGTATATTTATTTTCAATATATTTAACATAATTATGTGTATATATATATATTTCTCCTATATTGCTATATTGATGGTTATATTTTTTGATCATATATATTCCTCGTTCATATTTCTTATAATATCATTATTTTATTTTATTGTCATTCCATCGTATATTTATTTCCTATACATTTCCAATATTTTGTCTAAATAAACAGAATGATGTAACGGTGTTTTATTTATTTCAGTTTAAATGTATTTCTTTTGTTGTTAATATTGGATTTCGTTTAAATAATTAATTCTCTTTCTGAATAACTTTAAGGAGAAAGTCTTTCTTGCTTTTAATAAATAAAAACATTATCTGGCAACTCGTGTGAATTAAAATAAATGGCGATATCTGCCAACTCTCCCTAATAATGTATACCTGAAGAATTAAAATAAATGCTATCTGGTAACCCCCTCCATATGTAAAAAGTGATATCTGGCAACTCACCATCCTCTATATAAGACCTGCTTGGCCCCTGGACGATCATAATGATGCGGACTCCGGTGGAATAAAGAACTCTCTCTTTCCTTCTTAGGTTAAGACTTAGGTTAGGTTTTCCTTTGGGGGGGCAAGGACATCCCACCTTCTCCCCCAAAGACCTCCTCAGTCTCTCCTTTCTCTTCCTCTCTTAGGTTAAGGCTACCCCCTTTGGGGGGAGGTCATCCTCCCTTCTCCCCCCGAAGCTCCTTCCCCTCTCCCCCTTCATTGCATACCCTCCCCCCCTTTTGCAACATCCCACCCACCCCCTTCGCAACATTGATCATTATCTCTGCAACATTATTGCACTCGTCCATTTTGCGCCCACACTACTGAGGGGGCATCACTAATCTGTTCTCTTTTTACACTCGCTCCTACAGGTATTTTATACCTCTCCTCACCCTACTTCTGAGCCACCACGAAGATTCTGTTCATCTTTTCAACACTTAAATAAATAACTGCGTTTACCAGAGCTTGATTGTCTACATTTCGATTTAAGTACATAATTAATAGCACCAGTATTACGCCTGAATACACGCACAAACTTCAACACGGACACGTCGTATATTGTATTGAGGATACTGCTCAACGGAAGCTCCATCTTTTAATAGTCTTCTATCGAGTCTGCGAGGAGAGCACGTCCAGTCGGGTCAATCTCTGAGGCGGTTGTGAGACGGGCAGCACGTGGTTTGAATCAGTTAGTGAGTCGTGCGGGGTGGGACATGTATTGCGTCTGTTGCTATGCGTCGACGAATTCATGTACGATAATGATCCAACATGAAAACATCGACGCGCCTAAGCCGTATAAATGAGTGATTAAAACTGGGTCCCATTATATCGGGTAAATGTTGAGAGAAATTTTCCATCTGCGATACATGAAGCAATATAGGATTTAAAGGTTTATTATTCCCGTTGCGGGGGATGCGTACCAATGCCTTTTTATCATGTTCAGGAATAAGCGGATTCACCATATTTCTTTCACTAGTATGTACACACAAAACGGTAAATGAAGATAAAAACTTATTGACACTGGGGTGGGGGGTCCTATCAGGGCCGGATTAAGGCCAACTGATGCCCTAAGCACAGCCCAACAATGGTTCCCCCTCGACCCTTCCATTGTCTAACTGACAAGACATTAAGACTCAATAAGTGCTGAATGTGAAATAACACTGGTATGCATATGAAATTTTTTTGTCTGCTGTGAGGGTTTTTTCAACTCATATATAAATTCGACCATGCTGAATTCGAAAATGACATTGGTTTTCTTCAATCAGGTCAGGTTTTTTCTCTATGGCCATTTATTATAAGTCCAATTTTATCCCAAATTTATTGATTTTTTAGCTTAAACACTGTAGATACGAGTAATATTATAAGAACACTCGTGAAAAAATGAAAACATTGTGTGACTAAATACTTTTATTCATACAATGAATATGGAAAAATTTATTGAGGAAGGAATGAAGTTTTTTTGGCTTTCCGTCTGTGTTTTTCTTCGGGCACGTCTCGCTTCAAACACCAGCAATAGTCCGCCAGCATATTGATATCCCAGTTTCCCTGGTACCTCTCTTCCATTATTTTGATATCTTGGTGAAATCGTTCACCCTGTTCCTCACTATAATCCCCGCAATTTTCAGGAAAATAGTCCAAGTGGACCACAAAAAGTGAATTTTTATGGACATGCGCGACCCATGAGCTTTGAAAGCTTCCATCATGTTTTCGACAACGGACTCGTATTCTGGACTTCTACGCTTGCCAAGAAAATCAGTGACAACTGATTGAATGCCTGCCAGGCATTCTTCTCAGTTGGAGTCATTGCGTTTTCGAACTGAGTATCCTTGATCAAAGTTCGAATTTGAGGACCATCAAAAACCCCAGCATTTAGTTGCATCAGATATATGAGGAATTTACTCTCGAGATATCGGAATGCTGAACCCTCCTTATTCATTGATTTGATGAAATTTTTCATCAAGCCCAGCTTAATATGAAGTGGTGGGAGCAAAATTTTTTTGGTGGTACAAGGGGCACTGAAACGACATTATGCGACCCAGGTTCAAAATTCTCTCTGGATGCCCATTCACGCTGTGCATAGTGCTTCTCATCCGCTCGGCTATCCCATTTGCAGAGGAAACATGGGTATTTCGTGTATCCCCCTTGCATTCCCAATACAAATGCCACAATCTGAAAAAAAATGAAAATATTTAAAGAATTTAGAGAATTTGTTCTATCAGATAAAAAAATCTATGCATTGGACTGTATCACTTCTGTGGGGAAGTTAAGTGTTCTTATACGCTCTCAAATAACCTTTGGAAAAACAACATAGTCAATAGCAATAGTTTACTTATGATATTAGTATTACCTTCAAATCTCCACAGATCCTCCAGTTATGTTGGTCGTATACGAGAGCATCCAGTAAAATTTTCATGTTATCGTAGCTCTCAGTAAGTTGTACGGAATGTGCTACAGGGACTGATGCAACCCTATTCCAATGTTGAGAAGTACTGCTTTCAAACTTCGTTTAGACGCGTCTATAAATAGCCTCCATTCTGATGCGTTATATGGCAGGCCCAAGGATTCGATTAGCCCTCAACATTGCAGCAGTACACTAAGGAAGAGGTATTTTCGTGCACTGCAAAAAACTTGCGGAATTCTTCCTCTCGTTTTCTATACCAGGAGAATGTTGTTCCGGAGCCAGCAAGTTGTCCCTCTCGAAGTCGTGAGCCCAAGATCTCGGCAGCTAATTTGGAAAGTCCTAAATCCCTGGTAAGATCATTAAGTTTGGCCTGGTTGAGAGGCCTCGGCTCATTTGAAGCGGTATTTTGAGGTATATACGACTGGGACTGGTCATTGGCATTGGTCATTGATTCATCATCAGAATCATCGAAGTCCAGGGTTTGAGGTGGGTTGGGTATTGGAATTCCAGGACCTTGGGGTACAGGTCTCATAGCAGAAGGAATGTCAGGGTATACAAACAATGTGTTTATTCTTCTTGTTAACTCCTGAAAATAGAAACACAGAAACATGGATATAAAACTTGCATATGAAATAGAAGAAGCATTCAGACAGTGGCGGCTCGTGGGAGGCTGCGGTCTGTAAGATATGAAATAGGTCGATGGAGTCTGTATATTTTCTTTCTTTTTCATTCATATTGTCCCTTCGGGGACAATATGAATGAAAAAGAAAGAAAAATACAATCATTGTATATGTAAATGTAACTTGTATAACATATGTATGGTGTAAATGTATTTCTATAACAATATGTATATGTAATGTATGATTACCATTATGGTGAATATTATGCTATATATGGTGAATATTACATTATGGTGAATATTATGTCAAGTTTCATACGAGGATTTCAAAATATTTAATAAAATAAATTTATAAGCCCACCTTGGAGGTTTGTCATGCAGAAATAGCAATCTGTCACGTGATCCTTTCCTTCTCTCCAATCATGGGAATTCCAAAAGGCAAAGATTTCGCTCTGCCTTTGCTCCATCCTTCTCAAATTTTCAATGCACGTCTTGCAGCACCATATGAGGGGCGAAATTTTTGTCCTGGTCCCCTAGCTTAATTCCAAAGTATGCTCTATACATTGTCTTCACAAATTTAGTGATTTGGGACTGGTTATTTGGCATGGTAACCGTCCCACAATATGTTAGCAGAATCTATTGGGATCATTTTTACACGCTCTATTCATTACGAAAATATTTTATCTATATGCCTGAAAAGTAAAAAAGATATTATACAAGTGAAACAAGTGATGATAGATGTTACTGTTCCAATTCCGCTTTGACAAAATCACGAAAAAATTCTATTTTACTTATGAGGCCATAGCCGGATAACCTGAGCTGATTGAGAAAAACGGATTGCAGATTCGAAATCAGCAGGAAAAACTCTATAAGAATCACTTACAAAACCCTTGACAGCAAAATTGATGCATACCAGTGTAATAGATTAAAAATTCAGTTTTCTTGCAGGCCATCCCCCAGGCCAGACCCCACAACTATATTAAATATAACCTGTTTTTTAATTTTATTTATTAATTTTATTTTATTAAAACTCTGTGGTGCCCCCTTCCCTTGGTGCCCTAAGCACGTGCTTATTTTGCTTAATGGTTAATCCAGGCCTGGGTCCTATTCGAGTAAAATGCATGCGCATACTGTTCCTTTTGGGGATAAGCAATATTCGTCTCCAAAATCTGTTAAAAACTCGCATATACCTTTAGCTATAATTTCACTGACCACCTCGTCACCGCTTCCTGGCATCTAGCTAAGAACCTCTTCAACAACTTTACTTCCTCTTCTTTCCCTCCTCTTTTCCATTCCGACGGCACAGTTGCCGTCTCTTCTGACAAAGCTGTACTCTTCGTTCAAGCTTTCGCTTACAATTCAGTCCTGGACGATTCCGGTGCTGTTCCTCCATCTCCTACCCCCTCTGACTTTATTATGTCTCAAATTAAAATCTCTTCTAAAGATGTTTTTTTCTGTCCTATCTGGGCCCAACTTTAGGAAGGCGTATGGTCCTGATGGTGTTCCTCCTGTTGTTCTTAAGAACTGTGCTTCTGTGCTGACACCTGCCTAGGCAAACTCTCTCGTCTTTTTCTCTCATCTGGTACTTTTCCTTCCTCCTGGAAGTTCGCTTTCATCCATTCTGTGCCAAAGAAGGGTGACCGCTCTCAACCCTCCAACTATCGTCCAATTGCTTTGATTTCTTGCCTTTCCAAAGTTTTGGAATCTCTCCCTAATAGGAAGATTCTTAAACACTTCTCTTCTCACAATCTTCTTCCAGATCGTCAGTACGGATTCCGCAAGGGACGCTCTACTGGCGATCTTCTTGCAAATCTCTGACTCTTGGCCAGCCTCCTTTCGGGATTTCGGTGAAACGTTTGCTATTGCACTAGACATATCGAAAGCTTTTGATAGAATCTTGCAAAAATCTTTAATTTCCAAACTGCCCTCCTTCGGTTTCCATCCTTCTATCTGTACCTTCATCTCTAATTTCCTTTCTGCCGATCTATAGCTGCACTTGTGGGGCCACTGTTCTCCTAAAGCCATTAACAGTGGTGTTCCTCAGGGTTCTGTCCTGTCACCCACGCTTTTCCTTTTATTTATTAATGATCCTTTAATTCACAGTTCCTGTCCTGTTCACTCCTTTGCCGATGATTCCACTCTTCACTTCACCCGCTTCCCAAAGCGTCCCTATCAACAGTCGCTCCATGATTCACGTGGGGTGGATATGGAGCACCTGACCTCTGATCTTTCTGCTATCTCTGATTGGGTCAGAGAAAACGTTGTGGCTTTCAATTCCTCGAAAACTCAGTTCCTCCATGTGTCTACTTGTCACAAATCTTCCACACGACTATCACCTTACCTTCAACAACACACAACTCAATCCTACCTCTTCTCTTAGCATTCTCGGTGTTTCCTTTTCCCGTGATCTTTCGTGGAAAGATCACATATACTCTCTTTCTAAAACAGCTTCTAAAAGGTTAGATCTGCTGTACCGCCTCCGCGGTTTCTTCACCCCGACTCAGTTGCTGTCTCTGTACAGGGGTCTTGTTCACCCTTGTATGGAGTATACTTCTCTTGTGTAGGGTGGTTCAACCCACACAGCCGTACTTGACCGAGTGGAATCAAAGGCTTTTCGTTTCATCAATTCCCCGGCTCTTACTGATTGTCTTCAATCTCTCTCTCTTCGCCCCAATGTTGCCTCACTCTCTTTACTATCGCTATCATAACGGACATTGCTCTTCTGAACTCTCTAACTGCATGTCTCCTCCTTTAAGGCGATCACGCAGTACCAGACTTTCTACACTTTCTCATTCCTTTTCTGTCCAACTATCTAATGCAAGGGTTAATCGGTATTTTCAGTCTTTCATCTACTCAACCGGTCAACTCTGGAACAATCTTCCTCAATCCATCTTTCCTCTTGTCTATGACCTCCCATCTTTCAAACGCAGAGTGTCTAGGCATCTCGTAAACCCCGGACCTTGATTTTGGCTCTCTTCTTCTTCTATGAGGTGTGGTAGGGTGATATAGTAGTAGAAACATTTTAAACTATCCATAATCACAAGATTCGCATTTAGTGACACATGCTTGTACTCGGTGAAGTGTAACATGACGTAATAGGTCTTGTCGTGCCATTCGTGAACGAGCTTCACTATCCATAGCCCCTGCTTCTCTTCAGCGAGCGGGTCTCATGCACTCCACATTGGACGTACTCTTTTACATACTTCAAGCTCACAACATATTCCATCACTTCTTTAGAATTGCGAAAACTTGTGATACTCTTATCAGAAAATCATAACGTATTTGGGCATCCTGGTTGCAGAGCTTCACCCAGTTAAGGCAGGTCTTAAATATCTCAAAAGGCGGATGACTAGAAGTTCTTTGAGTGTTCACCACATCTGTAGATTTTACTGAGTAGAGCATGCAACATCAGCAGCAGCCATCGTTATTTATTCGCTAACGTGAGATTTTTTCAACAGGTAAAAGATACGTCTGAGCGCCAAAGCTTGCTGCGGTCAACTGAGCATGACGGGGAGGAGGTGTGTCCTTCCAATTGGTTTAGTAGTCGGAGTCACATGACGCTATTTTTATTGACGCGCACCATACAGTGGGCGGGGCTTAGATTTTCTTGTACACACACACACACACACACACACAAAGGGAAAATGAAACGTTATCTGAAATATGATTTTATTTAAAATGCATGTAATAAATAAATAAATAAATAAATATACACACTGTAAAATATCGTCAACAAGTAAATAAATCACGTAAATAAACAAGTAAATAAAACCACGAAGGAAAGGAAACAGAGTGGTCCTTTCCTTCGTGGTTTTATTCATCATAAATATTTTTCACGTGTTACTTTCGTGAAATAATTTTCATGTATATATACATCTATATATTATATATATATATATATATATATCATTATTCATTAAAACCCGTCCGGCTCTCGTCGGGTTGGATCCCATCTGTCATGTCGATATCTTCTCCACTTCCGTTGGCCGCCAGCCAAATCAAACAGCTCCCTCATGCTCAATTCGCCGTTTACTCCTCTGAATGCTTTGAACCATGATGTCTTTGGTCTTCCTCTCGGTCTGTCGCCATGGGCCCTTCCGTCCATCCTCACGACGTGGCCAAACTATCTTCTCTGTATGTCTCGCACCTTGTCAAGTATGTTCCCGCTCGCTACCGCTATCCTTCTTATTCCTTCGTTTGTTAATCTCTGGTCCCATCTTATGTTATTCACTCTCCACATACACCTCATCTCAAAAGCCAATAGTTTCCTTTCATTCCTTCTCTTCAAAATCCAGCATTTCGCGCCGTACAGCGCCGTCGGTAGCACCACAGAATTGAGCAGCCGCATCTTTAGTTCTCCAGATATTGTGGTGTTCTTCCAGACCCTTGATAGTCTTCCAAGAGTCCTACAGCCCAACAATAGCCTCTCTGAAATATCCCTGCTTGAATCCATCTTATCGGTTACATGCACATCAAGGTATTTAAACTTTTGGACCTGTTCACTTCTACCAGATGTCAAGTATAAAACCATGCTCTCTTCCACTCTGCCAATCTTCATACATTTTGTTTTGCCGAGAGTGATATTCAACCTATATTTCGTACAGCTCTCCTCCATTCTCCTCAAGGCCCTCTGCAAGTCATCACGTGATTCTGCCAGT
Organism: Bathynomus jamesi; assembly: GCA_023014485.1. Taxonomy (NCBI): domain Eukaryota; kingdom Metazoa; phylum Arthropoda; class Malacostraca; order Isopoda; family Cirolanidae; genus Bathynomus; species Bathynomus jamesi. The sequence goes on from JAJOZX010007913.1 coordinate 93,609, forward strand.
AGCACGATATCATCCGCGTATCTCAGATTCGTGATACGCAATCCAGCCACCTCTACTCCTCCATCATACTCCTCCAGCGCGACCGCCATCACCATTTCGATAAAGATGTTAAAGAGTTGCGGCGAAAGCGGGCACCCCTGCATCACTCTTCTGTCAGTCCGGAATCTCCTTGTTAAAATATGTCCCTTCCTCACCACGGCACTGATTGCAGAGTAAAGTCGCCTGATGAGGTCGACCATCTGCCGCTCAACTCCGTAGCGCTCCATCACCCTAAACATGCCCTCTCTCCACACCGAGTCCAAGGCCTGTCTAAAGTCATAAAAACACAATATGTGTGTCTATCCTTCTCTCATCTCTTCTCTATGATCTGTGATAGGCTGAAGATGTGGTCAACTGTCCCTCTACCAGTTCTAAACCCAGCTTGTTCCTCATTCATGATCGTTTCCTCTACGGTCCAGATTCTGGCTTGGATGATCTTGGCGAGAACCTTATAAGAGTGCGGCAGGAGGCTGATGGGCCCATAATTGCTACATCTGGTCACATCGCCCTTCTTATATATTGGCACTATGACCGCCTCACCCCCATTCCGTCGGGATTCCTCTTCCATCCAGAGCGAGCTGATATAGTCTCCTCAGCCACTCAGTCACAGTCTCTCCTCCGGCACTCAAGAGCTCCCGCGGCACTTCATCGATTCCAGGTGATTTGTTTGACGCAAGTGAATTTACATTATTCCGTACTTCCTCACTCAGTATGTTTGTTAATTCGTTTAATGTCTCATGTTGTTCGTCCCCAGCACCCACCACCAGTTCCGGGTAAGCCCGTCCCACTTCCTGTCCCATATTTTCTACATTGTCAAACAACAGGGACCGGAAATGCTCCATCCATACCTTACTCACCTCATCCTCTCTGAACACGTGTCTTTCGAGTCACCCCTCTCGAAACTTCTCTCACACCCGCTACACTGATCCTCAATCCATTTCTTCTTTGCCTCTTTACATTTCACTTCTACCTCTCTACGCAACTGTCTATAATTTAATAAATTTTCCCCTGATGATCTGAAATTCTTTTCCCTTTTGCCTTTCTTCTTTTCTCCCACTTTTCCAACACTTCTGCTGTCATCCAAACCCGCTTAGTTCTTTTTCTCTTTCCTATCATGCTTTCTGCCTCCTCTCTGAGAATGTTCCTTCCTCGGGTCCACAGGACCTCCGGGTCATCCTCCATGTCCCGTAGCTCTGAGAAACGTCCCCCGATACGCGCTTCAAATTCCGTTCTCATTTGTACACTCTTAAGCTTTTCGACATTGTATTTTGTCACGTCCTTTCCTTCTTTATAATCATTGCGAAACTTTATTTGAAGATTCGCGAGCAAAATTTCACGGGAAGTGCCAAAGTCTGCCCCTCTCATGACCTTCGTGCCTCGCACTGAAGTCCTAAATCTCTTTCCCACCAGAATGTAATCAATACAGCTTCTGTGAATCTGATCTGGATGGGTCCATGTGTATCTATGTTGTTCTCTGTGATAAAAATAGGTATTTGTTACGCATAACTGCTTATATTTATAAAACTCCAGCATCCTCTCCCCTCTCTCATTCCTATCTCCCACCCCAAGCACGCCCATGACCTCTCCGTGTCCTTTGTTGTCCATTCCTAGTTTGGAGTTGAAGTCTCCGATAACTAATAGTATATCACCATTCCTTAGTGTCTACCTCCTCCTCTAAACGTATATAAAACTCCTCCACCTCATCATCTTCATGAGCTGTGTCTGGGGCATATACCTGGATTATTTTTGCGTTCCGATGGTGACCCTTCAACGTGACTGAAATTATTCTGGAGCATACTGCTTCGTGCTATATGTATGCTTTTTGCGCCCTTTTTCTCAGCATCAATGCAACTCCCTCTCTACAAGTGTTATCTTGTCTTCCAGAGTACAAAACCTGACACCCTCCACCATCATCTCTCCCTCTCCCGTCCAGTGCGTCTCCGATACGCCAAGCGCATCCCAGTTTGCCTGGTCCATAAAGTGACGTCACGTTCATCGTGCCAACAGTCGTCACATTCTTTGTTGACCACATCGCATATTTCCCACCGCGGATCTGTGGTCGATGGATCCACGGCGCGGCGGTTACCCCGGACGCGGTAGCCTTATTCGTTCTTTCCTGAATCGACATGTTCATAATGGGTTTTTTGGCGACATAGAGCAAACAGCTCGCCACTCTGTTGCCCGTTTGGTATACGGCTCCTTATTTGTTTATTCGAGCAGCCCACTAAGTTATTTAGTGGGGTTCCCTCATCCGCCACCCGAGGGACGCGCCTAACACTGGATTGAAAATCAACAAAGAGTAACTTTGTTTTATTCAAGAATAGTTCTGAGGAGGATTTCTTTCGTTGAAAGAAATATTTTTTGTACTTTAGAGAAGCCTTCAAAAAGTATACTAAAGTAGAAGGTGATATAATAATAAGAAATTTTCAATAATTGTTCTCATTCATAATATATATATAATATATATATATACACACACAGGTGTTTCATAACATGTGGGACGTACTTTCAGGCTGGATTCAAGACCTGAAAACAATGAAAAACTTTATATAAACATATGCCCGAAATCGCTTTGTTTCCGAGTTACAGCCCGTTTTGTGTTCCAGCAATTCTTTTCGCAAACTGTTTACAAACACTGCTTGCCGACAATGTTTGTGAATGTGTACGAGACTTATTTCATGTATGGCCTTGCCGATTGTAATGTTTCGTACACTCTATGACATGTTTCATTCTCGTTGAGTGTAGAGCCATCAGTCAGTCAGAGCTGCATCGCGGTGTTTCACTATTCGTGTTCGTAACTTCTTACCGTGAATAAGTGCAGTCCAGTGAAAAAAAGACCCTTAAAAGTTTTTGCTATTCAGTGATAGTGTGCATTTGAAGTGAGAATGGAGGCTTATTCAGACAGAGAAATGGCAGACATGCATCTCATGTATGGACTTGCCGAGTGTAATGCGCCGCAGCAAGACGTCTGTATGCGGAAAGGTTTCCGAATCGCCGTCTGCCAGATAAGAAGACCTTTCAGAGAATAAACGAGCGTCTTGGTGATACAGGATCATTCAACATGGGAGTTTCAGATGGTGGTAGATCAATCAGCGCCAGAACTGTTGAGTTGGAGGAGCGGGTCCTGAATCGTGTGCAGGAACATTCTGGTGTCAGCACCCGAAGGATAGCAGCAACAGAGGGTGTAAAATACACAACTGTGTAAAGAATTTTACGGGAACAACAGCTTTACCCATATCACATTCAGAGAGTACAAGGCCTTACTGAAGCTGATTTCCCACCACGAGCAGTGGCGGATTTAGGGGGGGCCGAGTAGGCCATGGCCTACGGCCCCGCGCCTGTGAGGGCCCCGCGCCCTCACATATAATTATAATGTTGGATTCCACTATAAATAATACAATTGATTAATGATTAGTGATAATTATGGTATCACTCTCTTGCTGGCGGGAGTTTAGTTTCTATTCAGGCCGCTGTGGAGTGCACATGTGAGTGTGTTAGTGGTAAGTAATGGTAAAAGTCGTATCTCGAAAAAGTCGCCAGTCAATAAATGGGGATGGGGGAGTTTTAGTCAGCTTTATAATAACATAAATAAGTTGAAAAATGTTAAATTAATGTAATTAATTTTTTTATATGAAACGTACTTAGGCTAGGTTAGGTCAGTTTAGCTTAGATTTCATAATAAATACATTTTATACATATTTAAGGAAAAAGTCGCCACTGGTGGGGGCTGGCGACTTTTCCCATAAAGCGACTTTTTCACCCGAACAACTGTTTAGTGTCTGTATTTAATTAATTAATTAAACTGTATTAATTAATACTAAACCGAGGGTCAAGTGTAAATAGTTTGTTTTTTATGTTTTTATGTTTCAGGATAAGGCAGTGAGGCTGCACTGAGGCACAATGGAGAAATCAACAAGTCGTGATCGTGATCAAGGGAGGCAGTATAAAGCTGGCTCTGTTAAACGACAAGAAAAGGCAGACGTAAACCAAAGAGTAAAAAAACTACCAAAATAACTCAATGGTTGACATATCCAACAGTATCTGAATCTGCAAAATCACAAACTCAAACTGAATCCGGTCAAACTGAATCTGAATCAGTAGAGACACCAATTACGCCTGAAACAACTGGAGAAGCCACAACTAGTACTGAACCTAGTGTAGTTAGCGCAATTGAACCTGAACAGAGTGACAGTGAGGAGACACAAGAGGAAGTGAAAGTTATGAATACCGGTACTGAACAAGGATTTGAAACGGATCTTGGATTATGGCCTAAAATAATTACTGAAAATGTGTGTGACTATTGGTTGAAAAAGGGAAGCGCAGAATGTCGACACTGTGATGGTGACTTCAAAGAGTCAGCTGTGAAAGAGCTAAACAGAACCCGTCATTGTACAAAGACATTATTCACTCGAACTCATTCATTATCTGGCCAAGAAATTAATCTTAAATGGCTCTGTTACTCTAAAACAACTGGTAAAGTGTATTGTTTTGCTTGCAAGCTTATGTCAAAGGTGGGAAGCTCATTCACAACTGGCTTCAATGGTTGGAAGAACGCTAGGTATGTCATATAATCTCACAGTAGGTCAGATCAGCACAGGAAAAGTATGGTCGAAATGATATATCGAAAGACTGCGGGTGCCCGTATTGACTCTAATCTAGTACAACAATATGAAAGTGAATGCGAGTACTGGCAAGCAGTATTGAGGAGGTGTGTAGATGTTTTAAAGCTACTTTGCGAACGCGGGCTAGCCATTCGAGGTAAAGATGAAGTAATTGGATCAGTACACAATGGAAATTATCTTGGGATTCTAGAGCTGCTGAGCACATACGACAGTTTCTTGGCAGCACATATCAAGAAACACGCAAACAAAGGTAGTGGTCATACTTCCTACTTGTCCCATGTCATTTCTGAGGAAGTCATTGGAATAATGGCAGAAAAGGTTATGTCCTCAATAACAGATGAAGTAAAAACAGCAAAGTACTTCTCAATTTCTGTTGACTCCACACCTGATATTTCACACATGGATCAACTTACTTTTACAATCCGCTATGTACTGCCTACTACAGGTCCAGTTGAAAGGTTTTTGCAGTTTATTCCCATGCTAAGCCACACTGGCAGAGATATTGCTACAACTGTTCTTGATTTTCTTAAAGAGAAGAACATTCCAGTTATCGACTGCCGAGGACAGTCCTATGACAATGCCAGCAACATGTCTGGTAAATATCTGGGGACCCAACAGATAATCAAGAATGAGTGTAGTGAAGCTGAGTACATACCATGTATGGCTCATTCCTTAAATTTGGTGGCTAAGTGTGCTGCAGAAAGCTGTCCTGCTGCAGTGTCATTGTTTGCTCTGGTACAAAATATGTACTCCTTTCTTGTTGCATCTACTTATCGTTGGAGGAGACACCGTGAGGTACTAGAGACTAATAAAGATAAGGAGTTGAAAGTTGATAAAATACTTTCAGACACTCGTTGGTCAGCACGAGCAGATGCTGTAGCTGCTCTCAGTAGAGCACACAAAGAAAACATCATTGTTCTGGAAGAGTTATTCTCAGATCAGAATCAGCCAGCTGAAACAAGAGCTGAAGCAAGTGGTCTTCTCAAAGGTTTGAAAAAACTTGAAACAGTGATTCTTCTTGAAGTTTGGGATACAGTATTGGAAAGGTTTCAGAGTAGCAGTATCCAGCTGCAAAAATCTGGGCTCTCCCTCAACACAGCTGTCACACTGCTAGAGTCTCTTTTACAATTTGCTAAAGACCTGAGATCCCAGTTCGATGACTTTGAAGCAAAAGCTATGGCTAAGTGTGATCCCTGTGATGTGACGAGTAATGATGCATACTACGCCGACACGCAGCGTATTAGGAAGCGCAAGCGTCACCACGATGAACTAGACTCCGCGGAGGATGTTATGCTGACAGGGAGAGACAAGTTTAGAGTGACTGCATTCTTGCCCATCATTGACAAGCTCTGTGCTGCCCTACAACAACGCATTGCTGCTTACAGCGACCTTCGAGAGAAATTTGGGTTTTTATCAGAAATCTCAAACAAAACGAACACTGAGCTTAAAGCATCTGCTGAAAAGCTTGTGTCTTCATATCCTAAGGACTTGGAGGCTGGATTGGAGTCGGAGCTTTTGCAGTTTGCACACCTTATGAAATCCATTCCAAGAGATTCACCTGAAAGTGCTCCTTCATCAGGTGGTGCAAAGGCTGCAAAAAGTCCTGAACTAGAAATGTATGAGATAATTCACAGACATGACATGGTAGAAACATTTGCTAATGTTGAAATTGTATTACGACTCTATCTCCGCATGTTTGTCACAAACTGCACTGGGGAGCGATCATTCTCCAAGATGAAACTAGTCAAGAATTATCTAAGAAACACCATGGGGCAGGACCGTTTGTCTTCACTCACCCTGTTGAGCATTGAGCATGAGAAATTAAGGGTGCTTGATTTTACTGATGTCATCAAACAGTTTGCAAGTAGAAGGCTAGAAAAAAATATTTTTTGACTGAGAAATAGTTAAGTGTACCGTACAAATTGCCTGCAATAAACAAAACCCACTCATTGCATCATTTGCATGTCAGTCAAGTGGTATTCTCTTTAGTTAATGGTGTATTATTATAGTTATTTTTTGTTAATGGTGTATTATTATAGTTATTTTTTGTTAATGGTGTATTATTATAGTTATTTTTTATTGTTAAGCTTAAAAAAAACAAATGTGTAATGTTCAACTATGAAATGGTCATTTGGCTAATTAATTATCAATAAATTGAATATTGTTTAAAAAGTAAATTTATTTTAACGCTTCGCTCGCCCATTGATTTGAGGGCCCCGTAAGGTCACCACTGGGGGATGGGGGTGTAAATCTTCATTTCAGTTAATTAAGCTAGCTTTGCGTAGTTTGGGGCCCCGCACTCCAACCGGCCTAGGGCCCCGCGCACCTTAAATCCGCCACTGACCACGAGAGGCATTTTGTACTTGGTTCCTTCAACAGTGTTCTCGCGATCCTCTTTTTCTATCCTCCGTGTTGTTTTCTGATGAGGCTGCCTTCACAAGAAATGGCGTGATCAATTTTCACAACACTCATCACCGGGCCTAAGAGAATCCGCATGCCATCATCCAATCAAGGCACCAACAACAATTTAGTATCAATGTATGGGCAGGACTTATTGCCGGCAACTTAATCGGTCCTTTTGTTTTGCCTGGAAGATTAACAGGAGAATCCTATTCTAAGTTTTTAAGGAATAATTTAAGCGATTTACTAGATGAAGTTCCTCTTGGTGTTCGACGTCGTATGTGGTTTATGCATGACGGCACTCCGCCTCATTTTAGTCGAGTAGCCAGAGACTATTTGGATGACCATTTCCCTGATAAATGGACAGGCCGTAGAGGACCCATTGCGTGGCCTGCTCGCTTCCCGGACATGAATCCACTCGATTTTTACCCGTGGGGTCATCTGAAATCCATCGTTTACGTGACACCCATTGACAATGTTGAAATGCTTCACCAACGTGTAGAACAAAGATGCCAGAAAATCCGAGCAATACCTGGAATGTTTGAACACGTCAGGCAATCTATGACGAAACGTGTTCAGGCTTGTATTCAAACGCAAGGCGGTCATTTTGAGCATTTCCTTTAAAGGTAAGGCGGATACTTGCTGGAACACATAACGGGCTGTAACTCAGAAACAAAGCGATTTCGGGCATATGTTTATATAAAGTTTTTTCATTGTTTTCAGGTCCTGAATCCATCCTGAAAGTGCGTCCCACATGTTATAAAACACCGTGTGTGTGTATATATATACACAGACCGTGCATGGAACAAGGAACTCTTCTGGGAAATTACATCTACTATAGTTCGAATAAGTAATGATAAATGACAAATACTATAGTTTTTCCTTTTTCATGATGGAAAGCTCAACGTGGGCAACGGGTTACTCGCAAAGAGCCCCCAAAATATAGCTTCCCTCACCAGCTATCTGCAAAGCAGATAGGATCCACCTTTGGGACAGGATCTAGGGTTTACAGCTTACACCTGGCCTACTACATTCAGAACCTCAATATACGCAAGAAACTCGTTGCATTCACGTCGGATTGAATACATCAAAGAAAAAGGGGTAACTATTTCTTGCGTATATTGAGGTTCTGAATGTAGTAGGCTAGGTGTAAGCTGTAAACCCTAGATCCTGTCCCAAAGCTGGATCCTATCTGCTTTGCAGATAGCTGGTGAGGGAAGCTATATTTTGGGGCTCTTTGCGAGTAACCCGTTGCCCACGTTGGGCTTTTCATCATGAAAAGAAAAAAACTATAGTATTTGTCATTTATCATTACTTATTCGAACTATAGTGGATGTAATTTCCCAGAAGAGTTCTTTGTTCCATGCACGGTCTGTGTTTAACATATAAGTTTCTCAAGGGACCATTCTGATATATATATATATATATATATATTTATTTATTTACTTTGTGTGGGTTCGAACGACGGTTCAGGATCGACCTTCGGTCGACCCCTCTGCAGCATCCAGCCTCATTTGCGGGATTTAGTGAGGGAGGGAATTGCTGTCTGATCTCCTCCAGCCCTCGTAGCCAGCCACGCATGGCTGGTCAGGGATTCTGCACAGGAATCTGTCCAGCTGGTTCTTGAAGTTATTCAGGTCGATGTGCTGGAGATTCCTTACTTTTCTGGTAGGGCATTAAAAAGCTTTGGGCCTCGTATTCTGAGGGTATTTTCCATCCTCGTTTTCATGGCCCCCTGTCCCACAGCAGCTGGGACTGTACAAAATCTGCCTCTTCTCTCATTCCAGTGTGTTTCGATTTCATTTCTAAGGTTAGGGACAAAGGCCTCAAGTATTTTCCATACGTATATTATTGTGTACCGCTCTTGCCTTCTTTCGAGACAGTAGAGTTTCAAGGACTGTAGTCGAGACCAGTAGTCTTCACCTTCCGTTTCCTGTATCGTAGACGTAAAAGTCCTTTGCATAGCTTCAATATTCGCAATGTCTCGTTTTCGTGTGGGTTTGTGAGTACTGAGCAATACTCAATTATTGGTAGGACTAGACTCTTCCATAATTTGAGTATGATGTTTGCTTTTTTGCTGCAGAAGCTCCTCCAGATGATTCCCATTATTTTTCTAGTCGTTGTAATTTTGATGTTGTAGTGATCTCTGAATTCTGTATCCGACGACATTATTACTCCCAGATCCCTGACTTGTAGATTTGGTGTTATCTGTTTGTCTTGCAGAGTTTTGTACCTTTTATTCTGCAGCTCCTTGTTACTACCATATCTTAGAAGAAGTTGAAATTTTTCTTCGTTGAACTTCATATAGTTGTTTTCTGCCCACTGGAATAATGTTTCAATGTCGTTTTGTAATTTTCTTGTCACCTTCGTTCAATATTTCCTTACATATCTTTGTGTCATCTGCGAAACATGATACAATACTGTCCTTAATATCTGCATCAATATCTACAATCATTATTATGAACAGCAAGGGAGTTAATACTGCTCCTTGTGGGACGGAGCTCACGACTTCCGAGACTTCCGATTTAACTCCGTTTACCACCATTCTTTGTGTTCTTTGCGTCAAGAAATTAAATAGCCATCTTCCTAGCTTTCTAGTAACTCCTGTATTCTTAAGTTTGTGTGCTATGATTCCATGGTCACAGTTATCGAAGGCTTTAGCAAAGTCCGTATATATTACATCTATGTTTTGTCCTCGACAAAATGTTTCCAATATTTTCGCCTGGTGGTCTAGTTCTAGTAGCTGTGATAGGCATGATCTTCCAGCCCTGAAGCCATGTTAATTTGGGTTGTATGTCTTTTTCTTGTAGGTAGTAGGTAGTTTTGCCTCTAATTATACGTTCAAAGCACTTTATAAGGTGTGAGGTGAGAACCACTGGCCGATAATTCTTGGGCATTGCTTTGTTACCACCTTTAATTAGGGGGGGGGGCAATGTTCGCGTTCTTTAAGGGGAGTGGAATTTGTCCTGTGTTGAGTGATTTCCTCCATAGTAAGTATAGCGGTTTGGCAATACTCTCTACATTTCTTCAAAAACGTGGCACTCCATGTGTCTGGCCCTGGCGCTGAATTGTCTCGCATCTGTGATAAGGCCGTGAACTCGAAATCCATTAATAGGTTTGTGTCGGAATTTGTTCTTGGTTGATTTGTATCTATGTCGAAAAATTCGTCTGAGTTTTCCACTTCTATCTCGGACTTAGGGGTATTAAACACAGAGTTAAATTGTTCCCTAAGCAGTTCGCTTATTTCTTTCGGGTCATTTGTGTATTCGGTCTCCCCGTCTATCAATGGACTAATACTCTCCTTACACATTTTCCTTTTCGCAAACGTGTAGAAGTATTTGGGTATTTTTTATGTTTTCTGCTACCTTGTTTTCCTCCTCGTTTGTCTTATGTATGAATGTTTGCTTTAGGTATATTTCTATTTCGCCAAGTTTCCTCTCTAGTTTGAGTCTCTTTGCATCAGTTCTGCATCTGTGGAGATGCTTTAAGGTTTGTCTTCGTTGCCTGAATAGAGTCCTGATTTTTTTCTCTCGAGCTTGCTACGTTTCCTTTCCTGTCTCTTTGGAATATGTTTCAGTATTATAGGTTTGGTTTCAGTCTCTATTATACATAGTACTTCTTGTGGAGTCTTCTCATGAAGTTAGCAATTCCCAATTCACTTCCTTTAAATCTTTATTTACGTTTTCCCAATTTACTTTCTTTGAATTTATGTTTAAGCCTTCAAATATTCCTTCTGACTCTCTAGAATACGTTTTCGGACCTCTGGGTGCTAACTTCAATTGTATATCGATGAGGTTATGGTCGGAGAAGTTTGTGTGCGTTACTTTTTATTTATTATTATCTCGTTGTTATTTGTCAAGATTAAATCCAAAACGTTCTCTTTTCTCGTGGCTTCACAGATTTCCTGGATAAGGGCGTAATGTTCCATAATATCTACAGATCTACAGAAGCTAAGGCTAACAAAGACCCTAAGATCCACTCTAAGGTTAGCCCGAGAGAAAGGAAAGAGTAGGGGTTAAGAGAAGAGAAGAGAATAAGGGGTTAAGTAAGGAGCAACACCTATCATTCGTGGGTTAACATTCATTCAGAAAAAGAGAAAAAAGACTCACCATCATCATCCGCCGGCCACTGCCGACAAGTCAGAAAAATAGTCGGAGAGAATAGGAGAGGGGTGAAAGATGAAAAGAAGTGAAATAAGAACGCTTACAAACCATGCAAACACAGTCTTAACTCACATCATACCATGCAAACTACAAACATGCAAGAGTTACAGACATGCAAAGTAAAAAAGTAGGTAAAGTTAAACAAAAAGTGGGTTAGTTTACGCTACGAGCTACATCTACGTTCGTGTTAGTCTAATATTTTTTTTTTTTTTAATAATTTTATTGCTGGCATCACACGCTGCATGTCACAAGCTGGCATTCATCGTCAACAGACTTATCCTCGAGCACCACCACCAGAGCTCCCGTTGCTAACTTTGTTTTTTTATTTTAAACGTTAATACTTTTAAAATGTCTGTCAAGACGGTTGTTAAACATATTAACGTTGGTAGAATGAACGACTGACGCGGGAAGATTATTCCATTTATCAATTACTTTAAACGTAAAGAAGTTTTTAGCGATATTAGTAATGTTGCCATGAAACTTCTTGAAAACAAGCAAATGGCTACTTTGCTAAACGAATTTTTTACGTCAGTTTTTACTATAGAAGATGTAACAAATATCCCTACGGTCATAGACATAATACCTTTTGATAATGGTAATACTTTGGATAATATTGTGGTTAGTGAAACGGACGTAATGCGCTATATTGATAAAATGAAAATGCGTAAATCACCGGGGCCGGATTCTATATATACTATACAACTAAACGAACAAAAAGAAAGCATTGTTGTGCGTACCAGATAACTTCAAGTTAGCAAATGTAACACCTATCTTTAAGAAAGGCGATAAAGGTGTGGCGGGAAATTATAGGCCAATCAGTTTAACGTCTGTTGTAGCTAAGCTACTGGAATCAATAATTAGGGATCGTATAGTCGAACACTTAGAATTGCATAACTTGGTTAGAAATACGCAGCACGGTTTTAGGCGAAACAAATCTTGATTAACTAATCTTTTAGAATTTTTTCAAAGCGTGGTTGACGTTTACGATAGTCATCAGGCGGTTGATGTAGTGTATTTAGATTTTCAAAGAGCGTTTGACACCGTACTGCACAAAAGACTAATTGAAAAAACTAAGGCTCATGGAATCAGGGGTGTAGTAATAAATTGGATAGAATAGTGGTTGCGAGGTAGGAAATAGAGGGTGGTCGTTGATGGAGCGGAGTCGTATTGGGCTAATGTAGCGAGCGGCGTTCCTCAGGATTCTGTATTGGGCCCCTTGCTTTTTCTTATATATATTAACGATTTAGATGTCGGCCTAGTCAGTACAGTTTCAAAGTTTGCGGATGACACGAAGCTGGGTGGTAGGGCGATTAATGACGAAGATAGAGGTAAAATCCAGGAAGATCTGAATAAAATCGTTGATTGGTCAGTCACATGGCAAATGAGATTTAACGTCGATAAGTGCAAAATTTTGCATATAGGTTCGCGTAACGGTAATTTTGTGTATAGTATGTCAGGGAAGGAGTTAGCAAGCGGAGAGCAGGAAAAACATTTAGGAGTTATAGGCAATGGTGATTTAAAAGTAGCGAAACAAAGTACAACAGCGGTCAGTAAAGCGAACAAAGTGTTAGGTTTTATAGCTCGGAATTTTTAGTACAAATCGCGCGATATTATTGTTCCTCTTTATAAATCATTAGTTAGACCCCATTTGGAGTACGCGATCCAGTTTTGGAATCCGCATGTGTGAAAAGATATGGACAAAATCGAAAGAGTTCAAAGACGAGCAACTAAGATCATTCCGTCGCTTAGGTCAAAGTCGTACGAAGATAGGCTTAAGGAGTTAAAATTGACTACACTCGAGACTAGGAGGCTAAGGGGTGATCTAATCCAGGTTTTCAAAATTATGAATGGGTTCGATAACGTAGATAGAAATAGCTGTTTCGAAATATCTCAATATAATAGGACTAGAAATAACGGATGTAAGTTGACAAGTAGAAGGTTCGAGACAGCAGTTGCCAAAAACTTTTTTACACATAGAATAATAAATAGGTGGAATAGTTTGCCGGTAGAAGTAATTAGTAGCACGTCTATAAACATGTTTAAAAATCGATTAGACGCAAATGTTGATAGATTGGGTATAGTTTAAGGTAGTAAAATCAAGGCTTTGTGGTTCGGAACCCACGTAAAATTGTAGGTCCTCCCCGCCACCACGGAGGACATGCACAAGACACAATTACTAACATAGTTAGGTAGACCAGCCATGAGTGGATCCTAGGGTCTTTGTTGGTCTGAAACATTATAACATTACATAACTTCGTCATTTTTCTTCCATGTTATGAATGCTAAATATATATATATATATATTAGGGTGGTCCTTATTTTGCAACTTTTAATTTTTTTTCGGTCTGACCTCATCAAAATGTTCCATTTGGTGGAGAAACAGTGTTGAAATGTTTTGAGGAAAATTTTAATATTTCGAGGTCACGCAAGGTCTTCCAAGTTTTACTATATGGAGTTTAATGAACTATTACCTTCAACTGTATTGACAAAGCCGTGGGTCCTCAGCCAGGGTCCCCCCCCCCATTAAAAATGGGTATTATCCGTTTAAAACCGGGGTCTCATGGTGACCAGCCATTCATTATCGCCCTGTTACGGTCTGCTTGATGGCCCACGGCACACGCTTGCGATGTTCCGCAACTACCTGGAGGATAAACTGGAGTTGTTCCTCATCCTCAGTAAGACGCCCGGAGAAGTTCTGGATGAGAGCAACTCCACACTCGGCGTTATCATTTGTGACTGCAAGAGTCTTTACCACCGCCCTCGCAGCCTGGTCCATCACTGTCACTGGTCCATCTCGCTGCAGGACTCTTCAGGAATCCATCCGGGATGCTGAGAGTTACGAAGAGTGACCTCGTCTTCTTGGTGACAAAGTCGGCGAAATTTATCCCTTCCAAAGCATCCAGGTCTACCGGGGCTCGCTTAGGAGGATACTTGTTCCCGTCGACACTTGACATAGCCTCAACCATGTTGTTCTTGATATCAGGAGTGACATCATCGTCGAACAGGGAAAGACCCACCAATTCTTCAGACAAGTACCAGAGGTGAATGGCCATCTTCTGGGAAGTCGCCTTGGCGATGCCTGGGTTGACGCTTGCGTATTTGACTAAGGACTGGAGGAAACGTAGGTCATTCTGTGGGGCGCTGACGGCAAGAGGGAAAGTGATCCAGGCCTTCATATACACTCGCACTACGAATATGCAAAAATCACGAAGACCCCTTTCTTGCTTCGTTTGGGTGAACTGTGAACGAAACATCCAAACCTTAATAGCATACAGTAGATGGCCTTTGACATCCACCGGGATTGACTCAGAGCTCCAGTTGCTAAGAAGCGTTGCCACGAGGAGGTGGAGTGCCAAGGAACAGCGAGGCCAGCTCGAGAAGTTCCCTGTAGTCTTCTCGAGGCTGTTGCTCCAACAACGCGGCACTGAAGAAAGACAGGAGCTCTTCCTTGTCGCCAGCGATGGCAGCGGTGACAACCTCGTCTGTGTTGGAGTCTTCAAACCGCTCCTGATTTGCTCCCAATGTGTTTGGAAGCGCCTGAAGAGGAATATTTCCAGGGCTGAGGAGGAACCCATGCACTCTTTGAAGGCTGCTGCTGCCACCAATTCTAGAATGTGGTGTCGACAGGCAAGGTGGAGAACATCGCGCCGGAGCAATTGTTGCAGGATGACGCACACTCCTGTGGTGCGACCAGTGTTGGAGCTAGTGGTGTCGAAAGACATTGCTCGCACCTTGTCTTCAACACTCCATTGTTTCAAAGCTTCGAGGACAGCTTGAGCTTGCGCCCGTCCAGTGCCTGAGGGGAGTTTGGGAATAGCGAGAAGCCGGGAGACTCCATTTCCAGACAAGATAACGGGAAGGCGATCAACTATCTTCTTTCCGATGAGGTCGGGCAGGAGCTTGCCATCCCAATGGACAGTTAAGGGGACGTCCGGCTTGAAAGTCTCTAGTATGCTGGTGGTGGATTCCTCCCGTTTCCTCCACCGTTGCCTCCGGATGCTGCTTACAATTGTCTCTCATAATGTGAGAAGTATCGTTATTATTCCATCGTCATGGCCCGTTTCATGCACCCCTACAGTACAGAATGCTGCAAATCGGAACTTGCCTTCTTTGATCTTCCACCTTCGCAAACGTCTATAACTGAATCTGATTTTATTACAGTTAACCCACTAAACACTATTAGCTCATCGTCTGCTCCTATAGAGTTCGTTATACTAACCGCAGGATCTTATTTTTATGACCCGAGTAATGTTTTCATGTATGCCAAACTAAGAATAGCACATTCAGACGGGACAGATTGCGAAAACGATTACGGAATGTACCCGGAAGCAAACTTCTTACATTCTATTATCAGTCAGTGTGACGTTTATTTAAACCTGACAAATATCTCGTCAGGATCTGGTTACTACCACTATAGGTCCTACCTGGAAAATTTACTCAACTTTTCAAAAGATGCAAAGGAAACCTTTCTAACAGCTGAGGCGTATTACCTTCCTAAACATGAAAGTCTTATAAAAAGTAATTTAAAAAACTAAAAAGAAAATTTACGACTGTTATGGACAGCTGCACACTGATTTGTCGTTCCAGGAGAAATTGCTTGTGAATGGGGTTGATATGAAAATTAAAATTAACCGCACGGCCCCCGAAATAGGT
The DNA here is from genome assembly GCA_023014485.1 of Bathynomus jamesi. Taxonomy (NCBI): domain Eukaryota; kingdom Metazoa; phylum Arthropoda; class Malacostraca; order Isopoda; family Cirolanidae; genus Bathynomus; species Bathynomus jamesi. The sequence goes on from JAJOZX010007913.1 coordinate 109,486, forward strand.
CTGAATTTGGATGACGCCACTGAAGAGGCTGCGAGACCTGTGGTGATTCACATTATGGAAACGTATCTCCGCGTACGCCGAGTGAAGTTAAGCTCGGTTAAGCAGATGAAGATTGAGAAAAATTCAACTCAAACTGTTTATAATCCCTTCAGGTTCAACTTCCAAACAAACAGAAAATGCAACTCTAGGTATTCTACCAAAAAGAATATTGGTTGCAATGTTGAAGCATGAATCTATGACTGGTAAATGTAAAAAATCACTAATTTAAAAAATTTTGACTTGAAAAATATTACATTACTTGTCAATGGCACAGCTGCAGGGGGGTCGTTAGATACGAGATATTCTACAGATTCCGAATTTTCTCTTTGTGCGAGGGTATATCACAATCTAATTCAAAACGTCAACGGCTGTAACGGTTTTGGTACGGATGTAACCCTAAACGATTTTATAGCGTGGGAATGTCTACGTCTTCGATCTTTCGCCCGACTATTGCGCAAGTGTGAACAGCCACTTAAATCCACAGCAAAGCGGAAATAGCACGAAGACTCGAGTTCGGTAAGCATTAGCCGCACCTATTGGTGTAGCATTTTATCTGGAATCGCAAGCGTTGATCGAAGTGGACCGGTTTAGAAGCGTCATAGTCGACTTTTAAAAATGGATGAGACCACACTCCGGAGGGTAATGAAGAGAGACTGGTTATATGGGAACCTATGCTCAGGATGAAACGGTGAAATTACAACTTACGAAATATTGCGGCGCACTCATACTAAATACAGACTTATCCAGAGGAAAAGGCCTTCATTGGATTGCGCTTTATTTTGAAAATAGAGAGCGGATGTACTACTTTGATTCGCTTGGTGGCTCGGTAAGGAATCTAACTTGTATTGAAATGGGTTATGTGTTGCGGAAAAAATTAATCTTTTATATGCGAGTGTAGTAGGTCCCTGTCCCAATTCGCACAGATGAAGACGCCTCCTACTTTCAGGGCACACTGATCTCACTGGAGAGCGGCGATGAGGGCGTGGTTTTAAGAAAGTATTCATCCACTTCGTCCAGTTCCAGGGATAATGAATTGTGAGCAGGACATGCGCTTTAAAACGTACTAAAATGAATCTTGATCGGTATTTCATTAATTACTTCGTACTTTAGTATATATATATATATATAATATATATATATATATATATATATATAGAGAGAGAGAGAGAGAGAGAGAGAGAGTTACAAGGAAAAGAAGTACCTCAAAAGGCCTTGCGGCCCATACCGAGGAAGTACCAATGGCAATGGGTGCCAGGGAAAATTTTCTACACACTCAAATAGTGTGCAAGATTTGGTCTAACGTTTTCTTGAAATGATCCACAGAGGAACTGTTCACAACTTCTAAAAGTAAAGTGTTCCACGTGTCACAGATCTTATACGTAAAGTAATTCCCACACACACTAGTCCTAAACCGTTTCAAATCCAACTTCCAACCATTGTTGCGAGTTGAGTTATTTAAACTGAACATGCTTCTAAAATCGACATCGTTGAACCCGCGTAAGAGCTTGAAAACCTCGATGAGTTGACCGCGCAGGCTCCGAGTTTCCAGCGAAAACAAGTCCAGGGCGCGTAAGCGTCGATTGTAGACCATATGCCTAACGGGAAGGGGTTAACTTTGTGGCCCTCGCCTGCACTCGCTCCATCCTCTCAATATCTTTCCTGAGGGTGGGCGACCAGAACTGCACAGCATACTCCAGGTGCGGCCGAACCAGAGAATTGTACAGCGAGAGCACAATCTCCTTGTTCCGAAAATGAAATTGCCTCCTGATATAACCCAACAGGTTCTGGGCTTTCTTTTCCACCTCTACGCACTGTTTCGTAAACTTAAGGTCGCTGCTAATTAGCACACCCAAGTCCTTTTCCAAATCAGTCGCCTCGATATTACTCCCCAACATCGAGTAGTCCGACTTGAGAGAGAGAGAGAGAGAGAGAGAGAGACAAAGGAAATAACTGAGTATATGTGTTCCATCCATGTTTAAAAAGCGTGACAGTTTTACATCCAATTGTAAAGTAGGTACAAAAATAGTGTTAAAAGAGCTAAAAGGCCTTTATATTGAATATAGGACCCCGTATACTTTAAGTAGAAAATTAATGTGAAATCGCATTTATTGCGTAGTACAAAGTAATGAAGATGTTAATGTGGATACGATTACGTGCGAGTTTACTATTTTATTTAAGCGTGGTAGAAACTGATCTTAAAGTTTGTATTTCTATTTTATGTCTGGTGCGTATATACTCTATATATATATATATATGTTTTAAATACAAATTGTAAAAATGATTTTTGGCTGGTAATATGTTACTATTTTTCGGTCTAGCCTTCGTCACGCAAGCAAATTTTGAGCGTATTTAGATACCCTTACTACCTATAAAAAAACTACAGGGTGTCCCATAAGTCCGGCATCATAGGAAACAATAAAAAAAGGCAAAACAAAAGCTTTTATTTACAGAACGTGCTCAGTATGTCCACCATTGTTTTCAATACACAAATTCAGACGTGATACCCAGTCAGCAAGCACACGGTGAATGATGTCAGGAGTAATGGTGTTACATGCCCCAATAATGCGCTGCCGCAAATGTTCAACACTCCTAATTTTCTCTGCGTATACCAGTGCTTTCAAGTGGTCCTAGAGATAAAAATCTAGTGGCGTGAGATCCGGGCTTCTAGCTGGCCATTCCACAGGCCCTCGACGTCCTACCCAATGACCAGGGAATTGTTGGTACAGGTATTCCCTTACTTGGGTGCTGTAATGTGCAGGAGCGCCGTCTTGCTGGAACCATGTTGGGAAATTTCCTTCTTCGTTCAAGACACTGGGAAATGCTTCTTCCTTGATCATACGTAGGTAGGTGCCTCCAGTGACATGTTCATCGAAAAAGAGGGGGCCTATGATGCGATCCTTTCAAATGCCACACCATACCATCACCCGAGATGCACCTTGTTCCTTTGAAGAGGTATACCAATGAGGGTTGTTTTGAGACCAGTAGCGGGTGTTCTGTCGATTTACTTCACCATTTCCATAATAAACAGCCTCGTCACTGAACAGAATGGTGGACGGGAAATTGGCATCCCGAGCATAAATTATGGTTTGTAGAAATAGAAAAATATGAATTTCTCCTATGATGCCGGACTTATGGGACACCCTGTATATTGACACATTACGTTTTCGTGTAATCTTTCAAGATCCTTTACTCGGGCGCAAGACATTACGCCCGAGAAAGTATAAGTAATATCGTATATTTAAAGTTCTTCTAATGAATAATTATTTGCTTACACACGGTTACATAATAGTCTTTCTAATTCTCATTAAATAAAATACGTTTTTCCTCCTATTAATTTTTTTTATAAAGAAAAAACATTTCAACTAGGGCTTATATCCTTCGGCCTTGTAGAGGCACAATTTTTAATTCTGGCGATACATGGTAACCTTTTACGTTTCGATAAGCGTACCTTCAACTGCCTTGGGCGGCGGTGCAGTTTGATTTTTGCCGCAATGTGAGGTTGTTCGCTTTTCTTAAATAATCTGATTTATTTTTAATATTATAAGTATTCTTAATGCTTTACAAACTAAATATCCAAATGTAATTGACTCCAAATCCTTAGTTAACGAATTGAAATATCTTTATCGTGACAGTGACTTTAGAAAATGTAAATCTGCAAATGAAATTTTAGAAGTCTTTCACGAACTAGGATTATTGTTTGCGATGTCGGAAACCACAAAGCTGATTCAGCAACTTCTTACCATACCTGTAACTTCTGTTTCAAATGAAAGAAGTTTCTCTGTTCTTGATCGAATTAGATCATATTTAAGAAACACAATGGCTCAAGAACGGCTCTCGTCCCTGGCTAGGATTTCAATTGAAAAATAAATACTTATTGATTTAGAAAGCAAAAAGGAATTACATGACCGAATACTAAAGGAATTTGCTTTAAAACCAAGACGCTTGGACTTTATGTTCAAGTAAATAAAATTCAAATAATATTTTTTACCAAGGTATGTATTTATTTATTTTATTGATAATCTTAAGTTATTGCCATGCATTTAAATGTCGGCTCATATGTAGACTTGAAGATTTAAAAAGAGCCCGAGTAGTCTTGAAGAGCTGGAGTCGCCACTGATATATATATATATATATATATTTTTTTTTTAAATAATAAGAAAACAAGAAGTAGAAGTGTAGAAAATACCGTGTGTAAATACTACGCAAAAGAGAACTACAGATATCGGGATGGGTAATGCATCTATGCACAATTGCACATCCCACATCATGCAACACATAGTACACAAATGGATATTGCAAATTTGATAAGAAGTGCAAGTCGTACCATTTTACGGTCTGCAACAGCTATGCAAGATAGGTGAGGTACAAATACAGACAAAAATGCCGTTACCACCACCCTCAAAGGAACAGAACGGGTGAACAGGAAAAATGAACATCAAAGAAGGGTACCAATTTTTTAGACGTAGCCAACACAATTCAGCTGCTAAATACTATCCAGCAAATACAAAGTCAGCTGACAAATATAGGAATCCGAGAGCCGGACAGAAGGCATGCACAAAGACACTTCATGCGTTATCGGGACAACAGGTACCGACAAAGATAAAAAGAGGCAAATTCTTGGAGGACCACAAGGCAACGAAACCGGTACCACCATTGGAAAACGAATCGGAACCGCCTGTATGCGAAAACGATAGAAAAAAAATAAAAATAATCCTAGCCAACATTCAGGGCCTTAAATCAAATCATTCCCCAGACAAAGTTTTATACCTGAAAGGACTCGTGCAAGAAGCCGGAGCAGACTTTGCATGCCTCACGGAAACTCATCTAAAGGACTGCCAGGCGAACTGTGAAAACTTTGAGTCCGGTGTTGACAAAAAAGAAATACAAGTTGACAAATATAACATCCTCCGAGCCGACAGAACAATGAGGCGTAAAGGAGGATGTGCTATTTACACACGCGAAAGGCATATGGCAGAAATGACTATAAGTACCTCAAACAGCTACGTAGAATGTAAAGCGGCAAAAGTTGAAAAATTAAATATGGTACTAATTGCAATGTATAGACCCCCAAACACGCCAACCTCAAAATTTTCAAATTCCATTACAGAGGTAAGAAACTGGGTAAAAGATCTACACTCTCCAACCCCAAATATTTTTCTCTGTGGTGATTTTAATTTCCCATTCATGAAATATAAAAGGATAGGAAAAAATGTATGTATACACCAGGACAAGGCGGGGCACACGGGAAGACCAGGAGCAGGTAAAAATGCTACTAGCTCTAGCTGATGAATTTATTTTAACGCAAGAAATAACAGAAAACCCAAGAAAAATAACTGCCTAGATTTGGTATTTACAAACAACAGCAACCTAATTAATAATGTAGAAATATCCACAACTATAATATCGGACCACAACATCATTGAAATAACAACCAATATAAAAGCAACAGGAAAGAAAAGAACACGAACAACAGAAAGAAGCAAATTCGAAATTTTTAATTTTCACTCCAAAGCTATAAACTGGGAAGATGTTGCATCCAGCATGGAAGTAATAGATTGGAAAACCATTTTCGAGGCCAAGACAACGGAAGAAATGCTAATGACTTTAGAGGAGAAGACGTTAGAAATTGTGGAAAGATGTGTCCCAAAAATACAACATAGAGGAAAGAGAAGCAGGTTCGAGAGACAAAAGAGGTCATTGTTTTGAAAGAGAAAGGGAGTGACTGCAAAATTAAGTAACTGTAAAGATAACAACATCAGAAAAATATTAAATGATAAACTGCAGAGTATCGATGACGTCGTACAGGAACTAATTGAGAAGCATACAGAAAAAAGGCGACGACGCTATAGAAGCGATAAAGGTTAACTCAAAGTACTTCTATGATTTTGCACAAAGAAAGTCGAAAAACCATACGACTATCGGACCTTTGAAAAACGAGAACAGTGCTTTATGTGATGATCTAACAGACGTATCTGCAGTGGCGGCCGCTCATTATGTGCTTACGTGCTACACACATCAGTTTTTAAAATACGTAAATAGCTAAATAATAAATATAAAATTATAATATCTTCTGTAATTTCCAATTTGATCTAAATTGTTTTCCGATTTATGAAAAAACGAATTAACTCCGCATTCCCTGCATTTCTATTTTGTACTTATGTGCTGTCATCAGTATAGCACCCAAATCGAGTGAAATCAGACAAAGCGCATGCGCAGACGTGTCTTTCGGTCCAGTTTCGGATAAGGCGTGAATGTGCTACCAGTCGCTGCAGCACTTATCAATGTGATGGACGCTCGATCGATTGCGTTTGATTTTTAAACTTTTTATGCGTGTGTATGTGTTTTTGTTTACTCAAGTGTTGTATATAAATTATTAATTTTTATACAAATATGAATTCAGTGGACAATTTATTAAAAGTACCTTTTTCATCTAGAACAGTGCTCTTCAACCTTTTTATGCTTACCGCCCACTTTTGTAACTTTTGCGAGGGTAAAATTTCCGTATCGCCCAAAATGCAAAAACTCAACCTAAAAGTTATATACCCTGCCTAAAACAATAAAATTAATTGCAATTACCTTTAGATTAATGAGATCCTTGAGCCACTAGTGGGCGGTACCGCCCAGGTTGAAGAGCACTGATCTAGAACATTAAATGAAAAAGCTCAAATAAAACAGTTAGGTAGGCCAACTCCCGATTTAAATTTAAGTCAGAAAGCCAAGGGAAGCAACAATCGAGAATAATTAAGACAATTTCACAGAAGATTTATGATGATTATAGTTGGATTTGTGGTTGTGATGTTCGGGATGCTCTTTTCTGCTTTCCATGCCTTCTTTTTAGTAACAGTGATTCATTCAGTAACACGGGAGTGAAAGATCTTGGCCATCTTAAAGCACTGATTAGAAAGCATAATGAAAACAAGAAACATATAAACAATGTGTTGGATCTTAGTGTTCTCGGTAGTGTGAATATTGCAACACAGTTAAGTCGGGCCTACCATGACGCCATCAAAACACACAATCAAGAAGTAGAAAAGAAACAGATATATTATCAAAGGTAATTGACTGCATTAAGTTTTGCGGTGCCTTTGAACTTGCCTTAAGAGGACATGATGAGAGTGAAACATCTGAAAATCCGGGTATTTTCTTGGGACTCGTTGATTTTGTTAGTAGTTTAGATAGTGCGGTAAAAGAACACATAGAATCGAATCATGTTTTCAAGGGAACTTCTAAAACCATCCAGAATGAACTGCTAGATTGTATGTCGGAATTTGCCGTGAAAAGATAATCGAAGAAATGAAAGAGGCTGATTTTGTCGCTTTAATGGCAGATGAAACCACAGACATTTTTGAACATTCACAGTTGGTAATAATATTTCGTTATGTAATCAATGGCGTGCCTACTGAAAGATTTTTGGGATTTTTCAACCCGGAAGGTCAAAGTGCAGACGCAATTTCTATTTGTATTTTGAATACAATAAATGAGATTTTTAAAGATCAACCTAACAAAATAATTGCTCAGACTTACGACGGTGCGGCTGTAATGAGTGGCAAAAGGGGTGGAGTTCAAGCAAAAATAAAGGCTATTTTTCCCACTGCACAATACATCCACTGTTATGCCCATCAATTAAATTTGGTAATGGAAAAAGCTGCTTCGCAAAATCATGCAGCTAGGGTATTCTTCTGTTGCCTGTCAGCTTTTCCTGCTTTCTTTTCAAGGTTACCACAACGGTTGTCTGCACTAGATGCAGTTGTGGCACGAAGGATTCCCAGTGGTTCTGCAACCATGTGGAACTTTAAATCGAGAACCGTCAGTGTGGTGTATGAACACAAGGACAGTTTGGTTGAGTGTTTGTTGGATTTGCAGTCGTCATTATCCACCAGGACAGTTCAAGAAGCTCGTGGACTCCGTCATTATTTGGAAGATGCACAATTCCTTTTCTGGCTTTCATTTTTTCATAGAATAATGCCACATGTAGACATTTTGTATAACCAATTACAAGCAAGATTGTCTGATGCTGTAAAAATAAAAAGTGCCGTATCCCATTTTATTTTGGCAATCAATGAAGTGAGAGATTCAATAGACATCATTGACAGTGAAATTGCGACTACATGCGTGTCATCTGGCAATAAACGACCCAAACAGTCGTGCCGAAGCGCCGATGCCAAAGAAGTATGTGATCGAATTGTACAGGAGGCTCATCATCGTTTTCAATCCTTGGATTCTGTTAACTTGGATTCTGTTAACTTAAATTCTAACTTTCAAGAATTTGCAAAACATTTTCCGGAAAATGAACTTGAAAATGCAATTCAAAGTTATAGAATGCTAGAGAAAAGTGAAAACAGAGCTTAGCGTTTTATATGAAAGAACCGATTTCAGAAAAATTGATGGCGCAGTTCCTCTTTTGAAACTTATATTCAAAAACAGTTTACAGAGTACATTCTCTGAAGTAACAAAACTTCTTAAACAAGACCAGCAAAACAAACCGTTTTTTTGCAAACTTCCACACAGCCACTTATATCTGTCATACCAATTAGATTTAAAACGTCTGTTTTTGCTCTTATTTATTCGAACAAGATATGTTTGGAGTTGATCTACCTTTATTTAAAATGTATCTTTTATTTTCTTCGCTTCTTCTAACAAAAGAAACGTCCAATAGTGAAACGATTATGTCAGTAACTTCTTCCATTTTGAAGGGTTAAGTTCACACACATATATATACTGTATATATCTACCTATCAAAAAAATTTTGTTGTAGCACACAACTGTTTTAAGTCACGAGCAGCCACTGCGTATCTGAAATATAAAGAGCTCAGTTCGAATCATCTTTCAGTATCCCAAAAACTGACAAACTGATATGCGATAGAAACGCGTTCTTTTAAGAACTACAAGGGGAAAGTATAACGGACTTCGACTTTACGACAGATGATATTACACAGGCTATAGAGAAACTAAAAACACACTCAGCGGCAGGGCCGATAAATGGAATGCCACACTGATCAAAAAACTGCAAGAATGCAATCGCTGAGCCCCTATATGAGGGTGTGTCAATTTTGGGGGTGAAATGACTAAATTGAAAATCATGTGATTTGGTAGCAATTTAATGTAATCATTTGGCATACAAAATAATATCCTTGCTTCAAAAACAATAAAAAATAACTCCTACCTACATCAATTTTAATTAAAAATTCCATTTTTCATAAATTCGTAACAAAATAACAAATGTGCGCAAACATCCTATCAACATTTAAAGTGGCAATAAGATATCATTCAGAGTCTTTATTTGAAAGTAACCAATGCAGTCATGTCCTTTTTGCTGCGGTTCCTTGACATCAGCATTCGGCTTGCTACTTGCGCTTTGATGTAGCCTTCTCGCCTCTCGTGACCGTAAACTTGACTAGCTGCTTCTGTGACCATTTTCACACACTCTCACACTCTGAGTGTGAGAAGGCCACTTTGGCACTTGCATTGGGGCCTCTTTAAGTTGTGTTAAATCTTTGTTTGTTATACATGTTGTCAGTGGTGGCTCCAAAACTTCCGAACTCAAGTTAACTAATTCTGACAATTTCGTGGCATTGTTTATCGGAGGTACCTTCCTTGTCTGAACAGAGCAGTCTCCCAGCTGGTCATCATCTAGTGATGTTCCTCTAATTTAGAATGATTTCCACAGCCTCAGTTCGCTCTTTGGTACATTGGCTGCAGAGTATTGCTTGCAAAACTGCCTCTGGCCTAGCATACCAAGCGGACCTTCTCACCACAGGTAGCACGATGTCCACCACTACTTTCCTTTGGGTTCTCAGTAGCTGTAATTGAAACAAGTGTGGTTGGGCCCCTCCATCCACATTGGATTAAGTTTTACATTGAACCAGTGAGGAAGATAAAACCCAATAATACAATCAACATCAAATTTGTAGCATTTTGCCCTTCAGTGCATGTTTGGAAACCCAAATCCTGCAGAAACGAATCGCTGTAGTTAACCAACGACTGTGACTTACGGGTCCAATCTCCAAGAGAGCCAGATTTTGAGGCAACTCTCCTGATCTGATTGCTTGAACAATACGATAAGCGTAAGATTGATCCGTGCTGAGGTCTTTGATAACTTCAGACAACACTGGAAGGGGAGGGCTACTTCGACCTTTGGAAATTTTGTATTTATTTCTAATTCCGTTGCTTCATCTAGCATGTTGCCAAGGGGGCCTGACCACTTGTTGTTGCTCTTTGTAGGACCATCAAGTTCCTGGATGAGACGACGAAGAGGTAGTTCCCCTGTGTGCAAATCACATACAATCCAAACAAGCCTTCTTCAAGTTTTTTCTCTAAATGCGTCATAACACCGCCCTGCCATCCAGTGTTCACCGCAGTTGAGTTCCACCAACGCCTGCAGTGAACTGTCAAGTCTTCTTTCTTGAAGCCAACATATTATTTGATCAGCAATTGCCTCTGCATGTTTCTTGCCTTCTACTTCTGCTTCAGGAACAAAGTGAAACAAATAGCGGCCACCAGGTTCGGAACACACAGAGTAGTGTTCTTCTTTGATGAGACCGGGAACTTTCTGTCCATTCCCTCTACCTCTAGAACTTTTTGTCATCTCTTCTTCATCAAACAAAAGGCAAGAGAGACCTTCCTCCTTCAAGTCTTTTTCATGCTGATCAGATATTTCCTTCATTATTTTTTCTTGTGCTCTTCTTATCTTATTATGATCTATCACTAAGGATGTATCCTCTCGGCTGATGAGGCCTGCATCTATCCAAGCGGCAGTGGCAATCTCTGCAGTCTCTCGTAGCCCCATGGTGGCGAATACTGGCAAGGGCAATGTTTGAGATGTCTTTAGTGTTGTATTTCATTCTCTTCGGGAAGGTTCAGATGGCATTTTGGAGCTATCATCTGATGTTGCTTCTTTCGTTATCTGAAGAGCTTTCAAAGAAGTGAGAAACCTCTTGATAGAGCTCTTCATCTCTTTGGGTGGCTTCTTCACTCTTCTTTTTCTGCCTTTCTTCTTTCTCTCGGATTTTCTCTTTTTTCTTAGCAATAACAATCTGTTTTTTGGTTTCTGAATAATCTGCCGAACCAATCTGCATACTTCCTTGGCCTCCTGCCTTTGTTCTCTGCGCCTTTATGAAAGCCAGCTCCAAAACAGGGATCTTCTCATGAGGGTGAGGTTCTCTTCTGCGTGAGGGAGAACAATTGGCTTCAGAACACAACTCTATGGGACACTGGCAGTTAAAAATGTCAAGAAGAGTATCAAGTGTGTGCAGGAATTTATTTTTCTTTGCTAGTTTTCCTTTACCAAGTGATGTCTCAACTGCTTTGTGCAACAGCTTTGTTAATTTTAGCTCAATAGTTCTATACTGATTGAGTACAGGTGGTTTGAATAACAGCTTTTTTTCCACTGATGCAGAAGAGGGGGAATCATGTCCCTTATGAGCTCTTTCTCTGTGTAGTTCCTTCTATCCTTTGTATTTTGTTCACGAAGGAGTAACCCTAGTCTCAGCATGTCTCGCACTGTTGGTAGTTCTGATACGGGAACTCCTTGCCTGTACCGACTAACAGGCTCAAGTGGCATGACGACTGACCTCTTGTCTTCAATTTTGGCATCTTAGGAATATCTGAAAAGAAAGAAAAACATTTAAGTATTTTATATCAATTATGATGTTTCAAAGTTTAGTCATTCGATGTTCTAAAATTCAATAAAAAAATATTTCATGGGATTACAACATAATTAGACAGAAGAATATGATAATAATAAATAATTGTAATAATCAATAATCCATACTTACAGTTAAACTGTAGTATTCGTCTAGTAGAATAACTATGAAGTAGGTACAAGAGCAATAACAGCAAACCACCGTCTAGGACATCTAAGAGGCAACTGAGGACTGAGAGTGAGGGACAGTTCTATTCATGTTGTGACTTGTACATTGTACAACAACTATATGACCTTGAAAACACTCCATATGCGATCAGTGGGATAATTCTGTGACAGATGAATAGTTAATCAATTTATGTCCTATTATTTAGTAAAAGAATCAATTTCTGAAATTTAAGGTAAAATTGATGTAGGTAAGGGTTATTTTATTTATTTTGGTTGGCCAATTTCACGTTTTGACATGAAAAGACTATATTTTCACTACCAAATTGATTTGAAAAAAGTTGACAAAATTGACACACCCTACTATATGGATAGATCATAGAGACGGGAGAAATACGGGCATCCTGAAGAGCGCGAACATAGTCCCAGTATATAAAGGAGGAGATCGATCCGAGGCCAAAAACTATAGGCCAGTGTCGCTTACATCTCATCTCACTAAAATATTTGAAAGAATAGTTAGACAGAAAATCTATGACTTTTTGGAAATCAGAAAAAATTAATGATAACAAACATGGGTTTCGGTCAGGCAGATCATGCCTATCACACTAATGGAACACTAAACAACATTATTGATGCACTTGAAAGTAATGAAAACTATGATGTACTATACACAGACTTTGCCAAAGCGTTCGACAAGTGCGACCATGGAATCATAATACATAAACTGAAATATATGGGAATAACAGGAAAGTAGGAAATAGATATAATTTCCTTAGTGAGCGGCGGCAAGTCGTTACAGTACAAGAGTGTCTTTATCAGAATCAGAGGTCCTCAGCTCAGTACCACAAGGAACAGTATTAGCTCCACTACTCTTCTTAATCATGCTAACTGACATAGATGAGGACGTTACCAGATACAGCACAGTAACATCTTTTGCTGATGTCACAAAGATCAGTAGAAAAATAAGAAACCCAGAAGATATAGGATCTCTACAAACAGACATGAACAGAATCTACAAGTGGACGGAAGACAACAATATGAAGTTTAACACTGAGAAATTTCAGCTGTTACGGTACGAAAAAGAGAAGACCTAAAATCCATGGAATATTACAGTATACCCCAAATGGACAAGAAATTCAGAGAAATTCTAGAGCAAAAGATTTAGAGGTAGTAATGAGTGATGATGCGAAATTTGAAACACAAAATAAGATAGCAATAAACAGAGCAAAGAGAATAACGGGGCAGATATTGAGAACCTTTAAACGAAGGGATAGGAATGTAGTGATTCCTCTACTGAAAACACTGATCATACCCAAATTGGTATACTCTCGGTCCTAACATCCCCATATAATAAAGAAGACATTAGACAGCTAGAAGGAATTCAGAGAAGCTTCACAGGCAAGATCAAGGGGTGCAAAGAACTAAATTACTGGGAACGTGGAAAGTAGAAAAGGAAGACTGTGTCGTGTTCCCAAATTAAAGGCGAGACAGGGAACATTCTTAACCCTGAGAGAAAATAGTTTTGTTGTGAGAGGACCAAAACTGTTTAATCAGCTGGCCAAAGACCTAAGGAACACGAATGGTGTTGCAGTAGACATCTTCAAAAGAAGATTAGGCGCTTGGCAAAGGTAAATGCTAGTTTAACTGTTTTACACTCATTGTAGTTATATTGTAGTATGTAGGGGAACGCATCCCTTCAAATTACATTGATTCTTAAGGGGAAAATTGCCCCGATATTCGCAAATTCGTTATTCGCAATGACTTTTAGGAACGCATCCTTTGCGATAACCAGGGTATTGTTCTGTATATATATATATATATATATATATTAACTGCAAACAACACACAATATAATTAATGTAAAGAACGACGCCTGTGTAGAAGAGCGTCCGCACAAGATGAGGAGAAAGAACAAACAAATGAAAAACGAGGCACCTCCCAGGAATCGAACCCGGGATCATCCAATTTCTCCTCATCTTGTGCGGACGCTCTTTTACACAAGCGTCGTTCTTTACATTAATTATACTGTGTTGTTTGCAGTTAAAATGTATATATGTACGGCATGAGAAGGTGCCCCCTCAGGGCATTCGATTCCGCTCGTATGTAGGAGAATTACGACTTCTGACTAATCTGGGACCTTGGTGTAATGGTTAGCATGTCCGACCGGCAATTGGATGATCCCGGGTTCGATTCCTGGGAGATACCTCGTTTTTCATTTGTTCGTTCTTTCTCCTCATATATATAAGTATATATATATATATATATATATATGTCTCTAAACTAACGCGACTGGCTGTGCGACTGGCTGTGTCCCAGGGCATGGCTGGATTCTAAGCCAACTGGTTGTGATCCAAAGCTGTCCAGGATGGTGTTGGCATTTTACTTCAAGAACTTGTTGTGAGAGGAGGTGACGCTCCAGTTAGACAATATGTATATATAACCACTAAACTAACACGTCTGGCTGTACCGACTGGATGGGTATCTAAGCCAACTGATTGTGATCCAAAGCCGGCTAGGATGGTTAGGAAAGCCTCCATTATGCTCCAAGATGCTCCAGCAGTAAGAAGTAAGCAAACATACACTTCATATATATGTATTCGCTTAATTTTATGGTTTGGCACCCTCCTGGCTCCCTACCACCCTTCCCTAGCCCCTGTACATCTTTTTCACCAATGTTGCAAAATGTTACAAATGTTGCAATAGACTCTATTCCCTTTATTTTAAGGTTTGGAGTTCCTAACCCCCCCAACCCCATTTACAAACTTCCGCGCATCTTTTTCTGCAATATTGCAAGGGTTGCATGTACTGTTGCAAAGTCATGGTGCATCGTGTTACGATGTTGCATGCAATTGCATTACACTCTTCATTTTTTCAGGGATACTACTTGGGACACACACACACACACACACACACACAGTACAAAAGCAAGCATTTCCAGCCTACAGGAACACGTCTTATTTTAGGTTAAATAATAATTAAAACATTTATTTGAAGTTAAATATAAGAAGTTCACACACAAACGAATAGACAAGCCAAAATTGTAAAAGTCGAAATAAATTTTGAAGAATTTTGTCTGATATCATTTTATTGTTTTTTTCAGCTTTTACAGTTAATAGTTGTCATCATGGAAAAGGAGAGAGGTTTCCAGAATTCACCATATTTATTTATATTTTGGTTGTTGATGACAGCGTGTGGGGTCCCTGCTTGCAGAACGCATTTTCTTAGTATTGAAGCTGGAGTAAGTACAAATGCTATAATTTTTTTTGTATTACTTTATTCCTAATTAGCTTGCGATTTACATTAGAACAGTTACAGTATTGTGCAAATTAATGTGAATAGCACAAAAAACTTAGAATTTTCATTAAAAAACATATATTTTGAAGACTGGAACAAACCTTAATATTTGATATAGCTACCTTCAGCTTTAATAATGTTTTGGACACACTTTGGCATAGAATGTACCAGTTTTTCACAGATTTTCTTTAATTCTTCATCATGAAACCAGAATTGGATGAAAGACGCGATCAGTTTTGCTTTAGTTGTACAGTCCAGTTTTTTAAGTCGTCTTACATTTGTCCCATAGATTTTCGAGTGAGTTTAGATCTGGCGAGTTTCTCGGCCAGTCTAAACAGCTGGTATTGATCATCTTTAAGAACTCCTTAACACATTTTGATTGTATAGCATGGAGCCAGATCCTGTTGGAAAACTCCCTTTGGGAACAGTTTCTGCAGCTCTGGTTTACTCTGGCGTTCTAGAACCTCAATATAATATATCGCTTACTATTCATCATGCCTCTCACAAGCACTAATGAGCCTGTTTATCGTGTAGAAAAACAACCCCAGAACATTTTCTTTTCTGAGTGTTTCACAGTTTGGTTATTTTTGAACTGGTTGTGGGTTCACCAGGTGAATGGCGTCAAATCGATTTCGTTGACCTTGAACAAGAAAAATGACTCTCGTCTGAAAATAATACATTGTATCAATCTTTTGACCAACTAGCATATTTCTTGGCCCACGCATAGCGTTTTGTCTTCATTATTGTTGTTAGCAATTGTTTTTTTCCATAGGTTTCTCGGCTTTGCGTCCCACCGCCAGAAATCGACGTCTTACAGTTGATAATGATACTTGGCTATTTGATGCTGTAATTCCTGGTTAAGCATGTCACTAGTTTTTCTGGGATCCTTCTTGTCTATTCGTATTAACTTTGCATCCTCTTTGGGTGTTGTTTTCCATTTTCCTCCGCATTTGCCTTTCTTTGATGAGGATATTGAGACCGTGGTTTGTTTCTTCTTAATAATCTTATTGACCGCTCCTACACTAACTTTGACTGCATAGGCAATTCTCTATGTGAGCGATGTATGTTCACGCAAGGTGATTATTTTACTTCTTTTTCTTGGTGTAAATTCAACTCTGAAACACACAGAGCATAGAAATCACACGTACTGACTCTGATGACTGACTGACAAGAATATACTAAATTAGGCAGAAACTGAATGACAAGCTCGACTTTGACAACATTGAAAAAGCTTTTGTTTTTTTTTCATTGAAAACAATGAAAAATCATATTTTTGTTCCATGTTCACATTAATTTGCACAATACTGTACATTATATTCATAGATAATCTAGTCCGGTGAAGTTTTTGGGACAGCATAAAAGCAAAATTTGTAAAAGTATTTCTCGGAATGACTTAATGAACTCATCTCTTAAATAGAAAGTAAAACTTAATTCTTGAAATTTGCCTCAAATTTGTGATAAAAGAATATCCATCTCACTATTTATTTAAGTAGTTTTACTCAATGTCGCTACTTCATCTCACGTTCTTGAAGTATAAATTTCATACATTTAAATAAACAGTCTTTATTCGGTAAAAGAATACATTACATAAGATATACAATATTAAATAGCTGAAGCGAAACATCACATTAATATAGATTATAGAGCCAAGTAGGCCTATAATCTAAGAAGAGTATTGTGATCTGAATGTGCCAATGGGAAGTGTGAGAACTTTTCAGCAAAAATCTTTGAGATTCATTTCAATTTTTGTGATAGAAAATAAGAAAATAAATAGAAAAATGGGAATAAACTAAAGTGTTAAACGCCAAATGTGGTGGGTTGACATTAAAACTATTAAAATTGCGTCGGATTAATTTCTACATATTATTACAAAATGAAAATTGACATAATGTTAGAAATAATAGAAAAATTAAAGAATTGGTAAACAATAAATGATTATAATACCAGTAATTGATTAATTTCTAATATTAGAAATGAAAAAGATAAAATAATAAAAAAGATGAATGTGGCACGTAATATATTTGGTGTAATATAATGAAAAGTCTCAAAACATAATTTATTTAAGTTGTGACTGACTGTATCCGATTTAAAACTGAATTTTACAAATAATAATGAAGGGATATGTAATTTTATTCAAAAACGATTGCAATATTTTGTTCAGTAACATTTATGAGTATAGATGCTTGAATTTGCTGCTACTGTTGTAGAATTTCTTGGACATAATCTAGCGCATTTCGAATAAATGGAGAAACAATAGGTTGAGCAATAGGTAGTTGGAGTCTTATCAATGTATCCTTCAGCATATCACATAGTGATTCACCAGTTGTTACCGAGACCTTGTGAAGGCCAAGGAATACCTTTTTAACGTCGAATGTATCTGTAATGTACCTCATGCAAACAGATTTTTGTTCATTGTCCTGAATGTTTTGTGTCCCATCTAGGATGACCCGAAGCTACACATTATCGCAAATGCGCCATAGAATGGCGTGGCTCATCAATCGGAGTAGCTTATTTTGTATCTTCGAGCTCGTATAGTCTCTTTTCTGAGAAAGCCAAACTCTAAAATTCTCATCAGCAGTAGCTCTGAGTTGATCAGTTTTTGAAAATTGCTTTCTCTTGTTTCCTTTCCTCTTGTTAAGACGCCCTGCTGGGAAAAGTAGCGTAAAGAAGTCATTATCTTTGACAGGGCATTGCGGCACGGAATTGTTCGGCACTGTAGATGGTCTTGCATTAAGTCTGGCTCTTTGGGAAACTTGAGATTAGCAGATAATGCCTGGTGTGCTTCTTTGGCTTCTATGTTGGGTGTAATATCTTCCTAATTTATATCGTTGGAATGAAAAACAAAATTTCGAATTTACCTCTTAACAGATTCATCAGCTAGAGCTGACAGCATTTTTGCCTGCTCCTGGTCTTCCCGTGTTCTTCCCTTGTCTTGGTTTATACATATGTCTTCCTATCCTTTTATATTTCATGAATGAGAAATTAAAATCATCGCAGAGAATAACATTAATTTATTTTTACTCATCTGTTGTTCAAGAACCTGATGAACAGCAGATGGGTAAAAATAAATGAAGGTATTAGGACGAGCTCAAAGACCTTGACCTTTATTCCATAGACAGGAGGTTTGAGAGATACATTCTGATCTACACCTGGAAAATTCTAGAAGGGCTTTTAGTCGCCCCCAATACTGACCAATTGCACCCGCCTCAACAAGAACTGGGAGAATGTGTCAAAAACATCACCTCCCACCAAACAGCCTGAAAAAGATTCAAACCCTTCAATATAATAGCACCTTTAGGCGGAGTTCTCGCCTGTTTAACTCCTTGCCACAGTACCTTAAAGACACGAGTGCAGTCCCAGTGGATACTTTTAAAAAACATCTACACATGTTTTTAGCCAACATACCTGACCAACCCATAGTGCCAGGGTATTCATCTGCCAGACCAGCCAGCCCTCACAAATTTGATAGTGGATCAAATCCTATGGCATGAGCATGAGAAAAGAGGGGCGGTGACTACGTCGTAGCCCAGCCTCGGGTGGCGTTGAGTGGACTTTGTGGGAGCAGCACACCCTTGAGGCAGAATCGCTTCAGGGCAAATTCAAGTAAACATTGGAGGTTGGTAGAGCTTTCATCAGGTTCCTAACCTCCGCAATGGTATCTGAGGATTTTGTAGTTGCAGTGTTTGAAGGTCTGCATGTTACGATTAGTATCAGGTTTAATTTTTCAACTTTCGCTGCTACTAATTCTACGAAGTTGTTTAAATTACTTACTTTTATTTCTGCTATGTTTTTCATGTGTACAAATAGCACATCCCCCTTTACGTCTTACTGTTCTGTCGGCTTCAAGCATGTTATAGTTGTCAATTTATATTTATATTTTGTTGATACAAAACTCAGTTTTCGCAGTTCTCCTGGCTGTCCTTTAAATGGGTTTTCTGCCAAAGATGTTAAACTAACTGGCCCATCCTTATGTGAAGCTGCTAAAGTAGCCTACATTAGTCTACTTGAGCTAAAATATATATACATTTACACAATTTACAAACTTTTCATTTATGAAATTGTTCAGTATTTTCTTAAAATGACAAAACTGTACTAGCTAGAGTATCTAGACAGTGTTTAGAGAGTCCATAATTACTTGCCAATATGTTAAATTAGGTTAGTGCCCTATGGACTGTCTCTGAACCAGGAACGGATTAAGGTTTAGTGGAGCCCTGGCCCGGGAAATATTTGGGGCCTCCCTCATATTCTACAAAATCATGAAATTCATAAACAAAATTACATAATTATTATTATCATATGTTCACAAAAATACTTGATCCAACACAGAAATTAATAATTTATGATGGTACAATATAGTATATTAACTGTTAAAATGCACAAAAGAAACGTAAAATTAATTATCTTCTAACTCATTAATATCCATATTGCATACCTTCTACGTTTGTACAGGGTAGAGTCAAAAACATTCTTAATGCAATAGCAGAATTGGGAAATGTTGCAGCGAAATCGCTGTTAGCCAGTAACTTGTACAAAAAAAAAACAAAAAAAATAAAAAATAAAAACAATTGTTATACTTGGGTGGCCCGAGCCTAGGTGGCCTGTGCGTTAATCCAGTACTACTCTGACCACTGAGATTTTATTAAAATAAACGAGGCTGTAACTTTTGTTTTTACTTCTTGCATGTCGAAACTCGAGTGCATTTCTGATCAAGAGCCCATACAACACTTATATGCAAGGGATAATGATGACCATATGATGATCCCGTAATGCGGATATATATTTTGGCATCGTTATTGGCATGTACGAAGAATCTTAGACGACAGATCAATTTACGAGTTATATCACTGAGAATTATGTGAATTTTGAGTTGAAGAAATTTAAGATTTAAAATAGTGGTTCGCCAGATACAGGGCTGGCCCTAGGGGCGGGCAAACGGGGCGACCGCCCCGTGCGCAACTGTCCTGGGGTCATCAAAAGCCCCTCGTAAAAATTACCAATTACATGAATACAATCTTTATAGCATGTATATTAGAGACGGATTAAGACACCTCGGGGCCCCGGGGTAATGAAGAATATGGGGACCCTTTTCTATAGCTTTTTATTAACAATACATGTACATGTACGGGGCTCCAATAAACTTTACCATTAGAGGCTCCAATAAACCGTACCATTAGAGGTACAGTAAAACTAAACATACCTTACAAAAGAGAATTTAATCCTGCATTTAATGAGAAACAATTAAAACTTGGTGTTTCCGCCATTGACTTCCAAAACAGCCTGAATTCGCTTTGGGTAGCTTGCCAAAAGTGACGTGAATAGATCTTGATCGTTACGCAAATTTGCTAAAACAGTTTCAATGTGTTGCGTCATTGTATCCTTCGAAAATTGATTTGCTGCAGGTTCTTGAAACAAGAGACATTCAACCTTGTCCTTTATAACTGATCCAATGTGTTCACAGACGTTCAGGTCAGGAGAATTTCCTGGCCATTCTTCATTTCCAAAGAAATCGATCTCATGGTTCCGCAATAACTGTTGAGTGGCTAATGCCTTAAAGTAGGGGGCCTTATCGTGCAGAAGTGTGACCTGATCGACATCCATAACATTGTTTGGGTTTCTTAGAAAAGGAATGACATGTTGGGATAGAATAATATCACGAAAATACTGTCCATCCCAACTCTGACCATTTGGCTTCAGCACCCACATGAGCTTCTTTGCAGTGAACAAAACAAACACACCAACACAGTCTGGACTTTTTAATAATTCGCGATAATGTTCATTGTCATCGATTTCATCTGGTGTTGTGGCCCACACGCGATCATTTTGGTAGTTAGGCCGACGTGTTACGTAAACAAAAAATTCATCGGAGACAGCTAAATGCATGAAATCATCCACATCCCAATCTTCAAGATAATGGGCAAACCACATTCTGTCATCGATGTTAAGTTGAGTTTTTCTTGGCTTTGGAAGTTCATGCCAATGCTTTAAACCTTGCCTATGACGGTACAGTCGAATGATCTCACCATTAACGATCTTTCCTCTCAACACTTCGATCTCTCTAGAAAGTTTAGCACAGCTGTTTTTCCGCTTACGCGTACCGCTTTCAATGATGTCCTTTGTTTCCTGAGAGTGGCAAATTTGGGCGCCCAGATTTGGTTGTATCCATTTCACATTCATCCAAAGTTTTATTCCAATTTCTTTTGACGAAGTCCTCACTTCTTCGCAACTTTTTGGCAACCAATGAACGTGTTATAAAGGTGGCTCCAGCATCACGAGCTTCCCGAAATGTTATTGCTCGTATGCGATCTATCACACGTTGCCTCTCCGAATCACCAATTAATTGAGAAGCCATTATATTATCACTATCAGCTAGAGTAATTTTAATACCTGCAATAAATAAAGAATTTTATATATTTTTATAATCACTAAAAACTATTTCGATATAAGTAAACATGTAAGCCGCAAATGGGGGGGCTAAGGTTTTTTGGAACCCCTTACAGTACATAGTACATTTACACGAATTATATGTACGGTGTTCAGGCTAACTGAGAAACAAACTTAAAAAAAACCTTAACACACTGTATTTTGCCGTTTGCCAAAACCAAAAAAAGTATTAAACAAACTTTACTTTAGGGCCTATAAAACATTAAATAAAAGAGGGAATTTGTCAGTTTGTGTACTCTGTCATATTTAATCAAAGAAGTTTGTGAAATCTTGAATTATATCATCGAAACTCAGTTGACTTGGGGGCCCCTCAAGCATTGGAGCCTGAGGTTTCAGCCTCAATAGCCTCAGTGATAATCCGCCACTGCTTATTCCGCCCGGTGTGCCATTTTGGCTAAGGCCGGCTCTATATATATATATATATATATATACCATTGCAAAACAGGTAGGAGTCCCTTAAACTTTTTTGCGGGAGCCCCAGGACTCTTGGCCACGTCTCTGCTTGTTTCTTCCATGAGTCTTTTCATGTATGTGACTTTGTCCAGGGAATGGTTTGATTTAAGGTCTTGAATGTTGGTTAGGATTATTTGTATTTTTTCGTTTTTCCCTTTATATAATCCAAATTTGTTTTCCATTGGTGGTGCATGTTTCGTTGTTCTGTGATCCTCCGCGAATTTTTCTTTCTTTATGTTTCGATACTCGTTGTCCCGATATCACATGTAATTTATTTCTGTATTTACTCTGTACGGCTCTCGGATCCCATATTTGTTAATTGTCTTTGTATTTGTTGGAAGGTAATTGGTAGTTAAATTGTGTTGACTATATCTAAAAAATTGGTAGCCCTGTTTAGTGCTGGTTTTGACTGTTCAACTGTCGTGTCCCTTTGAGGGTGGTGGTAACAGCAATTTTGCTCGTATTCGTATCTCTCATATCTTGCATAAGTTTTACAGATACTAAGGTGATAGACCTTGCAGTTTTTTCCAAATTTCCAACTTCCAATTTTGTAATGGAAGTAGCATGAAGTCGGATGTGCATAGATACATTGCCTATCCCTGTACCTGCAATGCCATTTTCCCTAATATTGCATACGATAGCCTCTACGTTTTTCGTTTTTATCTTTTTTTGCCATTATTTTCATTTGGTGATTTCACCGCATCACAGTTTGACAGTTTCTGTTTGTCTCTCTTATTTCTTCTACAATCGTCTTCTCGTGTTGGCTTTACTTTTATTTCTCTCTCATCCACACCGTTTTCCTTGGAGATATTCTGGTCATCTTTTCCTCCCATTATTCTCTTTCTCTATGGCATTCATATTTTCCATTGTTTTAAATATCGCGAACGAGTTTACACTCTCCGTACATAAGCCACGAGGTATATTTTCCTCTTGTCCCAATTCATATTTCTGGGTAATTTTTTATAAAAATCACACCTGATCACTTCGTTTTCAGTCGTTGCTAAATTTCATAAATTACAAATATGGTAGAAATAAGGACCCATGGCCTTTTAAAATTATTATTTAACTTTTCTCAGATGACTGTTTCTACTGAATATATATTTTAATTAATTAGTGATATACCAATTCCAAAATTTAACCGATGCTGATTCCATGAAAAAGTACCGATGCCAATTATTTGCCTATATTTAAAAAAATCAATTTCTTTCATAAATTTTACCTATCTAATGTGAAAACTGAATACCAATATTTAAAGTAATTGTTTTTCCTTATGTTGAAGGTATTTTCTTTCTTCAACAATGTAAACAACAACAAAATTTTTCATTAACATTTCAAGGCTCTGAATAAAAAAATGAATATGCAACCTGGGTTTATAAATGTATTAATTAAAATACTTAAAATAAAGTCAATATAATAAGATGGGGATCACTTTAACATATTGCTTCCCAAAGCATTCTGGAAGCAATATGTTAAAGTGGTCCCTCCTGGGAAGCAATATGTTAAAAAGAGAAAGGTTAGTTGGTTAGAAAGAGGTTGGTAATCTATGAGATAACCTACCGACCGTAAACAAAGCTATAAATGCCCTAACCTGGCATTCTTTGTATATTTAATGTAGGTTAACTGAATGCCCGGTTAGGTCAACTGTACGCCCTTGATGATTGGTAAGGTTAAGTCGTGGTATTTTCGTTAGTTAGTGACTATAACTCCTAAATCTTTTTCCCGCTCCACGCTTATCAACTCTTTCCCTGACATACTATATGCAAAATTACCGTTACGCGAACCTATATGTAAAATTTTGCACTTATCGACGTTAAATCTCATTTGCCATGTGACTGACCAATCAACGATTTTATTCAGATCATTCTGGATTTTACCTCTATCTTCGTCATTAATCGCCCTACCACCCAGCTTCGTGTCATCCGCAAACTTTGAAACTGTACTGACTAGGCCGACATCTAAATCGTTAATATATATAAGAAAAAGCAAGGGGCCCAATACAGAACTCTGAGGAACGCCACTCGCTACATTAGCCCAACACGACTCCGCTCCATCAACGACCACCCTCTGTTTCCTACCTCGCAACCACTCTTCTATCCAATTTATTACTACACCCCTGATTCCATGAGCCTTAGTTTTCTCGATGAGTCTTTTATGCGGTACGGTGTCAAACGCTTTTTGAAAATCTAAATACACTACATCAACCGCCCGATGACTATCGTAAACGTCAACCACGCTTTGAAAAAATTCTAAAAGATTAGTTAAGCAAGAGTTGTTTCGCCTAAAACCGTGCTGCGTATTTCTAATTAAGTTATGCAATTCTAAGTGTTCGACTATACGATCCCTAATTATTGATTCCAGTAGCTACCTACAGCAGACGTTAAACTGATTGGCCTATAATTTCCCGCCGCACCATTAGCGCCTTTCTTAAAGATAGGTGTTACGTTTGCTAACTTGAAATTATCTGGTACACACCCCTCAGAAATAGACGCATTAAAAATCTATGTTAGTGGCACAACAATGCTATATTTTAATTCTTTTAGTTGTATGGGATATATGGAATCCGGCCCCGGTGATTTACGCGTTTTCATTTTATCAATATAGTGCATTACTTCCCCTTCACTAACCACAATATTATCCAAAATATTACCATTATCAAAAGGTATTATATCTATGGCCGTAGGGATATTCGTTACATCTTCTATAGTAAAAACTGACGTAAAGAATTTGTTTAGCAAGGTAGCCATTTCCTTGTTTTCAGAAACTACATCCCCGTTAACATTTTTCATCGGTCCCAAGACACTTTTTACTGGATTTATATTGTTGACATATTGAAAGAATCGCTTGGGGTTTTCTTTACCATCACGAGCTATGGAGATTTCAAATTCGCGCTTGGACTTTTTTATTACACTTTTTGCTTCACGCCTTAGAGATATGTAGTTGTTTCGTAACCACAAATTGTCTTTATCGCATTTATGTAGCCTATAAGCCCTATCTCTACTCTTTGTAATGTCTGCTACTCTAGAAGTTAAACCACAAGGGCTTGTTATTTACTTTCGCACGCTTAATCTTGTACGGTACACATTCCTCATTTATAGTCCTAAATACTGTTTCAAACGATTCTCACATTAGTTCTGCGTTGGAGTTCCCCATTACGTTTTCCCAATTGACGCGTGACAATTTATTTCGAAATTTACTAAAGTCTGCGTGGTGGAAGTTATGAATTTTAGTCGAGTTAGCTGGTTTCGAGTGACTTACTGAGAGGACAAACTCTACCATATTGTGATCGCTATTGCTTAACGGTTCTACTACTTGAAGATCAGTAATTAGCCTATCATCCGTAGTTATTACTAAATCTAAAATACTGTCCAACCTCGTAGGTTCCCCAACCTTTTGAATAAGAAAGCTATCCTCGAGAAAATTAACGAAACGATTACCTTCCGCGTCTCCCTGCATTGTATCGTAATTCACGTTGGCTCAATTAAAGTCACCCATAACTAAAGCCTGCTCACTACCTATTATTCTCTTTAGTTCACGATATAACGCTTCGTCCGTATCAGCTGTTTGACTAGGGGGCCTATATATAACCGCAGCAACAAGTTTGAAATCGTTCAATTTAAGTTCTGCTATAGTCGAATCTATTGGTTCTGGAATTGTGTGCTTTACTTCTATATCGTTCGCAATATTATCTTTGATATACAACATAACACCGCCTCCTCGCCTACCTATCCTGTTTTTAACAAAAAGTCTATAACCTCTAATTTGATACTCCCCTACAAAGTCACGTGTTTCACTGCTAAGCCACGATTCATTTGTCGCAATTAAATCAGTCTTTACAAGCAATTAAATAAAAAAAATTGTTTATTTTATTTCGTAAGCTACGAGCATTTAAGGATAGAACCTTCGAATTGTTTGTAATTGCGACACCTTCGCGAGCGCAGGGGAAATTTGTGGAATTTACGCTGCACCGTTCGAGTTACGGCAGCCTGAAAAGAAGAGACAGTATTATGAAATAGTCTTCCTAAACGCGCAGCTCCAACGTCATTAAGATGAAGTCCATCTCCGAGGAACAAGTCCCTCCTGCCGTAGAAACTGTTCCAAAAATTCGCAAAATGCACTCCTTCCTGTTGGCAAAGAGACTTTAGGTTATTGTTAATATACTAATATAGGTCGCCTTGCTGTAGAAATCGTTACGTTGGATAATTCGAGGAAGTATATCTGTTCAAACAATCTTATTAGTTTTTTCCTTTAGTCGCTCTAGTAAGTCCCTGTACCAAGCCAGCAGTTCTTCCGATCTAGAATTTAAAACGTTATTAGTACCGACATGTATAACATAAGTTGTGTCCTCGGCGGTACCGTCTGTGAAATGGTCAACACTATTAGTTATATCCTCCACCCTTGCACCAGGGTAGCAGTAACGGCGCCTACGACGAGGGTTTCTCCCACAGAATTCCTCGAGCTGCCCTCGAACAATGGAATCGCCAACGAGTCGTATTTCCGGTTCATCAGCATCTTCGAAACCTAAAACATAAAATTTATTGTTTGTTATTACTGGTAGACAAGTCTTAGGTTTCCTCGATGGGGCTCCATTACGCACTCGAACGAAGGGTTGGGAACTATGGGAAGAGAGAGGGCTATTAGTACTATTTATATTATTAGTAGAAACTGAGGCAGGAGGGGTCGTAACTGAAGTCTCAAGGGATTCTAATTTTGCCGTCAGGAGCATCACGCTTTCTTCAAGCCTCACTCTGGCCTCCCTCTCACGTTCTAACTCGTTCCTCGGGACTTCCATGCTTGAGCACCACCTGCAAACTAACTGTTCATTATTATTAGCCATTGTAAACGCGTAAGCGGCAAATTTCCCTTCACAGCGACTGCAAGTACTTGACGGGGGTGATATGCTCTTAATTAGTTAAAAAACAAAAAACCCAAAAAAACCGAGCGTTTGGAAATTAATAAATTACAACGTAGGTCTACCGCGTGGTTATTGTGCCGTCACCTGCGTAAACCCGCAAAAATGTTCCTGAAAACGCAGAAACAGGTTCTTGTAACACAAATTTATACTAAATGAATATATAATTAAGCTACCGACGAAAGCTCTGTAAATGAAAAAGTACTACTAAAACTTATCTGTCCGCTATTCGACCGACTGTTTTCCTCCCGTTTTTCTTTTTCCCACGGTGGGTGACCACACTCTACTTAATACCCTGAAGGAAAGGAAAATGAACCTTATGAAAGCACGTTTTTTGATAGATTTGAAAAACAAAAAAGGCAAAACAAGGGAATTTCAACCTTATGAAAGCACGTTTTCTGATAGATTTGTAAAACAAAAAAGGCAAAGCAAGGGAATTTCAACTTTATGAAACCTCGGTTAGTAATAGATTCAGGAAACAAACAAGGCAAGCCACGTGCAATAGCCTTGGTTTAATCAAATAATATAGTAATGAATAAATTCAATAAATGAAATATATTCGTTAATAAATGATTAGTAACACGATGTAATTTAGTTAAGAATGCATCAACACTATTTTTTTTTTAAACACTTCAACGAAAACCACTTATTCAAATGGTAACACTGGACACTCGATAAAACACGTCTGTTCACAAGGAAAGACTGATCACAAAACCAAGGAAAGACTGATCTATATTAATACAGAGAGAGAGAGAGAGTTACAAGGAGTTACAAGGAAAAGAAGTACCTCAAAAGGCCTTGCGGCCCATACCGAGGAGGTACCAATGGCAACGGGTGCCAGGGAAAATTTTGTAAAAGTTTATTTTTCTTTCAACTACCCTAGCAGTAGCAGAAAACTGGATAGAAAAGTAGAAGGCTCTCTCCCCACCTCCGCTCCCTCCCTGCCAGAGGCAGGTACGGAAAAAGGTTGAAGAAAATACCTTGACCCTGGAAAAGTAGCCAAGGAAATTTTACAGGAAAGTGGAGAATATATAAATAGCTCTATATTTAGTTTGCTCACAGAGACACCGTGCAAGCGATCTCCTGCAGAGTTTTCTTATGTTTTAGTCTTAAACTATGAGAATATTCAGTACTTTGTCTAGCCTATTTTTAAACACATTTACACTTTGACTGGAAACAACCTCTGAGGGAAATTGGTTCCAGATATTAACTATTTTATAGGAAAAGAAATTTCCGCAGACTGAGGTCCTAAATGTCTTTACACACTCAAATAGTGTGCAAGATTTCGTCTACCCTTTTCTTGAACTGATCCACAGAGGAACTGTTCACAACTTCCGAAGGTAACCTGTTCCATGTGTCACCGATCTTATACGTAAAGTAATTCCCACACACACTAGTCCTAAACCGTTTCAAATCCAACTTCCAACCATTGTTGCGAGTTGGGTTATCATTTAAACTAAACATACTTCTAAAATCGACATCGTTGAACCCGCGTAAGAGCTTGAAAACCTCGATCAGTTGACCGCGCAGCCTCCGAGTTTCAAGCGAAAACAAGTTCAGGGCGCGTAACCGTCGATTGTAGCCCATATGCCTAACGGAAGGGATTAACTTTGTGGCCCTCGCCTGCACTCGCTCCAGCCTCTCAATATCTTTCCTGAGGGTGGGCGACCAGAACTGCACAGCATACTCCAGGTGCGGCCGAACCAGGTAATTGTACAGAGAGAGCACAATCTCCTTGTTCCGAAACTGAAATTGCCTCTTGATATAACCCAACAGCTTCTGGGTTTTCTTTTCCACCTCTACGCACTGTTTCGTAAACTTAAGGTCGCTGCTAATTAGCACACCCAAGTCCTTTTCCAAATCAGTCGCCTCGATATTACTCCCCAACATCGAGTAGTCCGACTTGGGATTGGCGTAGCCAATGTGCATCACTTTGCATTTACCCAAGTTAAACGGCATTTGCCATTTTTCGGACCACTCTCCTATCCTACCTAGGTCCGCACGCAGTTCCTCGATCGCTTCGGGCGTCCCAACATTGGCCCCAAGCTTGGTGTCATCAGCAAATTTGGCGATCCGACTGACGATGCCACCGTCGATATCATTTATGTAAATGATAAACAACAGCGGCCCCAAAACGGAACCCTGAGGAACCCCACAGTGACCGAGGCCCAACCCGAACTAGCCCCTTTAATTACCACCCTCTGCCGCCTATTCTTCAGCCAGTTTTCAATCCACCTACCTATTTCCCCACCGATACCCAGCGCGCGCACTTTCGCCATTAGCCGGTGGTGAGGTACCTTATCAAAGGCTTTCTGAAAGTCGAGATAAAGTATATCAATCGCCCTACTCTTATCGTACTCACTCAACATGACGTGGAAAAACTCGAGCAAGTTGGTGAGACACGACCTATGCCGTCTAAACCCATGTTGGGAGTCCCCAAGCAGCTTGTAGGAATCCAAATGGTCAACGATCCTATCAGCTATTATCCCTTCTAATAATTTACCTACAACTGAAGTGAGACTAATGGGACGATAGTTCCCTGGACTTTCGTGATCCCCTTTCTTAAAGATAGGGGTCACGTTGGCTTCCCTCCAGTCACCAGGCACATGGCCCATCTCCAACGATTTGTTGAAGACTGTAGCCAGGTGGGGAGCCACCTGGTCGTGCACTTCTCGCAACACTCTGGGGAGAAACTGGTCTGGCCCAGGAGCCTTAAACGCGCTCAGTTTGTCTATTCTATCGGCAACGACTGTCGCGGTACATCTAACACTATCCAGGCCAGCACCTTCGTGCCTCACGCCTGGCTCGGGGATGACGCGGGTATCCTCCCTGGTGAACACTCCCGCAAAGTACTCATTAAGCACATTAGCGATGTCCGCGTCGGAGGTCCGCAGAACGCCGCTTCCGTCCTTTAACGGTCCTATCATGCTTCTAATGGGCTTTCTACTATTAACATAACTGAAGAATTCCTTAGGGTTCCCCTTGCAGAGGCTTGCCACCCGTAGTTCTTCATTACGTTTCGCTAGCCTAACCTTCGCCTTCACTTCCCTACACAGGCGGACATACGCTTCAGTGTTCTCCTGGGAACGATTGGCCTTTGCCCTCCTATACGCTACTTTCCTATTTCGGATAGCCGAAGCGATGTCACGATTGAACCACTTAGGCTGCGTTGAAGCAGGGGTGACCGGTTTTGAGGGTATGGCAGCAGACTGCAGCACCATAAACTCGTCCCGGAATGCACTCCACACTCCCTCAACATCACCGCCAACCTCTAACCCCATCTCTCCTACGCTATCCCTCATGCTAACAAAGTTCGCCCGCCGGAGATCGAGCTTACTGCCTCTCGAGTTACTACGTTTCACCCGAGGGACGCACACACGAAACCTAATAAGACCGTGATCACTCCCGCCCAATGATTCGTCAACGGTGAGGCCAGTGACGAGGTTGTCTTCGGTCGTGAATACTAAGTCTAGAATGCTTTCGCCTCGTGTAGGCTCGTTGACCCACTGAGTGAGGAAGTTCTCATCAGCAAAGTCAACTATCCTCCTCCCTTCAGCATCGGCAGTCCTGTTTTCCCACTTTATGCCGCGACAGTTGAAGTCTCCTAAAACTACACACACCCTATCCCCTAGCAGGCTACTGAGTTCGGTGTACAGGGCTGTATCCTCCTCGAGGAGGAGAGAGAGAGAGAGAGAGAGAGAGAGAGAGAGAGAGAGAGAGAGAGAGACTAAAATATAAATAAAATAAAATGATAAAATAATAAAATATAAATAAAATAAAATAATAAAATATAAATAAATTAAAATGATAAAATAATAAAATAACATAATAAAAAGTTTTGCGTGTGTGCCTCAAAGAGTAACATCATTATTTCCATTCGTGATATAACTTCATCTTCTAACTTTAACATTTATTTTAAGTTCACGAACCATTTGAATTTTTAGTGCAGCTGCGCAAATTATTTTTATGGCGTCACATTTTCATAAATTTATCGGCGATTGGCTTTTTCGCGATTTAATTAACAAACACGTATGAAATTTTGTACAAACGTTGTCTGACTAGATAAAGGTAGGCTCTGAGGGCATACTAACCGAGTTTTTTAAAATTTTGTAAACACTTTTCATTTGTATATTACTGTAGCATGGGCGGATCTAGGCATTTCAGTAAGGGGGATCCAAAGAAACAAGGGCACCCCCTAAAATAAAAAGGGCACAGTGCTAAAAAAAAATTCTTAAAACAGATCACCAATGAGCAAGTGTAAAATCAATTGTATTGTTTTATTAGATCAGTCTCATTCATATAGATACAAAATAACAATCTAATTTGGGTACAACAGTTATCACAGAAAACTTCAAACAATTACAGATGTCTTGACAATTAAAAGAATTATCAGAATAAGATGAAGATAAAAGTAGTGATATGGCTGCACTAGTACTAAGGGCACCTATAAAAACCATTACAACTATAAATTTGGGAGTACAATGTATACGGATAAAGACTCAAAATAGAATTTGAAAATAAACTAACCTATTTACAAAAACAAAATTTGTTTTCAGAGGCATACACATCATTCACATAGGGCACTTGCAGGAAATTAAGGGGGTGTCCAGACGTTGCCGACCCCACCTCTAGATCCGCCTATTCTGTAGGTTATATTCATATTCTAATTAAGCCAAACAGTACAAATATAAAGAGGTTAATTAAAAAAACTAAATGGGTGATTTTCTTTGCAGACTGTGGAACCAGAGACTGTTGGTTCCTTAATCTACATAATTTACTATTCATTTGTGGTAATAATGTTTATATTAAATTTTTTTGCCGATAAAAGACCGCAGCACTTACACCATCCAAGGCAAAAGGCGAGTAGTATTTACTGTACCGATTCTTCCCTGATAGGAAAATAGAGCATTTAATATAATCTTATCGGTATCTAGATATATGATAGTTATTGAAAAGATAACATCTTTGAGGCAGAAATTTTCTATCTCAATTTATTTAGATTCATTTAAATTATATTTTTTATAAAATACTTGGATCACCTGAAGATCAGGGCCCCCATGTATGCTTGTTTTTTGGTTTACAGTACCAAATATAATAATAAATTAAACTGAATGCCCGGTTAGGTCAACTGTACGCCCTTGACGATTGGTTAAGTCGTGATATTTTCGTTAGTTTTAACGAAGATATTTGGTAATTGAGGCTGGGGGCCCTGATCTTCAGGTGATCCAAATACTTTTCTCCTTTTGATTTTTCACTTTTTCACATTCTTTTTCATAGAATTTTTTTTGGAGCTATTGAAGAATAGGGAACCCAGCCTTCTTTAGTTAGGCTTATAAGGCTAACTAACGAAAATATCACGACCTAACCTAACCAATCGTTAGGTTAACTGTACGCCCTTGACGATTGGTTAGGTTAGGTCATGATATTTTCGTTAGTTAGCCTTATAAAGCTAACTAAAGAAGGCTGGGGTCCCAATTCTTCAATAGCTCCTTTTTTTTTACATACATAATGTACGCACTTGGGCAAGTGATTATCATATTTCTCATTTTACTTTAGGCCATACATACAGGGTGGGGCACGGGAACCAAGTGTTTTTGGAATAATCAGGAAAATGATATTTATTTTTGTAAAGAAAATATATTGGTAGAACAACATTCGTAAGAACATAGCATTTCATGTCATAATAATCATGTACCGAAAATTATATCTGGCATATGATGTCCTTGGCCGTCGACGCATTGTTGAAGGCGTTTACGAAAATTGGCCTCCACTCTTCCCAGCAGGTCTCTGTTGATTTGGATGATTTGTTGACGGATCGCTTCCTTCAATGCATCTAATGTACGGGGCTTGTCCTCGTAGACACGTGACTTGAGGTACCCCCATAGAAAGAAGTCACATGTGGACAAGCCAGGGGACCGAGGGGGCCATGCAATGTCACCAAATCTCGAAATGAGATGGTTGGGAAACAGGGGGCGAAGAACAGCCATTGACGCTCTGGCGGTGTGTGGCGTGGCCCCATCTTGCTGAAACCACAAATGTCGACGAGCAATACGCCTTCTTCGTAACTCAGGGATGAAAAAGGTGTTCACCATCTCAATGTAACGCCCAGATGTTATGGTAACGGTAACCCCATTTTGTTCGAAGAAATAGGGACCGATGACGCCAAACTTTCCCACCGCGCACCAAACTGTAACCTTAGGGCTATGCAGCGGTTTTTCATGGAGTTGTCGCGGATTTTCAGCAGCCCAATACCGACAGTTTTGATTGTTGACGGCCCCATTAAGGTGGAAATGGGCTTCATCACTCATTACCACCATCATGTTTTCATTCTGCTCATAAAGTGCAAGCATTTCCTGTGCAAAATTCAGTCGTTGGGGGCAATCGTTTACATTCAATTCCTGCACCATCGCTAACTTGTATGGGTGAAAATGTAATTCTTCATGCAAAATCCGTCTAACAGTACGATTGCTGATTCCGAGTGCAGCTGAATGTCTCCGAGCAGAGCGGCCTGGGCTTTGCAACATCGCTTGTCTGACCCTTTCAACGTTCTCTGGAGTACGCACAGTGCGTTGCGGCCCCTTCGGTTTTGTTTTCATTATTGAGCCTCCTGTTCGAAGATTGTTAACCCAACGTAAGATTGTGTCACGAGCGGGAACAGAGTCATTTCGATGAATGTTGAATCTGCGGCGAAACGCACGCTGAACTGCTGTCACTGACTCGCCACTCCTAACAAAATGATCATACGCGAACATGCGGTGTTCTAACGTCCACTGCTCCATGATGGCACCTGAAAGATAAAGGTGAGTGTTAGTTAAAGTTAAATGCTATGAACCCAGGAATGGAATGCTACCTACCGCACGCCCCTCCCATTCCTAATGGCCGATTACTAGCTATTCAAAAAACACTTGATTCCCGTGCCCCACCCTGTATTTACGTCTCTCGAATGTGGAACGTAGTTCAAACTTCACATATTCCTCAATGAACGTTGAGCATTTTATCAGTTGGGTTCTGTTTAGTTTAAATCAAATTGAAATTAAAGTTGCGATAACGTTTTCTGTTGATAAAATAGACATGTCTATCTCCCATTCACCATTAACCCATTTCGGCCCGATTTATTTATAAATTAGAAGAAAAGATGCACCATTATGGGTAGGCTTACCATACGTCCCGATTTGACCGGTCAAATCGGTACATTATGGTAAGCCTAATTATGGGTCCATGTGAACCGTTGGGCCAGAATAGGTTAAGATGTGCTGGTGTTACTCGTAAATTCTTTACTTACGAACCGATTTGGATGAAATTTGCACCGTTTTACCCTATCTATTTGTTGAGTATTTTCGCAGTTTCAATCTAATTAAATAAAATCCGTTGAAATTACAAATGTTTATGTTGTTGTTATTGCCTCACCTTTTTATACACCTTGATCAGATCCGGTCTAGAGCTCCGTTATAAAGAACTTCGCTCGTTTGTAAACATTTTGTTTTCTTTAAGGCGCACAAGATCCTATAGTGCACATTTGTCGAACTAGTAGTTATTATTAGTGTGTTGTACAATTTTTAGTAATTCATTATCCTTCATTTTGACATTGTGTCCTTATATTCGTATTTAATTCATAACATATTAAACTTTTTTGCACCTTGTTTATTGTAATGCATTTTGTGTCAGTACCGTGCTTTGTTAATCATAGCAATTGTAATATTATTCACTGTGAACATTTATTCGTTTTGTTCATAAAATATTTTTTTGCCTTGTTTTGATTGAAAGATGAATGGTGACTAAATATTAATCAACTAAACAATCACTTCGTCTAACTACAGCCTATTTTCAAACTTGGTAGCTAACAAAAGTGGTGCCTATAACTAGGGCAATATATTGGGTGGCCCATAAAAAAAAACTTGAGATTTGAACATCAATAACTTCAAAAATATGCAGTTCACACTTCCAAAATTTACATAACATTTACCTCAATTCATTGATAAGCCAACATAAAAATTTCAGATTTTTTCCACAGCTGAGGGAACAATGAGGTATGGTGAAAGAAACGAATATCATAAACTGAAAAATTTTTATTATTCACATCTTATCAACAAATATGATCAATATCTCCGCCGTCCTGCTTACAAACTAATCTTAACATTTTTTTCCACGACATGATACATTTTCTGATTTCTGCTAATGTTATTTTGTCCCAACATTCGAGTATTTTTTCCTTTAATTGCATTTCTGTAAACTTTTCTGTTTGGCCTTCATAAATCTTCTCCGCTAGAGTGTTCCATATGCGATAATCCATGGGTTTGCAATCAGGTGACTGCGGAGGGCCAGTCGTTTTTTCCAATGAAGCTGACTACATTCTGTTGTAGATAATCCTGTGTGAACTTGCTAGTATGAGCTGTAGCACCATCTTGTTGGAATATGAAATCGTTTCCATAATACAGACGCCGACAATCAGGCAAAGGATTCTCCTCTAAGAGATTTACATAGGTTTCTGAATGAATTTTTTATTTTCTGAAATGAAATAAACAACATCGTCCGGGAGTTTCGCGCAATCTCGATCGCGAAATCTTTTTCATCTTTAAAAACTATTTTTTTTAACAATATTGGACGAAAATCTATCGAGCAATTTTCTACAACGAATTTTTCTTTTAGCTCTTACATTGCTGTCACATTTTGAAACATCGATCCTTTTAAATGCTTTAAGTCCTACCGTTCTCTGCATTCTTTATATGGAACTTCGACTGATACCTAAATTTTTTGCAATTTTCCTCTGAGAGCAGTGTGACCCAGGTCGATCCTCTTGAAATAGACTCATCATTTCGATCATTGCTATATTGTCTTGAGCGTAAACTGTTTTAGGCCGACCACTTCCACGCTTCCGTGCCGTGGAACCGTTTACTTTAAGTTTTTTAATTATTCTATTCACAGACGTAACATTACAAGTTATTCCTGGAAATTCCCTCAAAATTCTTGCCCCTCTTTTTTCCAAGAAACACTTTTCAGTCACCGCTTTTTCACCGTTAGTTAGAACCATAATTAGAAGGGTAAGTTTAAAAAACAGTATTTAAGATAGGCGTAGCCTATATCATCTGACGTTTTTCAGAGACTAACAGATTATCCATAGGCTAAGGAAACTACTACAAGTCTTAGAATAGATGTCAGGTACAGCTATACACATTTAGGATTTTCGTTTTTTTCACCATACCTCATTGTTCCCTCAGCTGTGGAAAAAGTATTTTATGTAGAGGTCTGAAATTTTTATGATGGCTTATCAATAGATTGAGGTAATATTTATGTAAATTTTGGAAGTGTGAACTGCATATTTTTTAAGTTATTGATGTTCAAATCTCAAGGCGTTTTTTTTGGGCCACCCGATATATACATACTGTATATAGAATTTTATTTAAAGGTTTCTCGCAACGGAAGCGTAGTTTAAGAATAAACAGGAAAACCCAAACATTTACCATTTTTGTTTAATATACAGACGTTTCGTCCACATTTTGGAATTGTTACATATTCGAAAAGCTAAACCCACCTTAAATGATTACAGTTCCACTTTTGACCTGATAACCTCAGAATAACATTAAACTTGTAATTTTGTAAGTCTAATTTTTCAGTCTTTTAATTTTTTTTTTTAATTTTTAAACCTTTGAAGTGTTTGTACCACGCGTCTGTGCCAATATTTATTATTATGAGACATACCCAAAGATTTATAAAGCAAGTTGTTATCATTAACTCTATTTTGATGTTAATTTTATTCTACAAATATTGGAGCTATTGAAGAATAGGGACCCCAGCCTTCTTTAGTTAGCTTTATAAGGCTAACTAACGAAAATATCATGACCTAACCTAACCAATCGTCAAGGGCGTACGGTTAACCTAACGATTGGTTAGGTTAGGTCGTGATATTTTGTTAGTTAGCCTTATAAGCCTAACTAAAGAAGGCTGGGGTCCCTATTCTTCAATAGCTCCAAAATATTTTTATTATAATATCATGTATATAACACCTGAAGTATAATTCTCTAAACTTTAGAAATCTTGTCCTGTGGATGATGCGTCTTTTCCCAGTAAAATCACCTTCGCATGGTTCAGTGGTTTCGTGTGGCGTGCATACAAGAAACCCATTACTCAGGATGTGCTGTGGGATCTTCCTTACGCCAATTCCTCGCACCAAATTACCAAAGAATGGGAGAAGCAGTGGCAAAAAGCAGTTAAAAAATCCGAAAAGTGAGTTTGTTTAATTGGTCTGTCCGTTTCGGTTGTTTCTATCATTTTCCTGGTCAGTTGGTATGTTATCTGTAACTATTGGTCAACAGGACTGACGCAGTATCCAAATTGGTACTGATTGACTTCACTAGAATTTGGTGAGTGGTGTTGCTCCTTTTAGAATTATTGTGAGAACAGTATTGCCCTTTTAACTTGATCATTTGCTGGTAGAGGGTGCCAAATTCTTTCGTTGAAGAAACTAACCTTATTCCTGGTTAGTTAGTACACTCTTCAAACACTTTACTTTTTTCATTCCTTATTCATTCATTCATTCATTTACTTTTTCATTATGGTTATTTTCACTTCATTTCTCTGCTTTTTCTCCGAAATTTGTTTCTTAGTTGTTAGCCTAAAAAGATTTTGTATTTGCCATTGACCGCAGTGTCGCAACGCCAAAAAGATTACTTTTAAAATGCCTAGCTGTCAATCGTCCTCGTTTCGAAATAAGAAAATGAAAGTTTTTGAACGGTATGCGAAATGAGTAAGTGAGTAAATAGGTACATACAGCCAACAAGTACCTGGGTCTCTGTCTACTGTTTTGAGAGTTGCAAATTTCATAATGAATTCTTAATTGGAGGACAAAATACAGTCTCGCAAGTATTAAAAGAACAAAGTTTTCAATATTCTTTTCAGTACTTATAATCTTATGCTGAACCATAATATATCTATTAAAATTCCACGTTCATAAAGTCTTATGCTGTAAGTGAACCCTTGTACTGAACACTCGTAAAGTAGGCTGTTGTATTGGTATAAAAATTGTTAATTATCTGATGGATGTCGATGTATCATAATTCTTATTTCTTCATTTGTAAACGGGTTGAGCACACTTCTGAAAATTTGTGAAAAGGATGGGAAAGATCATGACATGAAATATAATCCCAATTAAAGTCCTGTTATGAGTGAGGACCAAAGACTATAAAAGTATATATAAAATTTCCTGAATTTCAATTGAATGATACGATGCTGTCAGAAGTGATCCAGACAAAATATCCGCGTCATATACTAACGAATAATTTCTGATGATTGTGACACTGAGACAGTGTGCACAATATCTCGTATTTTGTATTTAATTACATTTTCAAGGGTATTTTATATTTAAATAATTTTGAGAATATTTATTCCCGTCTCTGTCGGTAGAGAAGCGCTGACTATGGAACCACGTAACGCTGGTTCGAGTTTCACTAGCTCCTCGTTCCCACCAAAGGCGGATTTAGGGGAGGCGAGGGGGCGATCGCTCCCCCAAACCATAAGGCCTCTAAACCTTAAAGGTAAAGAAAGTGAAAGAAAGGAGATCAGAAACATAAAGTAGAGACGGTACATAATTAATATATAAAGGAATGGTCTCTCTGAATGTGCACACTGGGTGTAGAATAATGGTGGACTCAATCTGTTGATACCACTCGTCACCACACTGTTGTCAGCTGGGAAAAAACTGGCCAAGGCTTAGACGTGAAAAATAAGCAGATCAGAATTTTAATGTTACGCTTGATACTTCAATAAAGTTGTAGGTGTACCCCTTTCGTGGTTACTTTTCAAGCAATGTGTCAGTTGCCTGCCATTGTATTATAATCTCAGGTTCTGAAAGGTGAACGCACCCCCAAAAATTGTGCTCTGGATTCGCCCCTGGTTCCCACTCCATTGGTTTTTCCTTTTCATAAAAAATAATTGGAGCTATTGAAGAACGGAACGTTTTTCCTCTACTGATGTACAGGAAGAAAATGAATGAGAGTAGATTGATTGGAGAACTCTAGTAAATGTAGGTATTATCATTAATTTAGATACTTATTACGGTCATACATATACACAGTTCTAATGAAAAAGTATTAAATATTATGGTACTTGTAGGTTATTCTGAATATTTTCGTTAAAACTAACGAAAATATCACGACTTAACCTAACCAATTATCAAGGGCGTACAGTTGATCAATTATAATTGATCAACTGTACGCCCTTGATAATTGGTTAGGTTAAGTCGTGATATTTTCGTTAGTTTTAACGAAAATATTCTGTCAAAATTGGTGGGGATAACCTACAAGTACCAATATTATTATTTAAAGTAAAACTTTCATCAAAAGACCTATAACGTTTTTATTAAGGTTAGTGTAGAGTTGGTAATTTTTTTTTAATTTAGTATTTCGCTATTTAACTTATTCAGCTGTTACTTTATGTAAGGGGTTCCAAAAAACCTTAGCCCCCCCCCCCCATTTGCAGCTTACATGTTTACTTATATCGAAATAGTTTTTAGTGATTATAAAAATATATAAAATTCTTTATTTATTGCAGGTATTAAAATTACTCTAGCTGATAAAGTGATAATATAATGGCTTCTCAATTAATTGGTGATTCGGAGAGGCAACGTGTGATAGATCGCATACGAGCAATAACATTTCGGGAAGCTCGTGATGCTGGAGCCACCTTTATAACACGTTCATGGGTTGCCAAAAAGTTGCGAAGAAGTGAGGACTTCGTCAAAAGAAATTGGAATAAAACTTTGGATGAATGTGAAATGGATACAACCAAATCTGGGCGCCCAAATTTGCCACTCTCTCTCAGGAAACAAAGGACATCATTGAAAGCGGTACGTGTAAGCGGAAAAACAGCTGTGCTAAACTTTCCAGAGAGATCGAAGTGTTGAGAGGAAAGATCGTTAGTGGTGAGATCATTCGACTGTACCGTCATAGGCAAGGTTTAAAGCCTTCGCATGAACTTCCAAAGCCAAGAAAAACTCAACTTAACATCGATGACAGAATGTGGTTTGCCCATTATCTTGAAGATTGGGATGTGGATGATTTCATGCATTTAGCTGTCTCCGATGAATTTTTTGTTTATGTAACACGTCGGCCTAACTACCAAAATGATCGCGTGTGGGCCACAACACCAGATGAAATCGATGACAATGAACATTATCGCGAATTATTAAAAAGTCCAGACTGTGTTGGTGTGCTTGTTTTGTTCACTGCAAAGAAGCTCATGTGGGTGCTGAAGCCAAATGGTCAGAGTTGGGATGGACAGTATTTTCGTGATATTATTCTATCCCAGCATGTCATTCCTTTTCTAAGAAACCCAAACAATGTTATGGATGTCGATCAGGTCACACTTCTGCGCGATAAGGCCCCCTGCTTTAAGGCATTAGCCACTCAACAGTTGTTGCGGAACCATGAAATCGATTCTTTGGAAATGAAGAATGGCCAGGAAATTCTCCTGACCTAAACGTCTGTGAACACATTGGATCAGTTATAAAGGACAAGGTTGAATGTCTCTTGTTTCAAGAACCTGCAGCAAATTGATTTTCAAAGGATACAATGACGCAACACATTGAAACTGTTTTAGCAAATTTGCGTAACGATCAAGATCTATTCACGTCACTTTTGGCAAGCTACCCAAAGCGAATTCAGGCTGTCTTGG
Source organism: Bathynomus jamesi (assembly GCA_023014485.1). NCBI lineage: Eukaryota > Metazoa > Arthropoda > Malacostraca > Isopoda > Cirolanidae > Bathynomus > Bathynomus jamesi. Next base: position 150,093 of record JAJOZX010007913.1, read on the forward strand.
AAGCCAATGGCGGGAACACCAAGTTTTAATTGTTTCTCATTAAATGCAGGATTAAATTCTCTTTTGTGAGGTATGTTTAGTTTTACTGTACCTCTAATGGTTTAGGCCATGGGCGGGGGGGCTAAGGTTTATTGGAGCCCGTACATCTCGTGTTTCAGTTTCAATCTTTATCTTTCGTTTACTGCTACAGTCATTGTATTAAATCTTTATTGGACCACCTGAAGATCGGGGCCCCCAGCCTTCGTTAGTTAGCCTTAGAAGGCTAAGTAACGAAAATATCACGACTTAACCAATAACCTAACCAATCGTTAGGTCTTGTACGCCCTTGATGATTGGTTAGGTTAAGTCGTGATATTTTCGTTAGTTAGCTTTATAAGGCTAACTAACGAAGGCTGGGGGCCCTGATCTTCAGGTGATCCTCTTTGTTTACTACATTTTATAAAGCTTATAAAAGAAACATTGCTTTTATTAATACAAATATTACATCAGTCAGCCTAATATTAACCCTGAAAGCCTAGCTACTTTTACTTAAGCTGAACGTTAACGTGATAAGTAACTTTAATGACACTTAGTAAACTTAGGGCTATACTTCAACAACTTTAATTAATGCGAAAGTAATTAAACATTATAGCCTATGTTAAAGTTACATAGAGGAAAACTTTACTAGTTAACCTGTCTCGCTAAAAGAGTAATTATAGTGTTGAATCGGTACTTTGTAGGGTTAAGTTTGAATACGGGACTAAACTATGGAGTTACTAGAAATTTCGGGTCACCTGAAGATCAGGGCCTCGAGCCTTCTTTATTAAGCTTTATAAGGCTAACTAACGAAAATATCACGACCTAACCTAACCAATCGTCAAGGGCGTACAGTTGACCTAATGATTGGTTAGGTTAGGTCGTGATACTTTCGTTAGTTAGCCTTGTAAGGCTAACTAAAGAAGGCTGGGGGCCTTAATCTTCAGGTGATCCAAAATTTCTTACTTTTTAGTTACGATACAATAAGTACTTGTAAATTAAGTACTTGTAAATTACGTTAAAAATGTACCGGAATTAATCCATTTAATTTTATGGGGTCTTCAAAAAATGAAGAGGAGGAGGAGGAGAAGAGAAATGAGAAAATAGAAGAACCGGGTATTGGGCAGAGAAAAGAAATGAAACGGGAATGGAGAAGGAGAAATTATACCCGAGCTTAACCAGGCATGATCAGTTTGAAGGACAAGTCCTTACTGTAGTTTCAGGGATCCGAACCCCCGGGCCTACGAACCCCACAAGGACACAAAGATATCTCTTAAAAATGTAACATATGCTGACGGCGGTACCGCAAACACCACCTCTTCTCGCAGGATAGAAAAGAGAAGGTGAGGGGAGGAGAGAGCTCTCCTACGAGATCATAGTGCGTCTATTATTATTAATATTCTTTCTATTTTTAAATTAATTCAGTTCGTTATAATTTATGGAGATATCATATTATAATGGTCAATTTATTGGGGACTAGTATGTTTCATGGACTGCTCTCGATTTTTCTACGAAATTGCAAACAAGGGCAGTCGATGACCCTGATTTTGTTTCTGCAATCGGTTTTCTTGAGAAATGATAAAGAAAAATGTCATTGGATATTGAATAAATTTATTTACTGAAACGACGCAATACACACCAACATCTTTTGAATAAGTCCGACCTGGTGTGGCGCTTACGCCATACAAATTCACAAAAAATTACAAGAATTAGTGCGATATCTTGCAAAAAACAATAGTATAAGAAACTCGATTAGGTCAGGTTAGGTTAGGTTTCTCAAGAAAACCCTTGTTTGCAATTTCGTAGAAAAATCAAGAACAGTCCATGAAACATACTAGGTCCATTTATTGGTCCTATTTGGCAAAGAAATTTCTTTTAATAAACTCTAATTTGAATAAATATAATAAATATTTAAGTGTAGAATTAAATACAACAGCGTTCGGGCTACATCATAGCCAGTGTCGAAACACCGCTTTCCGTCGACCAGCGGAGTTAAGTGACATTGGTCACTGGTCTGGAGAGTAGTTTCATTTGGTGACAGTCCTCCACGTCCAGATTATGTAGCGACCCGTGGTTCGGATCCCACGTAAAGCTATAGCTCCCCTCCGTCCTATGACCTTTGATGTTGCGATGGAGGTTAAAGAACCCCATCATTAAAATCATTAAGCTACACAAAAGCGTTCATTAAAAACCGGAGGGGTAGTAACTGAACTGAAATCTACCATTTAAGCTTTTAAAACCGACACTGAAGAAGGGATAAGTGTGAAAAATAAGAAATTATTAAATGTGAGGATTAGCTTAGGCCTTATATCGAATGTTTTATCCTTAGAAAGAGAAAAGGGACGATAACGATGTCCGCAAATGGTTACATTCCACTGCGCACAATGGAAACTTCAGTCCGTAAGAGCCCCTACGTTTCGATCTTTCCAGTCATAATCGGGACATTCGGATCGCAACTCCTGTGTGGTGCCTTCCTCAAACTCATCCACCTCCTTTTGCGGTTCGTTTTTCCCGTTCTCATCAGGTTAGTCACAGGATATTAGTTAAATGTACAAAAAGTTTTTCCTTTTATGGGAAACTTTTGAGGTTTGTAGAATTGAGGATATGCCTTTTTTTTCCCCCGAACAGAAATAAAGTCTAAATCTAAGTACAATACATACTGTACAATAAATTAATGAACCCATACGTCCATACAAATGTATTTTGCAAATGGCACATTTAAACCAAACGCATTAAAATTTTTCAAGTTTATATTGAATTCTTCCTTGCACGCATAATGCGAGTGTTTTATTTCATTTTTCCAACAGGAATAATGCGAAGCAAAGTTCTTTAAAATTTAAAATGAGCATTATATAAAAGTGAATACAAAATGCCTGTTTTATTACATCATTAAAATCTCCGCACCAAAATTTGAATTAAGATGTGGAGGATGGCCATCCTATTTCTCCGCTTCTTGTACGCCTGCAGAGCGTCTACAATTATTTGATTTAAAGTTGAATCCACATACACACATCATAATTTTCAGAGACATTTCGCGCCTTCATTTTAGTCCATCAAGCACGAAACCCGTACACGTGACACCCATTGGTGATTAAAGGGAGATAAACATGTCTACCAACATTTTTTTTTATCTACCAACCGATTTTTATGAAATTTTCACCGATTTTCCGCCGTTTCAACTCAATTAATTTGGTTTAAATTCGCTTAGAATTACTTTAAAAATTTTAATGTTTCTGAGAATATTATTTTTCCTCCTAAATTTTAAAGCCTATATTTGAAAGATGGTGCGCTCCTTCTTAGTTACCTACGTTTACAAATCCATTACAACACTTTTCTGGTTTGTGGTTTTGAGTTACTTTAAGTAATATGGTTTGAAATTCGAAAAATGTTTTGACTGGGTCCACTTTATTCCCTATAACTTGTTTTTCTTTTTATATATTTTAAAAACTACATTGTTGAAAGTATTCATAAATGTCCTATTTCTCCCGCAAGTTTGAAGGACATTATTTTTCTAGATAGTTTTTAGGCCCGTATGATTAATCTGCATTCGCAAGATTTAGATTTTGAGAAAATTGGAAATGAAAGTAGAATTATCTACACAAACACGTCAATTAGGTATTCTCTGAACTAATTCGAAGAAGCTCTCCGAAACGCAGTTAATTGTACAAAAATTTTGAACTTTAAAAAATGGTGGTATCAAAAACCATTAAAAAATGTCACATCCGTCTGCACATATAGCCAAATTTCATTATATTTTGATACAAATATGTGCAAATTAACAATATTTTTTTGTAATTTAACTATTTTTACATGAGGAAATACAAAAATCAAGAAAACAGTTTCATCAAATTTTAAACAAAGAAAAAAATGTTCATCACCCCTAAATGTACTAGGGGCACTCAATATATTTTGCCCCACACTTTTTTGTGAGCTACATAATAGGCCAAATGACTGAAATGTCTTTTGGGCCGTAAGTTTGAACTTTCTGCGCTTCACATAACCGGATTTTTCCAGTTTGAACCTCCCCTCCTTGTATAAAACCGCTTTCAAACGCCCTTGTACAAAACCGATGGTTAACGCACTTTCGAAAATGACGTCTGATAGTGATGTGCGTCGTAAACAGAGAGCTGTTGTCGAGTTCTTAACCGCAGAAAAGCAAACATTTGGAAATAATCACAAACGTCTACAGAACGTTTACGGAGATGCTGTTGTTGATCGAAGCACAGTTGGAAGCTGGTCTAAACGAGTGAGATTATCGGAGAGGGAGAGAGCCAGCGCCTCGGTGATTAGCCTTGCAGCGGTCGCCCGGCATTGGCTGTGACATCTCACACTGTACAACATGCCAACAGCATCATTCAATCAAATCGGCACGTCACATACAAGGAACTATCAATGGAGCTAGGAATTAGTGAAGGAAGTGTGAATACGATAATTCAGCAACTGGGATACTCAAAAGTGTGTTCACGGTTTCTTCCTCGCGAACTAACTGACAAGATCACAAAACCCAAAGAAAAGAAATTGCTTCCGAGTCGTTGGTTCGATACGAGACAGAAGGAGATGACTTCCTTTCACGAATTGTGACTGCGGATGAGACTTGGGTACACCACTTTGAACCTGAAACAAAACTCCAATCCATGTAGTGGCATCACGCAGACTCCTCACGCAAGAAAAAGTTAAAAATGGCTCCCTCTGCAGGAAAGGCTATAGCCACCATCTTCTGGGACATGAAAGGGGTGATTCTGGTGGACATTATGAAGAAAGGACAAACAATCAACTCCGAGGCATATATTGCTACCCTACAGAGACTCCAGAGACTTATAAAGCGGGTTCGACTAGAGAGAAAACTGGAAGACGTCCTTCTTTTGCACGATAACGCAAGACCACACAACAATTTGGAAACAAGAGAGGCCATCACAAAAATGCGCTTGACTGTGTTACCCACCCTCCACACAGCCCGGATCTGGCACTTTCAGACTTCCATTTGCTTGGGCCAATGAAGGATGCTATTCGTGGAAGAAAGTTTCAGAGTGACGATGAGGTTGTTGAGGAGGTTAAGAGGTGGCTCCAGCGGAACCCAGCGGACTTTTACCAGCAAGGAATAAAGGCCCTTGTTTTGAGGTGGAGGAAAGCCATAGAAAAGGCTGGAGACTTTGTGGAAAAATAAAAACTTGTAAAAAAGGTATGTAACTACTTGTGTACAAAAATTCTGGAACTTGCAAGGAAACTTGAAAAGAAAAAAAAAAGGTGGGATAAAATATATCCCGACCTCATTGTTTACACTTCGCTTATAGGGAAACGTTGTTACTTGCCGAGTTATGGACGCTAAAAAATATAATATATATCCAGTCGACATCCTAGATAATTTTGTAACGAAATTTAACCAATTAATAAGCATTGGTTTAAATTTTTTACTTAAATTAGTTAGAGTCGTAAGTAATATTTATTAGGAGAGAACAAGGTGCAGACGTTTTTCTTTAATTTAGTATAGAAATTTATTGTGTAAATTCTTTGATTCCATTTAAGACGTTCTCTATTTGTAAAAACAATTTCTGCTGATCTTGGACAAATAATGGAAATGAATAAATAATATGGATTAACAAGTTTCAAGGTGTGTAAACTAAAAAGACTTTAGAATAGTTTAAGTATTTCAATAATATAAAATATAAAAATTGACCACTTTAGTTTTTCTCCAATGTTTTGATTAGGTCCGAACTGAAGCCATGTGAACTATTGCAGTTTAACTTGAAATCCGACATCGAGTGAACACGGCTAGAGGACAATCGCCCATCTAACTATTGAATAGGCCCGATGTCATCTAAATTTAGTTTGTGTTGCCTAACAAACAAATATATGCTTCGCTGAAGCTTATGCCTCAACTTTCTTTGCTAAATAGGAGAATTTTTTTTCATATCCTATACAGATATACGCAGGGGCGTCGACTGCTCTAAAATAGTGGGGGGACACTTCACCTTCAAAAAGCGAATCAAACAATACTCTGAGTAGCTGTTGCGTGTAATATATCAATGTCGTAATTTACCATTTACCCATTTTTTGTATTTTTCTCAGCATGTTGAAAAAAACTCAATTGTATTTAATCATTTTATGTCTTTCTTTATTTAAACATTTTTTTTGCAGAAATAAGAAACGCAATACAAACTATTTATAATATTTAACATTTCATGTAACATAATATCACACACATGTTTGGATATATGGACATATGGATATTTTTCTATAGACAAATTTCGCCAGCCAAAATTATCATTTCTACCAAGAACACACAAATGCTACGTGCAATTATTAAAATGCAAATTGACTGCTAAATTCCATGATAAATATACACTGGTGTTCATGACAATAATTTATAATATTGCTATTACATTTGCATATGCATATAATACGACATATAACGTCTTATTAGGTGCCATTAATAGTTAGCATTTATAGCAATTCATCCACGAAAGAGGGGGGGACAACTGGTAGGTTGTCCCCTCTTTGTAAAAAGTGGGGTGGACATCGACGCCCATGGATATAAATTATGTACATATCCCATGCATGTTCGTTCAGTGATCATATTGAAACAAAGTAGAAGTCAAATAACTAATTTAAGCTTTTCATTTGATAACTTAAAAAGGATTGAATAAATAATTGCAAACATTTCGGATATCAGATCTTTAAAAATATTTAAAACCATCGCATTTTTTTTCAGTCTTTTGATATCATTTACCGAGGACTCTTCACAACCAACTTGGCTAGGCTATTTTTACGCCATCTCGTTTTTTGTGGTCGCTCAAGTCCAGTCAATTTTCGTTGGTCTAAATCTTGACAGAATGTTTGATACAGGCCTCAAAATAAGAACCGCCATCATCTCTGCTGTCTACAGAAAGGTAACATATATATAATATATATATATATATGGGTGTTTCACAACCGGGGGGGGGGGGTGATTTGGGGGTGATATCGAGTAAAAAAGTTAATACAACATAAGTACTATTTCCAACCGTTGCCGATCTACGGACGTTTTAAGATGAGCAAACAACAAATCCCTACTTGTGTGTAATTCAATAGATGGCAGCACTGGTGGTAGTTTCGGTTAACGAAGTTACCACTACTAATCCTCAGTTTTTTCTTTCAGTTGGTTCTAATCTGTGGTACGAGACATTAGGCGCTAGGACAGTTTGCCTACGGACAATTTGCCTACGGACAGTTTGCCTACTGGACAGTTTGCCTACTGGACAGTTTGCCTACTGGACAGTTTGCCTACTGGACAGTTTGCCTACTGGACATTATGCCTATGGACACCATGCCTATGTGGTATATTTATCCTTACCTTATTTAACTTATTTAACTTCAGATTCATGCAAAAGAATTAATTCAAATTAAAATGTGTTGTTGCCCTTAATAGCATAAATGTCTGAAAATATATCAAGTAAGAAAGGGAAACAGAAGTTTTCACATAATGGATATTTGTATGTGTTTGATAAATGTAGCAAGCGCGACCCTTCGTTACTTTTTTGGCGGTGCGAGCAAAAGAGTCAGTGTATTATAAGGTGTGTATATATAATATGGGTACTTTTCCGTTATCTGCCCCCTTGACGATTGGTTAGGTTAAGTCGTGATATTTTCGTTAAAACTAACGAAAATATCACGACTTAACCTAACCAATCGTCAAGGGCGTACAGTTGACCGAACCGGGCAGTGACGATTGGTTAGGTTAAGTTGTGATATTTTTGATAGTTTTAATGAAAATATCATGACTGAACCTAACCAATCGTCAATGGGGCAGATAACGGAAAAGTACCCATATTATATATACACACCTTATAATACACTGACTCTTTTGCTCGCACCGCCAAAAAAGTAACGAAGGGTCGCGCTTGCTACATTTATCAAACACATACAAATATCCATTATGTGAAAACTTCTGTTTCCCTTTCTTACTTGATATATTTTCAGACATTTATGCTATTAAGGGCAACAACACATTTTAATTTTGAATTAATTCTTTTGCATGAATCTGAAGTTAAATAAGTTAAATAAGTTAAATAAGGTAAGGATAAATATACCACATAGGCATGGTGTCCATAGGCATAATGTCCAGTAGGCAAACTGTCCAGTAGGCAAACTGTCCAGTAGGCAAACTGTCCGTAGGCAAACTGTCCGTAGGCAAACTGTCCGGCCACGGAGACATTATGTTGCGCTAAGGTGAACAATCAAAATGAATCAACAGTTCACACCCGCTGAATACGCTGATATCCATTTTATTTATGGATTCTCTGATGGTAATAGCAGAGCGGCAGTTGAGGAATATCGAAGACGTTTTCCGAATCCCCGAATACCGAAAAGGCAAGTGTTTAGTGACACACACACCAGAGATTAAGGGAAACGGAGACAATTGTTCCACGTAACCAAGAACATGTAGCACGACGGCCCGTTGTTGTGGAGGAGCGCATACTGGACCTAGTACAACGTAGCCCAGCTACCAGTGTTCAAAGGATTTCTAGACTAATTGGTGAATCCGCATCGCGTGTATGGCGAACCATACATGATGAGGATTTGTATCCCTATTATTTGCAACGTGTGCAAGCTCTTCAACTGGATGGTTATGTATCGCCAAATTCTTAATCGCATACTGTTTAGTGATGAAGCACAATTCATTCGGGATGGAATTAACAATAGACGAAATTCTCACTTGTGGTCCGTCGATAATCGCCACGGTATCGTTGAAGGAAACTTTCAACATCGATTTTCGGTGAATGTTTGGTGAGGTGTAATTGGAGATCAGCTGACTGGACTGTTCATTTTGGAACAACGATTAACTGCTGATATTTATCTGAACTTCCTCACGAACGAATTGTCGCTTTTGATGGAGGACGTGCCCTTGGAGACAAGGCGCAGAATGTTCTTTCAGCACGATGGGGCGCCACCACATTTTGGTCATGTTACGGATTACTTGAATCAGCGGTACGGGAATAGTTGGAGTGGTCCTGCTGGTCCAAATATCGTGGCCCCCCGAGATCTCCGGACCTAACTCCGTTAGATTTCTTTTCATGGGGCCTTATGAAAGAGATGGTCTACATTATTTATTTTAATTTCCAGGGGTTCCCAAACTTTTGGATGATTTCTTCTTGCAGATCAAACTCCAAATCTGCGGACAGATTTTGGTATAAGAAAAAAAAATTAATGGAAATTTATTTTAATATAGTTAATGTTACTATTTTTCCAAAAGCTTAGAGACCCCTGGAAGCTTCCTACAGACCCCTGGGGATCTGTACAGACCACTTTGGGAATCCCTGTCAGAATCACTCACCGTCACTCTACAAGACCAAAGTACAAGCGAGAGAGGAACTCTTGCGTGGGATTATGGATACCGAGGCGGACATTTTGAACATTTATAAGGTGTATCTCATAATGTAACAATAAATACATCAGATTGATACTCTCGTTTATTTTTTCCGTGCACCTTAAAACGTCCGTAGCTCCGCAACGGTTGGAAATAGCACTGATGTATTAACTTTTTCACCATATAATATATATATATATATATATATATATATATATATATATATATATTATATATATATACACACACGAGAGTACAGTAATTCAATAAGTATCCGCACTTTTTATTTTCACATCTGATAGATTATAAACACATCACTTCTCAACATAGTCTCCCTCTTTCTCAATACACTTAGTCCAGCGATCTACAAGCTTCCTAATGCCATCACAAAAGGATGTATTTGGCTGTGCGTAGCCAGTCATGCACCACCTCCTTCAAGTCATCATCGCCTTGGAATCGCTGACCTCTCAAAGCGTCTTTTAGTTGTCCAAACCGGTAAAAATCCGAAGGTGCCAGGTCTGGACTGTAGGCTGGATGGTCGAGAACTTCAAATTTAAGTTCTTGAAGGCATTTTCTAGTCTGTGCAGCGGTATGAGGGCGCGCATTGTCGTGTAACAGAATAACACCTTCCGACAATCTCCCTCTCCGTTTTGTGCAAATTGCTTGCTTTAACTCATTCCGAAGCATGTCAGAATACGATGCACTTGTTACTGTAGTTCCACGCTCTAGATAATGTTCAAGGATGGGGCCTCGTGTATCTCAAAACAGTGTTAGCATAACTTTACCTGCTGACGGCTGCGCTTTGAACTTCCTTGCAACGGGAGATGTTGGATGCTTCCATTGCATGCTCTGTCGTTTGCTTTCTGGTTCATAGTGATGGATCCAGGTTTCATCTCCAGTGATAATGCGCTCCAAAAAGTTTTCACCTTCATTATGATATCGCGCCAAAAGACGAAAGCAGACGTCCATACGATTACGCTTGTGCTCTTCTGTCAACTATTTGGGCACCCATCCTGCACAAACCTTGTGAAAGCCAAGAATGTCATGAACTATCGAATAAGCTGACCCTTGACTGATGTCTAATGAAGATGCAATTTCTTTTATTGTTAATCTTCTGTCATCGAAAATCATGGCTCTGGCTTCTTCCTGCTTGTCACCACTGGTTGATGTTGACGGTCGTCCTGAGCGCTGAGCATCTGTCACACATGTCCGACCTTCCTTGAACATTTGAATCCACTCATACATACTTCGCTGTGGTAACGCATTATTTCCATACTGAGCACATAAACGCGTGTGAATTTCGGCTCCTTTCACACCTTCTGCCCACAAAAAATGAACCCCGGATCTCTGTTCTTCCAGAGTACAAATTGAAAGCGGCGCAGCCATGCTCACTACTTGTACGATATGTGACAGCTACGAGTAGCCTAAATAAGCCTATACTGTTGTTAGCCTAAATAAGCCTATAGATCTCAGTTATGCTCGTTATTACGAGTATATATTATATACACTATATTATCACTAAAATAAAAAGTGCGGATACTTATTGAAGTACCTTCGTGTATATATATTTATATATATATATATACATACTGTGTATATATATATACACCTATATATATATATATATATATATACACACACACTGATGTGAAAAAGCAATGCACCACCTCCGAATTTTACATGTTTTAAGAGTTTTTTCACTTCTGTATTAATGAATATCTTTGCCTTTGGTAACCTTTGGTTAGCTTCCGCCCGAATTGTTTATTCTGACGAAGATCAAGCTTTTCACTCCACCTTAGACCTACAGTTTAACGTGGAATCCGAACCACGCCCCATCAGCAGCCCAGCGTCTTAACCACTAGGCCACCTGGGTACCCATTTATCTACCAACCACTTTCTTTATTGTGTGGAAGGATGAACAGCTGGGTTTTGCTGCGCGCCGGCTGCCGTCGGGTCTCGAACCCGGGGCCGATGGATTCGTAGTCAGCAACGCTAACCACTACACCACCGAGGCGCATACGTTTTTATATCGTTGGGAATAGAATTTTATGGAGTATATTATTTGGATTCGAGGGTTTGGGAAATTTGATGATATGGTGGTCTTTTTACTGATTAAATAACCACAACGGAAAAATGGTGTTCCGTAAGAAATTTTCTCTTTAAATATAAACCCTTTACGGTATAAATTAATTACACTGGTATGCATATGAAATTTTTTTGTCTGCTGTGAGGGTTTTTTCAACTCATATTATATAATTCGACCATGCTGAATTCGAAAATGACATTGGTTTTCCTCAATCAGGTCAGGTTTTTTCTCTATTGGCCATTTATTATAAGTCCAATTTTATCCCCAAATTTATTGATTTTTTTAGCTTAAACACTGTAGATACGAGTAATATTATAAGAACACTCGTGAAAAATGAAAACATTGTGTGAATAAATACTTTTATTCATACAATGAATATGGAAAAAAGTTTATTGAGGAAGGAAGGAAGTTTTTTTGGCTTTCCGTCTGTGTTTTTCTTCGGGCACGTCTCGCTTCAAACACCAGCAATAGTCCGCCAGCATATTGATATCCCAGTTTCCCTGGTACCTCTCTTCCATTATTTTGATATCTTGGTGAAATCGTTCACCCTGTTCCTCACTATAATCCCCGCAATTTTCAGGAAAATAGTCCAAGTGGGACCACAAAAAGTGCATTTTTATGGACATGCGCGACCCATGAGCTTTGAAAGCTTCCATCAAGTTTTCGACAACGGACTCGTATTCTGGACTTCTACGCTTGCCAAGAAAATCAGTGACAACTGATTTGAATGCCTGCCAGGCATTCTTCTCAGTTGGAGTCATTGCGTTTTCGAACTGAGTATCCTTGATCAAAGTTCGAATTTGAGGACCATCGAAAACCCCAGCATTTAGTTTAGCATCAGATATATGAGGAAATTTACTCTCGAGATATCGGAATGCTGAACCCTCCTTATTCATTGATTTGATGAAATTTTTCATCAAGCCCAGCTTAATATGAAGTGGTGGGAGCAAAATTTTTGTTGGTGGTACAAGGGGCACTGAAACGACATTATGCGACCCAGGTTCAAAATTCTCTCTGGATGCCCATTCACGCTGCGCATAGTGCTTCTCATCCGCTCTGCTATCCCATTTGCAGAGGAAACATGGGTATTTCGTGTAGCCCCCTTGCATTCCCAATACAAATGCCACAATCTGAAAAAAAATGAAAATATTTAAAGAATTTAGAGAATTTGTTCTATCAGATAAAAAAATCTATGCATTGGACTGTATCACTTCTGTGGGGAAGCTAAGTGTTCTTATACGCTCTCAAATAACTTTGGAGAAACAACATAGTCAATAGCAATAGTTTACTTATGATATTAGTATTACCTTCAAATCTCCACAGATCCTCCAGTTATGTTGGTCGTATACGAGAGCATCCAGTAAAATTTTCATGTTATCGTAGCTCTCAGTAAGTTGTACGGAATGTGCTACAGGGACTGATGCAACCCTATTCCCAATGTTGAGAAGTACTGCTTTCAAACTTCGTTTAGACGAGTCTATAAATAGCCTCCATTCTGATGCGTTATATGGCAGACCCAAGGATTCGATTAGCCCTTCAACATTGCAGCAGTACACTAAGGAAGAGGTATTTTCGTGCACTGCAAAAAACTTGCGGAATTCTTCCTCTCGTTTCCTATACCAGGAGAATGTTGTTCCGGAGCCAGCAAGTTGTCCTCTCGAAGTCGTGAGCCCAAGATCTCGGCAGCTAATTTGGAAAGTCCTAAATCCCTGGTAAGATCATTAAGTTTGGCCTGGTTGAGAGGCCTCGGCTCATTTGAAGCGGTATTTTGAGGTATATACGACTGGGACTGGTCATTGGTATTGGTCATTGATTCATCATCAGAATCATCGAAGTCCAAGGTTTGAGGTGGGTCGGGTATTGGAATTCCAGGACCATGGGGGTACAGGTCTCATAGCAGAAGGAATGTCAGGGTATACAACAATGTGTTTATTCTCTTGTTAACTCCTGAAAATAGAAACATGGATATAAAACTTGCATATGAAATAGAAGAAGCATTCAGACAGTGGCGGCTCGTGAGGGAAGGCTGCGTGCGGTCTGTAAGATATGAAATAGGTCGATGGAGTCTGTATATTTTCTTTCTTTTCATTCATATTGTCCCTTCGGGGACAATATGAATGAAAAATAAAGAAAATATACAATCATTGTATATGTAAATGTAACTTGTATAACAATATGTATGTGTAAATGTATTTTCTATAACAATATGTATATGTAAATGTATGATTACCATTATGGTGAATATTATGCTATATATGGTGAATATTACATTATGGTGAATATTATGTCACGTTTCATACGAGGATTTCAAAAAATTTAAGAAAAATAAATTTATAAGCCCACCTTGGAGGTTTGTCATGCAGAAATAGCAATCTGTCACGTGATCCTTTCCTTCTCTCCAAATCATGGGAATTCCAAAAGGCAAAGATTTCGCTCTGCCTTTGCTCCATCTTCTCAAATTTTCAATGCACGTCTTGCAGCACAATGAGGGGCGAAATTTTTGTCCTGGTCCCCTAGCTTAATTCCAAAGTCGTGACCGGACAGCTCATACCAGGACAACACATACCAGGACAACTCAGACCCGGACAACTCATACCTAGGACAACTCATACCTAGGACAACTCATACCTAGGACAACTCATACCTAGGACAACTCATACCTAGGACAACTCATACCTAGGACAACTCATACCTAGGACAACTCATACTCTCTTCAACAATTACCACCCAATGTTGATCTTTTCATCTATATCCACCCCGAAAGTTTAAACTCTGCAAATTAACCAAAATAAGATAAGAAAACAATAACAACAAATTTATTATTTATTGCAAACATATAATAAATAGAGAACCATTATTTACATAAGATAAAATTTGAATGCCCGGTTAGGTCAACTGTACGCCCTTGACGATTGGTTAGGTTTAGTCGTGATGTTTTCGTTAGTTTTAACGAAAATATCACGACTAAACCTAACCAATCGTCAAGGGCGTACAGTTGACCTAACTGGGCATTCAATGAACCCAATGGTTCCCTGAGTTTTTTATGATACACACAGACCGTGCATGGAACAAGGAACTCTTCTGGGATAATTAAATCCACTATAGTCCGAATAAGTAATGGTAAATGACAAATACCATAGTTTTTCTTTTTCATGATGCAAGCCCGACGTGGGCAACGGGTCTCTCGCAAAGAGGTCCCATAAATATAGCTTCCCTCACCAGTTATCTGCAAAGCAGACAGGATCCAGCTTTGGGACATGGATCTAGGGTTTAAAGCAGCCTAGCCCCACTACATTTAGAACCTCAATATAAGTAAAAGACTCGTTGCCCCCTTTTCTTTGATTTATTCAATCCGACGTGAATGCAACGAGTCTTTTACTTATATTGAGGTTCTAAATGTAGTGGGGCTAGGCTGCTTTAAACCCTAGATCCATGTCCCAAAGCTGGATCCTGTCTGCTTTGCAGATAGCTGGTGAGGGAAGCTATATCTATGGGACCTCTTTGCGAGAGACCCGTTGCCCACGTCGGGCTTGCATCATGAAAAGAAAAACTATGGTATTTGTCATTTACCATTACTTATTCAGACTATAGTGGATTTAATTATCCCAGAAGAGTTCCTTGTTCCATGCACGGTCTGTGTGTATCATATTATATAATATATATATATATATATATATAACTTGCATGAATTTAAATGTTTAAATTTAATTTTTAATTTTACAAAATAAATGTTTTCATTTCAAAATGTTTTCATTAATAACTTGCATGAATTCTAAATGTTTAAATTTAATTTTTAATTTTACAAAATAAATGTTTTCATTAATTTTTCATTTTTTTTTCTGGTCCTATGTATGAGTTGTCCTAGGTATGAGTTGTCCTAGGTATGAGTTGTCCTAGGTATGAGTTGTCCTAGGTATGAGTTGTCCTAGGTATGAGTTGTCCTAGGTATGAGTTGTCCTAGGTATGAGTTGTCCTAGGTATGAGTTGTCCTAGGTATGAGTTGTCCTAGGTATGAGTTGTCCTAGGTATGAGTTGTCCTAGGTATGAGTTGTCCTAGGTATGAGTTGTCCTTGGTATGAGTTGTCCTTGGTATGAGTTGTCCTTGGTATGAGTTGTCCTTGGTATGAGTTGTCCGGGTATGAGTTGTCCTGGTATGAACTGTCCTAGAACCTTCCAAAGTATGCTCTATACATTGTCTTCACAAATTTAGTGATTTGGGACTGGTTATTTGGCATGGTAACCGTCCCACATATGTAGCAGAATCTATTGGGATAATTTTTACACGCTCTATTCATTATGAAATATTTTATCTATATGCCTGAAAAGTAAAAAAAGATATTATACAAGTGAAACAAGTGATGATAGATGTTACTGTTCCAATTCCGCTTTGACAAAATCACGAAAAATTCTATTTTACTTATGAGGCCATAGCCGGATAACCTGAGCTGATTGAGAAAAACGGATTGCAGATTCGAAATCAGCAGGAAAAACTCTATAAGAATCACTTACAAAACCCTTGACAGCAAAATTGATGCATACCAGTGTTATCAGTTCAAGATTGACCCGAAATATGATTAAGTAGTCTTATAAAATAAGTACGTCTTGCTTTGACTTGTAAATACCCTGCTGTCTCTATGAAATGCATCATTTTAAGAGGAAACTAGTACGGGTTCGTTTTTCTGAAGAAGATCGATATTCCATCATTGCTGTACATAAATAGGAACTCAGAAAAGTTCCAGTAACTATTCAATCATCGTAAGAACTGTAACAGTGTTCAGGCCGCCCAAGAAAGTCTACTGCGATAGAGAACAAAATCTTTCGACATTTGAGTCCCAAAAATAGGAAATTGACATCTAATGACTGAAGAGAGACTGGAATGAAAGCTGTTCTGTTAAGGTTCTGCTTCAACAGTTCGCTATAGAGTACTTAAAGCTGGTTTGAAGGACAGAAAGGCTAAAAACCTCCTCTTGCCCAAATACAGCTTAATTGTAGATTAGGGTGGGCTAAAGAACACAAAACGTGGTCACTTGAAGAATGAGAAAAAAAGTAATTTATAGTAATGAATCAACTGTGTTAATAACCACAATCGAAATATGTATGTGAGACGTTTTACTAGAGAACAATTCAAACCCGAATGTTTAGTTCAAACAATGAAATATCCAACTTCTGTCATAAATTGGGGATGTCGGCATCTGGGTTAGGATGACTCCATATTGAGAAGGAACCATGAATCCTGCTAAATATATTAATGTTTTGAAGAAGAAAATATTGCCTAATCCCGGAGACCTTCGAATGGAAGGTGATTTTCATTCTCAGGATGACAATACTCAGTGATAGATCTCGAAAGGTCGACTTGTTGAGGAGTGGATTACTCGGAATCAAGTCTGTCATAATAGCTGGCCAGGTCCACCACAGTCTCCCGACTTAAAACCAATGGAAGATTCCTGGCAAAGATAAGGAAAATCGGTTGCAAATTGTAAACCGAGAACTAAAATTGAATTAATCAAAGGTATTATTAGAAACTATCATAGTTTTATGTAATATCAAAACAAGCGCTCGTAAAACTTGTAGTAAGTATGCCAAAAAGGTACCATTTGAAATTATTAAAGAAAAAAAGGATGGAGAAAATAAAAAAAACAAAGAAAAAATATTATTTGCGAATGTTATTATGTTATAAGCAAATAAAAAGCCAAAAACAGAATTATTTTTTACTCAATCCAAATTAAAAAAGGAAACAGAGATTATGGAAGAGACTAAAGAAGACGAAAGTAAGAGACAAAGAGGAGGCGAGAATGTTGATGATAAGGCGTACTCAGAGACAGAGAAAGAATATAGAAGGGTGAATATCACTGAATAATCAAGTTAGGAGAGAAACAAAGTATGAACTGAAAAATAAGGAATGTATCATTGCTGAATATTAAGACAAACCTTAAAATCTTTTGGAAGTATGTGTGGAAATTACTACCACGCATATCAAGAAGGTCATAAAGAAACTAAAGAAGAGTAAATCACCAGGACCAGATGAGCTTCATCCCAGGGTAATTAAAGAAGGGATGGACATGCTAGTAGTATCCTTAAAAATACTGTTTGAATACTTTCAATAAAAATCAGATACAAAATGACTGAAGGATTGTTAATATAATAGCAATTTTTAAGAAGGGAGATAGATGTGATCCTGAAAATTACAGACTAGTGAGTTTAACTAGTGTAATTTGCAAAATAATGGAGACACTAATGCGAGATAAAATAATAGGACACATGAAAAAACAATTTATTTAGTAAAAAGCAATTTGGATTTATCTGGTAGAAGCACAGTACTTCAGCTTATCAGTTTTTGATGATTGGACAAGCATGATAGACGAGGGTTTTGCAGTGGACGTAACGTACTGTGTTTTCATGAAAGCTTTTGATCGAGTACCACACAGGAGAATGTTAGAAAAAAACAAAGTTACGAGAGGCGGTCAGAAAATAAGTTTACACGGCGTATAATTTCGTAACTAAAGGACCTACATTGATTATGTTTGCATCAGGTGAATTCGTTAATCACTGTTGGTAACACTACACGTCGATTCGGCTGCCATCTATCGTACATTCGTTATACGAGTCAGTTGAACATGGCGGCTCGACTGGAACAGTGGTCCAGGCACGAGATGCGTGCAGTTATTCGATTTTTGAATGCAAGAAATGTGTCCGCGGCAGAAATCCATCGCCAGCTGGTGGAGGTTTATGGGGAAGATGTAATGAGTCGGCAGAGTGTAGAAAAATGGTGCGCGCACTTTCGTGCCGGAAGAGTCAGTACGGAGGACTGTGAAAGAAGCGGCAGACCCACAACAGCAAACAGTGGCGGATTTAAGGTGCGCGGGGCCCTAGGCCGGTTGGAGTGCGGGGCCCCAAACTACGCAAAGCTAGCTTAATTAACTGAAATGAAGATTTACACCCCCATCCCCCAGTGGTGACCTTACGGGGCCCTCAAATCAATGGGCGAGCGAAGCGTTAAAATAAATTTACTTTTTAAACAATATTCAATTTATTGATAATTAATTAGCCAAATGACCATTTCATAGTTGAACATTACACATTTTTTTTTTTAAGCTTAACAATAAAAAATAACTATAATAATACACCATTAACAAAAAATAACTATAATAATACACCATTAACTAAAGAGAATACCACTTGACTGACATGCAAATGATGCAATGAGTGGGTTTTGTTTATTGCAGGCAATTTGTACGGTACACTTAACTATTTCTCAGTCAAAAAATATTTTTTTCTAGCCTTCTTACTTGCAAACTGTTTGATGACATCAGTAAAATCAAGCACCCTTAATTTCTCATGCTCAATGCTCAACAGGGTGAGTGAAGACAAACGGTCCTGCCCCATGGTGTTTCTTAGATAATTCTTGACTAGTTTCATCTTGGAGAATGATCGCTCCCCAGTGCAGTTTGTGACAAACATGCGGAGATAGAGTCGTAATACAATTTCAACATTAGCAAATGTTTCTACCATGTCATGTCTGTGAATTATCTCATACATTTCTAGTTCAGGACTTTTTGCAGCCTTTGCACCACCTGATGAAAGAGCACTTTCAGGTGAATCTCTTGGAATGGATTTCATAAGGTGTGCAAACTGCAAAAGCTCCGACTCCAATCCAGCCTCCAAGTCCTTAGGATATGAAGACACAAGCTTTTCAGCAGATGCTTAAGCTCAGTGTTCGTTTTGTTTGAGATTTCTGATAAAAACCCAAATTTCTCTCGAAGGTCGCTGTAAGCAGCAATGCGTTGTTGTAGGGCAGCACAGAGCTTGTCAATGATGGCAAGAATGCAGTCACTCTAAACTTGTCTCTCCCTGTCAGCATAACATCCTCCGCGGAGTCTAGTTCATCGTGGTGACGCTTGCGCTTCCTAATACGCTGCGTGTCGGCGTAGTATGCATCATTACTCGTCACATCACAGGGATCACACTTAGCCATAGCTTTTGCTTCAAAGTCATCGAACTGGGATCTCAGGTCTTTAGCAAATTGTAAAAGAGACTCTAGCAGTGTGACAGCTGTGTTGAGGGAGAGCCCAGATTTTTGCAGCTGGATACTGCTACTCTGAAACCTTTCCAATACTGTATCCCAAACTTCAAGAAGAATCACTGTTTCAAGTTTTTTCAAACCTTTGAGAAGACCACTTGCTTCAGCTCTTGTTTCAGCTGGCTGATTCTGATCTGAGAATAACTCTTCCAGAACAATGATGTTTTCTTTGTGTGCCCTACTGAGAGCAGCTACAGCATCTGCTCGTGCTGACCAACGAGTGTCTGAAAGTATTTTATCAACTTTCAACTCCTTATCTTTATTAGTCTCTAGTACCTCACGGTGTCTCCTCCAACGATAAGTAGATGCAACAAGAAAGGAGTACATATTTTGTACCAGAGCAAACAATGACACTGCAGCAGGACAGCTTTCTGCAGCACACTTAGCCACCAAATTTAAGGAATGAGCCATACATGGTATGTACTCAGCTTCACTACACTCATTCTTGATTATCTGTTGGGTCCCCAGATATTTACCAGACATGTTGCTGGCATTGTCATAGGACTGTCCTCGGCAGTCGATAACTGGAATGTTCTTCTCTTTAAGAAAATCAAGAACAGTTGTAGCAATATCTCTGCCAGTGTGGCTTAGCATGGGAATAAACTGCAAAAACCTTTCAACTGGACCTGTAGTAGGCAGTACATAGCGGATTGTAAAAGTAAGTTGATCCATGTGTGAAATATCAGGTGTGGAGTCAACAGAAATTGAGAAGTACTTTGCTGTTTTTACTTCATCTGTTATTGAGGACATAACCTTTTCTGCCATTATTCCAATGACTTCCTCAGAAATGACATGGGACAAGTAGGAAGTATGACCACTACCTTTGTTTGCGTGTTTCTTGATATGTGCTGCCAAGAAACTGTCGTATGTGCTCAGCAGCTCTAGAATCCCAAGATAATTTCCATTGTGTACTGATCCAATTACTTCATCTTTACCTCGAATGGCTAGCCCGCGTTCGCAAAGTAGCTTTAAAACATCTACACACCTCCTCAATACTGCTTGCCAGTACTCGCATTCACTTTCATATTGTTGTACTAGATTAGAGTCAATACGGGCACCCGCAGTCTTTCGATATATCATTTCGACCATACTTTTCCTGTGCTGATCTGACCTACTGTGAGATTATATGACATACCTAGCGTTCTTCCAACCATTGAAGCCAGTTGTGAATGAGCTTTCCACCTTTGACATAAGCTTGCAAGCAAAACAATACACTTTACCAGTTGTTTTAGAGTAACAGAGCCATTTAAATTAATTTCTTGGCCAGATAATGAATGAGTTCGAGTGAATAATGTCTTTGTACAATGACGGGTTCTGTTTAGCTCTTTCACAGCTGACTCTTTGAAGTCACCATCACAGTGTCGACATTCTGCGCTTCCCTTTTTCAACCAATAGTCACACACATTTTCAGTAATTATTTTAGGCCATAATCCAAGATCCGTTTCAAATCCTTGTTCAGTACCGGTATTCATAACTTTCACTTCCTCTTGTGTCTCCTCACTGTCACTCTGTTCAGGTTCAATTGCGCTAACTACACTAGGTTCAGTACTAGTTGTGGCTTCTCCAGTTGTTTCAGGCGTAATTGGTGTCTCTACTGATTCAGATTCAGTTTGACCGGATTCAGTTTGAGTTTGTGATTTTGCAGATTCAGATACTGTTGGATATGTCAACCATTGAGTTATTTTTGGTAGTTTTTTTACTCTTTGGTTTACGTCTGCCTTTTCTTGTCGTTTAACAGAGCCAGCTTTATACTTCCTCCCTTGATCACGATCACGACTTGTTGATTTCTCCATTGTGCCTCAGTGCAGCCTCACTGCCTTATCCTGAAACATAAAAACATAAAAAACAAACTATTTACACTTGACCCTCGGTTTAGTATTAATTAATACAGTTTAATTAATTAATTAAATACAGACACTAAACAGTTGTTCGGGTGAAAAAGTCGCTTTATGGGAAAAGTCGCCAGCCCCCACCAGTGGCGACTTTTTCCTTAAATATGTATAAAATGTATTTATTATGAAATCTAAGCTAAACTGACCTAACCTAGCCTAAGTACGTTTCATATAAAAAAATTAATTACATTAATTTAACATTTTTCAACTTATTTATGTTATTATAAAGCTGACTAAAACTCCCCCATCCCCATTTATTGACTGGCGACTTTTTCGAGATACGACTTTTACCATTACTTACCACTAAACACACTCACATGTGCACTCCACAGCGGCCTGAATAGAACTAAACTCCCGCCAGCAAAGAGAGTGATACCATAATTATCACTAATCATTAATCAATTGTATTATTTATAGTGGAATCCAACATTATAATTATATGTGAGGGCGCGGGCCCTCACAGGCGCGGGGCCGTAGGCCATGGCCTACTCGGCCCCCCCTAAATCCGCCACTGACAGCAAACACTGCAGACAACAGGACACTCGTGGAAAACGCGATTCGCGATAACAGAAGGAAGGATTACGGTGCGTGAACTGCAACAAGGCTTGAATCTGTCACATGGAACAGTTGTCACGATCATTCAGGAGTTAGGGTTTCACAAAGTGTGCGCGCGTTGGGTGCCTCGAGCACTATCGGAAGACCACAAGACACAACTTCTATCAACAGGGAATCGAAAAGCTCGTCCCACGATACGATAAATGCCTCAATTGTGGCGGGGACTATTGGAAAAGTAGTGGGATAGCTGTACAATTAAATCTGCACTGTCGTTATTAGCAGGGTGTAGCAGTATGAAAATAAAAATCTGGTCGGGGTGTTGGTTTGGACATAAAAGGCAGGTTAATCATGTAATGTTGTTAAATAACCGCCAAAGAAAAAAGATTAATAAGCCCTATTTATATATAAACTAAAAAGCAAACTAAGAGCAAATGCGTGGGTGGTACCCACACTGAAAGGATTCAATCTTAAAGGGAAAGAATGAGGCAAAGGAAACTAAGAGGAAGAAGCTGTAATTGGGAAGGTGTCATTAATAAGAATCATAGGCGTATGAGGCGGGAGGTCTGGGGGGCGGTAGCCCCCTAGGACTAGGGAATTGAGCATTTTCAGGGCAAATACTGAAATTTTCAGGGCAGATTTTTCCTGACATTCCTTTGTTTTTTTTTTTACTTCTGAGGCGATTAATTACTTGCTACTATACTTGTAGTTAGTAATTAAAACGTAAGTTGAGGACTTACTGAATTCTATATCAACTGCAATGCCGTAGTTTTGCTTGTCATTTAGAAATGTTGTAGCAAAATTTTATCTCATTTTTGTAAATTGTAATGTTTTTTATATAAAAAAGGCTTTAATATATGTATAGTGGCCTACGGATCACCGATTTGATGTGGTTAACAAAGTAAGCTTACTATAATAACTGAATAAAAATTATATGAAATTAGGGTCACCAATTTGGGCCAACTGCCCAAATAAACAATATTTAATAAGGAGAGAGAAATTACCTTGTTTTGTGTTTAATTAGGAAAATAAATCAATTATTTGTTCACAGCGATTAACAGTTCAATAAACGTATTTATAATGATTAATAATTATATAACGGCATTTATATTATGCTAAAGATGACTGAGTATTAGCAATACGAAATGGTTATACAGCCTAATTGTTAAGCAAATACAATGATGATGAACACTAATTTAGGTAGGCTAATGATATGCCGATGAACACATAAATAAATAATGAAGCCTATTAATAACAGAAATAATGGAAATAATGCCCGTACGGTTGGTAAAGTAAATTGATTAGGTCGTTAAGAATGAAATGCATAAAAGAACATATCGTGCATCTTATTGTTTATAAGTAAATTATACGAATGAACACAATAACAGGGTGATGCAAAATTACGGTATTGGTACAACACGAATAGGCCTACTGTGGATTTAGCGAGAGTTATTTTTCCGGTTTTGGATAAAACCTAATCGCGGTTCTGCGGTTACACTGTGTAGGCTTACCGAAATGCTGAATACCCCTGGAGATTGAAGACCTACTTGAAGGTTGACCGTATTGCGTTGGGCCGTAGATAATCTTGGAGACTGTGGTTGACCGTATTACGTTTTGCCGTAGATGACCCTGGAGACTGTCGGCCTAGGTGAAGTACTTGCTGAACGGGCGCCGATTGAAGTGTGGTAAAGGATGAGTGGAGAGCAAAGTGGAGTTGTAGCTTGTAGCTTAACTCTTTAACGCCGGAATTGTTTGTAGGGTTAAGTTATGAATACGTGTATTTGGAAGGTTACCAATATGTAGCGTCGTCCTTTTAAGGTTAATAAGAGGTTTACGGACCTGGGCCTCGAATGGTGCTTTTGTAGTCAGGCTGGCCTTGCCGTCGAGGATGAGTGTTGACAGCCGGTAGAAATTGTTGTAAAGAGGCCAACGGAACGCCTACAGCAGAGATGTTCTTTCTTATCGGATAAATTGTAGAGTCGCCTCAAGTGTTGCTTCGTTCTTGTATAGTTGAAGTGTGACTTGGGACTGAGGCCGGCTGAGGTCGTGATGGCGCCGCTACGTGGAGAGAGTAGATTCACGAGGAGAAAGTAACGAGCGGAGTGAGAGCGAATTCCAGTGAACTCTGACTTGTGTAGGCTCGTAAGACGCTAACTTTTCGCGGGCCTTTTTGGGAAGACACAAGCGTCTTTTTGTTTTTGTTTCTTTGAACACCACATGTGTTTTTCGCTTCCTGATGATTCTAAGATGTCTGCGAATGGCGAGGAAGAAGGAATTTCTTTGTCTATTTCTTTGTCTGCCTTCTACCTATGTTACTCATACTCTGACCTTTGTGTTATTTTATGCTACACATAGTGCAATCAGGGCACCCTGAAAATTTTTAGGCCAAATTTTTTCCGCTCCCCCAGTAAAGTGGCATCCCATACGCCTATGATGATAATAATAATAATAATAAAAATAATGATTTTAAAAACAAGAGAAGGGGAGTGTTAGCACAGCGCTCAAACTATAAAGTGTTGAACATATCAAATATCATCGTTTAAATGGCTCTGTGTTTATTGATATGAATCACTATAATAGTTTTATTTTCTGTAATTCTCTCTGTCGAGGTGAGAGAGTGCCAACAGTCACAGCTGCAGTGGTTCAACACTTAAGTTGTAACATGGAACTTATTAATACAAAATAATTATTTGCATTTATAATGCTGCCTGAATATAAAACCTTCTTCGTTTCTAAATAATATTTCTCTCACTGACTCTTTATTACTATATCAGTGTTGCTGATCTAGAAATAGCATTTGTTCCGGATATAACAATGCCATATCAGTAGTAGCCATTCAGTTGTCATCCATTTGACAACTGGAAGATATTCTAAGCAGTGACGTGTCAAACCTACAGAATACAGATACCCATCAATCTGGTAATGTTATAATGTTATTAAAATTTAATATGCATCAAAACATTGTTTTTTCATTCATAAACCGCCTATATATATATAATATATATATATATATATATATATATATATATATATTATATAATTATACATATATATCAGGATTTTGCTCTGTCTTTGTATAGCACAAAATAATATCTGAATTTATGTTCAATATTAAATGTAAATAAATAAATAAATAAATTAATCAATTTGGAATTTGCTCAGGGCGCAATAGTGCCTACCAGCGGCTCTGTTTTTATACATCGTTCAGGATGACAGGCCTGCCAATACCATGAACACTGTCATCACGTCGGAAGGTTTATTTTTGTTTTTACAAGAGCTTTTTTTATTCACTTCATTGACATTCCCCTTGTTAATATATATCTCCTTCTTGAATTTGTTTAATTATTAATTTATTTTTCCTGATGAATAGAAGTAATTATGTTCTAAAGACATTTGTCAATGAGTCAACCAACCAATCAGCGCTCACTCTCGCTCCCAGATTCATTCCTAAAATGTTACAACAGTTTGTAGTCCACACAACAAATATATGCCAGGTGTCGCCATCTGTTCTCAAGAGTGTCCTACGAATTAATAGGCGCAACTGTACCTATGAAGTGGTAAAGACTGGGTCACAGAAGGGAAAGGAGAAACTGATTGACAGCCATGGGCTCTCCTACACTGTTAAGCGCCGCAGACAGAATGAAAACAAAGAATGGACGTGTAGCGTCAGAAATAAGACACACCATTGTCGTGCAACCGTCAAACAATGTGGGGAGCTCAACCCAAGGGACCGCAGCCACACACACATCAGCCACAACTCGGGATTATGATGGCCACGAAAATTAAGACTGCTGTTAAACGAACTGCTGTTAAAGCCATATTTACATCTGCTGCGGAGATCGTGAATGATGTATTATTGAGGGAGGAGGAAGCAATTCGAAGGCAGCCATGCCCAGCTCTGACTAAACCGGAGTACCTAGCCAGACAAGAAAACTGATGCAGATAGAAGATGCAACCAGATGAACCGACCGACTTGGAGTTCAACATCGACGAGAACTTCATACCAACCGTTTTTTCCGGGAGTCCATAGAAGTAGACGTAAAACGCCACTTAATATTTCCACTGATAGCATGCTCAAATTACTTGGAAAGGCCAAAATTTGGTACGTGGATGGGACAGTCAAGTTGGTGAAAGATCCCTTTTCACAGCTGCTTAGCATACATGCTTTTGTTCGCCAGGGAGACCATAGCAAACAAGTTCCGTTATTTTTCTGCCTTATGTCTGCAACGAGAAAGAAAGACTACAAAAAAAGTTCTGCAGAAAGTTCGTGAACTTCTCATCGCCGACTGTGACCCAGCTGTGGAGCGAATTGTTTGACTTTGAGAGGGTCATGTTGAAAGTCATCCCCAAAGTCTTCACCAACGTCAAAATCATGTGATATGCTTTCCACTGGACACAGTGTATCTGGTGGAAGATACAGGAACTTGGACTTGTAAATACATATCGGTACGACGCAACATATACATTTTGCAAGCAATTGATGGCACTGCTTTACATCCCGGCTGAACATATCATCCCACTATTTGATTACCTTTCCGCCAAAGCGACTACAAAGCCTTAACAGAACTCATGAGATATACCAACTACAACTGGATACGTGGTACGCTTTGGACCCCAGTGACGTGAAGTGTGTTCTACCAGCCTGTACGCACCAACATTGATGTTGAAGGGTGGCATGGAATGCTAAACAGACATGCAAAGAAAGGCAACGTTTCATTGTCAGTTTCCTGCTCCTTCTTCCTATCAAAATTAATAGTGTTTAAATTCAATGAACCGTTATGTTACTTCTCCAATAAAATTTGTAAATGTGCCAAGATTACTCAGTTACAATCTCATCAGATGATCCACAATACTTAACGAATAATAATACATATATCTTCAAAATTTTCTAGCGACATTCGGCACTACCTTCATGGTCCTGTGAAATAGTGGGCATGCGAACGAACGAACGAACAAGCGAGACCTTTAAACTTACGGACGGACGAACAAACGAAACGAATGAACGAGTGAATTTTAACGAGTGAAATTTAACTACATAAATTGCTCAAAATATTTTCCAAAGGCCAGGTAAATGCTCTGAAATCTTAATTGAAAGACTAAGCAAATAAATAAATAGTTTTTATTACTTTAGATATATTTACAAACTTACGCGCTATGGAAGTGTTAAAAAGC
Source organism: Bathynomus jamesi (assembly GCA_023014485.1). Taxonomy (NCBI): domain Eukaryota; kingdom Metazoa; phylum Arthropoda; class Malacostraca; order Isopoda; family Cirolanidae; genus Bathynomus; species Bathynomus jamesi. Next base: position 177,230 of record JAJOZX010007913.1, read on the forward strand.
ATTAGTTAACTTTTACTATTAGCTTAATATATAAGTGTAAAAGTTAAGAATTTTAATTATTGATAAAAGTTGCTGTGACGTTGGCTAAAGCCAACATGGAAAACTTGCACAGCCGCTTCAGAGTCACCATAGGCTAGGATTTCGGAACTAAACGATGGCGGAAGGATCTTCAGATGGGCCAAGTGTTATCAACAACATTTTGCATTTCATTAATGTGAAGATTGACCCAGTGACACCACGATAATCACATTATATGAAAAACATTATAGTGATGGAGAGATAGAAACTGCTAAAGCAAAATTGGGTACTTGTGGGTTATCTGTCGCTACTTTTTAATATTTTTTTATTTATTTATTTTTATATATTAAGAGAAGAGGATTCTTTATACTGTACGGCATTGACGATTGGTTAGGTTAAGTCGTGCTAGTTTGGTTAAATAAAAAACTTTTTAATATTTTTTTTATTTAGTTATTTTTATATATTAAGAGAAGAGGATTCTTTATACTGTACGGCATTGACGATTGGTTAGGTTAAGTCGTGCTAGTTTGGTACCCAAAATTGTTTACATTATACCAAATCAATGGGAACACTGACAAGAGGCTTATCCATCGCAAAGGTGAAAAGAAAAATGTGCTCAACCTTGAGGACATCGTTAAAAAGATTTTGGAAATAAAGGCTACTAACGGTAGGCCCATATTTGCAAGTGAGAACCTGGACTTGGCACCCTTACGTTTCGACTCTCTTGATGTGACTGTACTCTTAAGTAAAACAGAATCACTTCAGGATGAAGTGCAGTTACTGAAAGGTGGCCTGCATACCCAGCATGGCCAAAACAGAGAGCTAAAAGATATACTGTATGTAAAAGCATAACCTCGGAACACAGAAAACTGACCTCTAGGATCTCAGATTTGGAAGCTTAGATGAGCACCAGGTAAACTTCCCAGCCCGACAGGGATACCGCCATCACCACGACACAGCATATTGAGCCTCACGATACGAGGCCTGACGCTCCTCTTCTCACACCACCTTCTCTCATAGCTCAGCAGAACTGTCTATCAAAACTACAGGAGGGAGAAAACGGTAAGGTACTTTACTCTCAAGTTCTGAAAGAAAAGTCCAATGACATAAAAGATTGTATGAACACGAACAACAATCCTAACAGTGGGCAGCAGGTAGTACGTATCTACCCTGAACTGCATAGTCTGACATATGATGAATCTCCAACACAAACTAACAACAAATTGACTGCAACAGAAGGCAATGCTGCTGAGGCCATTAGTAATGTGGCCATGCTTCAAGGGACTATTCAAACCTGCTTGGCAGCTAGTCACCCTGGTGAGCAGAATGTGGGGCATGGGTGGACAAACAGTTGGGAGAAGGGGTTTGCGCAGGGCCGTTTCTAGCCAGTAGGGGGCCCTAAGCAGTATACCCATTTGAGGCCCCACCCCTCCATCCACCAACTCACGCCTTACTACATCACCTCAGCACACACATACAAAAAATGGCTGTGTTAATAAAAAACAATGAAACAATTTTAATGAAACATTTATGTCCAAAACAGCAAATATGTACTTTCAGAAGACAAACAGAAAAAATACTCCATGAAATTCCTGAAAATTAGCTTATACATTATTTAGAATAAATGACACAGAACTACGTATAAAAAATAATGCAATTATCAACTACCAAACAATTACTAACTCACGATACAATCGTGTAATAGCTAACAGTTATACAGAAGAGTTTGTATCTTCAAAAGTTTTGCCTCCTAGATTTTTTTCTGGGCGAAATCATCAATAACATCATATGAAATCTCCCTGCCAACGTCCTGGTTGATGCTTATGATGCCAAGGCCACTGAGGCGATCCTGCCCAATTGATCATCTGAGGTAGTTCTTGATTAGTTTCATCTTAGAGAAGCTCCTCTCGGCTGACGCTACTGTCACAGGTAGAGTGCAGGCAGTTCTTAGTGCAACCCAGAGATCGGGGTATAGTTCCTCCAGTTGCTTCTGATGAATGAAGGAGAGAAGCTCCAATGCAGTCATGTTGTGTGAAGGTAAAGTCGGCAAGTTCTTAATTTATTGACCCGATGGCACAATCCACCACCACATTGAAAAATTTGACTTCCAGCCTCTTTAAGGCTTCTGTAAATGGTTCGTCAGGAGCTTCGTAAGCAAAGTGCTTTTTTGTGGATCTGAGCCTCTTCTCCTTCAGCACAGCCTCCACATTCATTTCCTCACATATGTCCCTAGCTACTTGTGCTGCAACAAAACCTGTGTTTCTGTGGCCCCCTAGTAGCAGCGGGGCCCTAAGCGGCCGCTTAGTCTGCTTATGCCAGGAAACGGCCCTGGGTTTGCGTCGGAAAAAGAAACAGGACTCTGGGAACCCCCCTCCATCCAGAAGAGAACCACGATTAGGGCTAGCAACAAATACAGCAATTAAAGCAGTAAAAATACCTCGGCAGGCCCATGTATTTGCCTCCCGTTTCCCACCTGACCTACCTGCCTCAGAATTAGAAGAATACCTGCGTGAAATGTCAAACATTGGGACTACCTACTCCAAATTAACCAGTAAACGACCAGATACCTACAGCTTTTTCTATACTAAGGCAGAATGTGAGGACCCCTCTGTATTTATGGGGCCAGAAGTCTGGCCTGAAGGAATCTACTATAGTTGGTATAACAAGAACTTCAGGAAAAACTTAGTCCACAAAAATACGGGTAAGCAGACTCCACCATGCAATCCCAGGGAGACACCCAGTGAGAACAGTGATAGTGTGTATTAAAATAATGGCCCGGTTTCACAGACTCACTGTTAGTAGCTATAACTGTAGAGGCCTCAAAGTCAATGCTGACAGTGAGATCAATAAACTTTTATCTGCATATGGCATTTCTTGCTTTCAGGAAGCTTGGCTCTCTAAACAAGAGTGCAAAAATTTAAACAATATTAAGCCTAACTACAGGGGAATAGCTAACTCCCCCAATGATAGTGAAGTTATCACTGTGGGCAGACAGAATAAGAAGGAAGGTGTAGCTATAATGTGGCACTCATAGCTGGATAGGTTTACTGAGCCCATTAGTTATGAATATGAGTGGGTTGTAGCCGTAAAACTAACTACTGATAACAAAATACTGTATATATTCAATGTTTATATCCCTTTTGAGTGTGCTGAAAACGAGGAGGTATTTTTAGATAGACTCTGTAAACTAAATATGCTGCTAGAGGAGCTGGACTCATGTGTTATAGTGGTATCAATAAACTTGGTTCAGATTTTACTAACCTTCTTATCAATTACTGTGAGGCATGCGACTAGAAACTTACCAGTAAATTGCTACTCCCTAATAACTCATTTACATATGTTAGTGATACCTGGGGGACTCACTCGTGGCTAGATCACTGTATACTGTATAGCCTCCCACGATGGTTATAATATAATCAATAGCATGTCCATACTTTGATGTATTTGAATCTGATCATATCACATTTGTAGTATTCAGCAAATAATAAAAATACGAAGATATATATTATATTATACTGGCGGCACTCTGAGCTGTTTGTTACAGCGATGCTTTAAGCAAGGAAGATGTACTTTATCTTCCTATAAATTCTGAGTGAATAGCATGTGATATAAACCTAATAACGCAAAAGGATAGGCCTATTCCTTCAAGTATTTAAGTGTGGTGAATGCCTATAGCAAATAAACCGAAAGAGATCGTCGCGCCCTACGAACAAAAGTGAGGCCCAACGAAATAATAATGTGAGGTAATTTCTTTGTTTACCATTAGGCAGTGCAAATACCAAAGGCAAATAAACATAAAGAGGTCTTTTGAAGACATACATATTCATAACTCTCAAACGAAAAAACATAGGGTTTTGTCGTTATGTTTTGTCGAAATTTCCAACGGATGAGAGGTAACAGGCAATCAACCCATAGCTCTATATAGTTTTTTCACACAGACTGATGCACTGCTAAGGCTTGTGAGGATTCCTTGTAGGAGTCCCTCCTGCGATGATGTAAAACGTATCGATCTCTTAAAATAAGTATTACGGTGAGCTTGTACATGCCATTAAGGCTGTGAGTGGAAGTAGCTTTAAGAATAAAAAATGGGGAAAAGTAAATGTCAATCCAGGGTGGTCAGAATACTGTGCTGATTTGTACGATGTAGCTAAAAATATATTCGTGGAATGGGTTGCTATGGGGAAATCTAGGCAGGGGGAACTCTTCCAACTGAAAAATAGAACTCGTGATAGATTCAAGGGTGCTCTTAAATTTATAAGGAAAAATGAAGAGAATCTCTAGCCAGAAAATTCTGGGAGGAGGTTAATAAAATTAACATAGTAATTTTACCTTGCCAAATGTAATAGAGGATATACATGGTGCCAAAAAAATTGCAGAACCGTGGAAAAATCATTATGAAACCTTATTTATTTGTCTCGGGGGGGGGGGGGGAAGATTAAACATATGCCTAAATATAGAGTGCTCTGAGGAGCTACTAATTAATGACTCAGAAATCTGGAAGGCTATTCATAAGCTAGATGATAACAAAAGTTGTGTCCTCGATGGCATATAAGCAGAACATTTAAAATGTTGCAGCCCTCGTATAATACCTATGCTTGCAATGTGTTTCACAAGCTGTATGATACATGGGTACTTGCCACAGTCCATTTTGTCAGTTGTACTGTTGCCAGTTGTTAAAAATAAGGGTGCTAGTATCTGCGATAAGAATAATTATAGGCCAATAGCACTTGCCAGTATACTTTCTAAGGTGTTAGAATGTCATTTATAATAGGATAAGTACTTACTTGCAGACTTATGACAATCAGTTTGGCTTTAGAGTGAAACATGGTACGGACATGTGTAGTTATACGCTAAAGGAAGCCGCCCTAAAGTATAAGATGTCAAGTAGCAATGTATATTCCTGTTATTTGGATGTATCAAAAGCATTTGTTAGAGTTAAACATCACAAACTTTTCAAGAAACTTTTGTGTCGAGGGGTACCTAAATACTGTATATACTTAGGATACTTGTATTCTGGTATACAGAGCAGCCCATGTTTGTAAGATGGAAAAGCACTGTATCACCAGGTTTTAAGGTAACTAGTGGTGTTAGGCAAGGGAGTATATTATCACCCTATCTTTTCTGTATATACATGGATGACCTTACCAATGAACTAAAAACTGCACAGACTGGCTGTGTCATTGGAAATAAAAAAATTAATCATTTAATGTATGCTGATGACCTTGTTCTTCTGTTACCATCTCCCCATGGGCTGAGAGTACTATTAGAGGTATGTGAACAATATGGTATAGAAAATGACATCACTTATAATGGGGGCAAATAGTTGTACTTTGGGTCTTAGGTGTAATCTACTAAAACATGTATCAAGTGGGTCTTTTGAAGTGAATGTTATGAATAAACGCTCTGTTGCTTATGATAATATTTTCCGTATGTTATGTAGGGAACCAGTTTTATGTTTACTACGCGTAACCTACCTACCAGCCAAATGTTAATCCCGAAGAATATATATAATTTCAATACTAGGGTCCAAAACAGCTCTAATGTGTTATTGTGCAATGTCCTGTCTTCAGATACTGTGTACCTCTTACCTATATGGCAGTCTTGGTTCAGACAACTGCTGATTTACAATACCTTATTTTTGTAATGTAGCAATGTAACTTATAATAACTTGTTATAATAAGATTGTATTTGTATGTTGGGTTAAATGGCTATGCTGGCCTTATTTTTTGTACTTGTATGCTAGGTTAAATGGCTATGTTGGCCTTATTTTTGTATTAAGTTCAGTGTATAATACGTAAATTGTACTTGTATGTTAGGTTAAGTGGCTATGGATTGTGAATGATCCGCAATAAAGATATTTTGTTTGTTTTGTTCTACCTACTTGTCCGACTACTGAGCGAGCAACCGACATGATGAATGTTCAAGTCAAACTCGTATTCGAGAATAAATTGAAACGACGCCAGCGACGGACCTACAGACAACTACAAGATCAGTGTTCAGCCTTTGGGATTCATACATTTTAGGAGAGAAAATGGCCAAACAATTACTGAGGCGATGCTCCCATCTCGTTGAACCAAGCACAGAAGAGTGAATTGGACTATGAATGTATATTTATCATTTTGATACTATGTATAAACCATTGTTAATAGTGACAACTGGCAGTCGATACATATGTGATTTCTATTATCATTTCATGATGGTAAGCAGTACAAGTAGTGATATTTGGCATTTGTGTAGTAGTTCTGCATTTGATACAAAGGTTAAGTTATTTACAATGTGTTTTTATACAAATTAACAACGTGAATCTTCACTTGTATAATGCAAAAGAGTATACATTTTTTTGTCATCATTAAATGTATTCTTATGTGGGTTACTGACGTACTTTGCTCTTGATGTGAATGGTGATGTGTTTTTATTCTGATGAATAAATAATTTTTGATTTTGTTTGTTTTTCAAAGCATCTCCCAAAGCATCAAGTCAAACTACTACTTCGGACATTGAAACACAAAAACAATGGAACATTAGAAGTTTGGCTAGGGAACGTTTTTGGCTAGGGGACGTTTTGACGGGTTACCATAAATCAAAGATATCTCGAATGTGTATAGGGCAAGATTTGGATGTTATGTAAGAATATGGTGGGGCAATTGTTTCAGGGCACAGATATTTATAATATAATTTTATTTAAAAGTAGAATCAGTGGAGGCACTGAACAGCTTGTCGGTTTGCCAGTAACTCCAGCTTGAATGGGTGTAGAGGACAGAAGGGCCCACCCATGGACAAGTGAAAAACAGTCGCACAAGAGGAATTCCTAGTGGATACTGGGAAAAATTGCAAGCTGGCACAAGTACAAAGTTCCACAGTCAAGAGCGTTGGAGGCTTCTCTGGAGTATCCGCAAGTACAGTAGAACAATCTGCTTCAATTGTTGGTTGCCCAATGAAAGAGACTAATTTATCTGAAGACTAAGCACAAGGGTTTTAGGTGCAGAAATAAGGTTTATTAATTCAGTGTGGTATTCTAAAAGTGTTTCTGGTACAATACTTCCAACTGGACTTAACAGTGGTATAGCCCTGCATGATGATGAGGGCTCGATGGTGTCTGATGGTGATGGCACAAATTATATGGAGTATTACAGTTTAAGGTGTAAGGTTAATCAAGTTTAGTTCTCAAAATCTATTTCATTGGTCTGTGTCAATTTAGTGAAAAATTGTGTACACCTCTAATACAGGTATAATTGGAGGAATAATATTGTTAAGTAAGTTAAGCTAGGTATTGTTTTAATTGCTAAATTGTAGATGCTTATCATTATTAAGATTTTCCACTGTAACAAATTAAGTAATTTTGTGCCAATTAATTGAGTTAAATTTGAATGTGGGAGTGAAATTGAGTCACAGGAAAATCATTCCCAAGGTAAAATTAAAGGATTGGCAAGCTTGTGTAATATTGTCTCGTTAGTATCAAAGTGTTCTATTATATGAATTTATTTTTCTATTTGGCTATTATTAGCCTGGGGTAGCATTGAGAAGTCACATCAGCTCTATGGGATCACAATTCTAGTTGGTTGGAGGAGCATAGTCACAAATCTGTGACAGTCAGTCTGTGTTTGTTTTCAGAGTTCATACAGAAAGTGTGGGAAGTAGTTCCCACAATAAAATTCTTAGTAGAAATCAAATATACCAACCCTCCAAATTATAAACATTGTCTCTGGCAGCAGTCACGAATTGTTATTCATCGTAAATTTTAAGTTAAATGTGATATATATGTCATCTATTTTTTTTTATTTTTTCAGATTTTTTTAATGCGTAACTAACGTGCAGATTATTGTAGAAATTAAACTTTATTTTGTGTCGGGAAGGGGGAGGGGGAATGGCGGTGAAGAATGAAGTATATGAATTTGGAAACATACTCTTCTAATTTTTACATGTGAAAGGGGAGTATTCTAATGTCACATTTTCGGACTTTAGTTTTTGTATGTGTAAAAAAGTAACATCGAATGTTCCATATCCCAGGGAGTAGGGGTTAGGGGCCCGAGCCTGGGCTACTTTAGACAGTCAATTAAGGGAGGGTGGCCGGCCCGCCGCCTCGCGTGACGTAAGATACAGGAAAGATAACCACCCAGTCCTAAGCAGCACTGAAGTTTGAACCCACGACCCAGTGGAGTCTCAGCACTGCCGAGCGGCACCCTAACTGAACGAGCCACGAGATGCTCTGTATGCATAAAACAAGTTCAAATTTGGTCGGCTTACCCGTCTTGACAAATCTTTTTTGTTTTATAATATCAAATTAATTGAATAAAAAATTAACTGATTTACTTATTAGTCCCTGAAAATTTCTAATTGGACGAGGAAAGAATTCACTCTGGGAAATTGTGAACCTGATGTCGGTTGATGCCCAACAATTTATGGATCTTTTTTCTCATATCAACCTGATTTGGTCCGCGCCTCTCCAGATTGCCTTTACTTTCTACTACTTGTTTCAGATTCTAGGTATGTCGTAGGAAGACACTTGGTGAACCGCTTACATTCATTTTCATAACTTATTTTCAATGGTATACCGCAAAGCTGGGCACTTGCGGTTTTTTTTGCGGTACTGCGGTACTGCGGTACTGCGGTACACGCACTACCAAACCGGTACCGCATAACGCAGTACCGCAAAGGATCGCTGAAAGTACAGGCTGTACTTTCAGCGATCCTTTGCGGTACTGCGTTATGTGGTACCGGTTTGGTAGTGCGGTAGTACCGCAGTACCGCAAAAAAAACCGCAAGTGCCCAGCTTTGGTATACCGGCAGTCATTTGGATTTTCAATTATTTGTAATTTTTATTGTAAAGATACTAATTTTAAATCACTGCATTTTTTGCTCTAGAATTTTTTTTATTATGCAGGAAGGAGGGGCCAAGGGCAAATGCCCGCAAAAGGACCCGACCCTTCCAATAGAAGAAGAATAGACTCGAAATCAAGGTTCAAGGTTTTCGAGATGCCTGGACACTCTGCATTTGAAAGAATTACTACGCATATTACATTATACAGGGTGGTCAAAAAGTTGCAGTGCACCGAGTTTATTTTTATTATTTTTTATAAATAATAATAATAATTATAATAAATTATAATAATCAAAAACAAATTACAATCAGTGCACTACAACCTTTTGATCACCCTGTATTTTTCATTCAGTCAACCAAATCTTTAGCTAAATGAGTGCCATTTCCTGACTTTTTCAAGGTACACAAAACATTTAGAGTTTTCATTCCACAAAGACCTAATCCCTCTTTACTGTAGCTCTCTCTCATATAATGTATGAGTGATCTTTTAAAGTCTGACACTTAAAGTTTTTTATTAACTGAAATGAAGGAATGAAAATTTTACTGTACATTCTCTATACATGAGGAATTAGTTCCCTAGTTCAAAACATGCTCTGCAGTCTGCAGTATGCGATGTCCTCTCAGCTTACAATGTTTACACTATACTTTCGACGGAAGAGTCCCGTCCAACAGATTTCCTGCGATTTATGATAAAGGAATATCATGGCCACCAACATCACATCGGATCTAAACCCCTGTTACTTTTATCTGTGGAATTATTTAAAAGATAATGTTTAAACATAATCCACATACAATTGAAGAATTGAAAGTATCAGTTGAACAAGAAATTCCTCACATTTTAACAGATACTCTGTCCAGAGTACTGCAAAATTTTGTTGTTCGTGTGCAAAGATTTAATGAGCTGAGAGGACATCACATACAGCATATTCGGCACTAAGGGATTAATTCCCCATGTGTACGAAAGTACCAGTAAAAATTTCATGCTTTTATTTCGGTTAATAAAAAATCTAGAACTTTTAAAGTGTCGGATGTTTAAAAAATACGCCATATAATCAATAAAACGAGACCCGAAACCGATTTTATACCGATAGGTCCGTCTGCATTCGCTGGTCTTGCAGTGATTCTCTTCCTTATCCCTGTCAACTGTTACATCGCATATAAGCAGAAACATCTTCAAGAGAAACAGATGAACGTGAAGGATCAGGGGGTGAAACTTATGAGCGAAATTCTAAATGGAATCAAGGTCAGTTTGAGCAGAAAATTAATTTCGTAATGCTAAAAGGTACGTTACAGTCAGCTGGTCCATCTGCCATACAAACGGTCATCTTTTGAGTGTTTTGTCTTTCTGCATTTGCTATGTCTGCTACCCGTAGGAATCAGGTGGGTTGAAAATTGCTGCAAAGTTGGTGTACACATTAAATCATCTGGTAAGAATTTTTTTTTTTAAACAATGATGCTTGAGGTAGGGAGAGGTGTTAATTGAAAAAATATGAGATATTTTTGGTCTGCCCGCTAAAACATAGAGTTGGTTGTTCTACTGAAGAAAATAAAATGACAGTTTTTGTATGATTGAAAGGGTTAAACCCCCCTGTACATACTCCCTCAAAATTGGCGTCTATGAGCGTTTTTGCGGCATTTTCGGTATATTTGACAGCTTTTCATGTAGGCCTACTTGAATATATATATATAATATATATATATATATATATATATTTAACTTTAAAACAAGTCCTAATCCTATGAATGTGCATGAAATTAATTGTCAAATACATATTTATTTCGGATACATATTTACCCCTAATGTTTCTGGGAGACTTGGTTTGTGTTCGAGGTGGTTATGTTTTATGCGATATACCATTTTTCTCTTTAGTATGTAAAGAAGGATTATAATTAGAAAATATCTGACAGTGTAATGATGCAATACGTAAAGATACTCCATCAGTATCAGCATCAGTTAACAACAGTCAAGAAACGCCGGCTCATGTCCACTGAAACAGTAACCAAAGGTGAAGATGAGTCCTTCCCAATATCAGCACATCAGAGCATCAAAAAAATTAGACCCCGAGTATTATGAGACAGTAGATAAATTAAAGAGCTGCTACCACATGTCTCAGACTCAGCTGAGGCTGCTCTGATCACAGTTGGGAACAAAATGTTTGTAGACAAGGGGTAAAACAAGGACCTTGTCCTACACTCGGTAAACCCGTCGAGCAGAGCAGTGTATGTGTATTCAAGAACCATATCAAAATAAAGCATATCCGTAATACGCGCGTCTAATATAGGATGAAACGGTTTCGCATAGGGACAAGAACGTTATTATCAGAAGCATTCTTCCACATCAGTCGTATATCAATGCATGGCTGATCGTTATTTATACACAACATACAAACAATGGCATATGAGGGGGTATCACGAATCTGTTCTCTTCTTGTACCTACACCTGCAGGTATTTTATAACAATCCTCACTCCACTTCTCAACTACCACGAAGATTCTATTCATCTCCTCAACACTTAAATAAACAACATTCCGTATACCAGAGTTTGCTTGTCTACAAATCGTTTCCAGTGCATAGTTAATGGCACCGGTTTCACCCCTGAACACGCGCAATGACTGTCACGGACACATCGTACACGGCATTGAGAATGCTTCTCAAAGGAAGTTCCATCGTATTCGAGGAGTGCACGTCCACTCGGTTCAAGCTCTGATTGACTATGAGCCACAGGCGAGTGGATCAGCTCGATGGGAGGAGTGAGTCACAACATAAGCTGATGAAACGTGTACGGCGTTGTTCCAACGTGAATACTTGTAACCCATTATACTGGGTAGGTGTTTCGAGAAATTTTCCGATACCGGTTTTAATGTTTTATCACTCCTACTCCCCAGAATACGCACCAGACATTTTCACTTAGGGGATTTCCACGAACTAAACACATTTTATTCACACTCCGGCGTACTATTTGAGAGAAACATATGACCATATTTTTCCTTTTTGCTTAGCAGGCGATACTCGTCTCTAAATTCTGTTAAAAACTTACGCAGACCTTTAGCCACAACCTCACTACAAACCTCATGATATATATTAATGTAGTTGTAAGAATACTTAAGATGACAAGATTTACATTCTCAGTCGCAGAGTACGAGTACTCGGTATGATGCAACATGACATAATATCGCTTGTCGTACCACTCATCAACAACACTCACTAACCATAACCGTTGCTTCTCTTCTGCACGTGTTGTTTCTTTTACTTCACGGTATATGTAAGCTTTTATAAAGTTTAGTCCTACAACATATTTTAATACATCACTTGTACCACGAAATCCTGCAATGCTCTCGCCAGAATAGCCGTAGAGTATTTGTACCTCTCGTTCTTTCACACGATTCAATGTAGCCTAAAAGTATCAAAGGAGGGTGGAATAGGGAGCCATTCAGAAACCTTATCTTCACACTTTGCCGAATACCACTTCATAAACGTCCAACACGCAATATTAAAGGTAGCCATTACTATTTTTCGTCTACGTGGGGAAATGCATGTCTGAGACCCAGGGCTTGCAGCGGTCAACTGAGCACGCAGGGAAGAGATATGCCCAGGTAGTAGCAGGAGTCACGTGACCAATCAAACAGGTGGGCGAAGCTTAGAACTTTCTCCTGTACACACGCTGGGCGAAGCTTAGAATTTTCTCTTGTACACACACACACACACACACACAAAAGAGAAAGTGAAACGCTAATTGAAATAAGATTTATTTAATAAATGAATTATTCAAGGTGTATATAAAGGGTGATCCAGAGAAATGGGACCCAAAAGAAACCCCTGTAACTCTTAAAGTATAAGTCCTTTTATAAAATCATACGCATCATTCGAAAGAGGATAGTTACAAGTTTGTACAGGATTGTATAGGTTTTGACAATACAAGACAAGATAAGATACAAAACAAAATAAAAGTGTTAGTTAAAACTAACCCTTCAAGATGACTGCATGGACTGTGGAACAGCTGCGTTTCATAACTGAGCAATATTATGAGCATGGAAGAAGTGTAGTTTCAGCTCAAAGATCTTTCAAGACAAATTTTCAGATGTCAAAATCACCTTCTAAGAAAGTAATCCGTCGGTGTGTTAGAAATTTTTCCCTAACTGGCAGCATTGGAAAAAGAAAACCAACTGGAAGAGTGCGCACAGCAAGGATAGACGAGATCATTAACAGAACTCATGAAATTGTACAGGATAATCCTAACATAAGCATCAGACGTGCTTCTCAGCTGTTAGGAGTTGGATATGGAACAACACACCGTATATTCAAGCAAAATTTACTGCTCTTTCCATATAAAATTCAAACAGTGCAACAACTAAACGATGGAGATTTCGCACGAAGACGACAATTCTGTCAATGGATCCAACAGAAGGTAAATGACACCACCAATTTTCTAGCAACTTTGATTATGTCAGACGAAGCCCATTTTCACTTGAATGGAACTGTAAACAAACAAAATTGTCGTTTCTGGGCAGCAGAAATCCATTGAATATTACCGAAGTCCCGTTGCATAGTCAGCGTGTAACTGTTTGATGTGGTCTTACTGCATCTCAGATCATAGGGCCGTACTTTTTCGAGGATTCCACCGGAAACACGGTCACTGTAAATGGTGATCGCTACGGAATTGACCGATTTCCTTATTCCTAAATTAAGAGATCTTTGTCTAGAAAACCACTGGTTCCAACAAGACGGAGCTACCTGCCATACCACGAGGAACTGCATGGCAGTTTTGCGTCAAACGTTTCCAGGCGAGTTAATCTCAAGATTTGGAGACGTTGAATGGCCCGCAAGGTCTCCGGATTTTTCTCCCTTAGATTATTATCTCTGGGGATATTTAAAGAGTAGGGTCTACAGAAATAACCCAACGACCTTGCAAGAATTGAAGGCCGCCATCACAAATGAGATACAGGCCATACCACCGCACACTCTTGCAAAAGTGATGCAGAACTTACAAGCGAGAACACTGGAATGCTTGGCAACTAATGGAGCACATTTGAAAGGAGTCATTTTAAAAAAATAAATATTTCATAAAAAACTTGTAACTCTACTCTTTCGAATGATATATAGTTTTTATGAAAGGAATTAAATATTAAGAATATTTGGCTTTTTTTTATGGGTCCCATTTATCTGGATCACCCAGTATATTTACAAATCGTTAACAATAGACATCTATAACAATCAAAGATTATGGTATCCAAAGGGTACGGTATCATAGGTACCAGGCACCTGGTAACGTTTCCTATAGGTGTTACGGCGCACCTTCGTACCCCTAAGTTCCTTCACGCCCCACAGCTTCTGCGCCCGAAAATTGTGGGTCCCTACAGTTAGTTGGGATGGCTGGTCGTCCTAATCATCATCCAAGCACACTAGATCCTTCAACGAATCAAAGTTAACGACCCGCCGATTCGCATGGTTGAGCGTGAAACCCTTAGCCTTCACGATACATTTCATATCCTCCCCCACCCTCATAAGTTTTTGGTCCTGTCGAGACAAAAGAGTCGGCGTATGCGATGTCTCCATACTCATCCTTGATCTCATCAGTTAACTCCCCGAGGAATTCACCAATAGGAGGCATGTATTCACCCTCCCTCGCTGTGAATATCACACTATCTGTATCGGCGTACAAAATCCTCCAACCAAGAGGATGCAATAGGCCTCAAAGTTTGATGCGTGCATAGGCCGTTGTGAAGCTGGCTACAGGTATGTTTGTAACCCGTGAGGTATCTGTGGCCAATTCGTTATTGTTGTACTTTATTATGTAAGTATTACCTACATTCACGATCTCCATGACCTCTTTATCAGGAGCGTTGGCATAATCCCAGACCTCACTACAACTTTGTGCCAAATGAATGTTCCCTTTGCCAGTATTCTATGGAAATTTTCCCTAAAGACTGTTTAGACACAACTTTGCACGAAAGCGCTTGCCTGGGTTCTTTACAATTTGGGAACGGTCAAGCTGTATACCTTCACGGTCACGGTAACGTTGAATTTAATCCGATTTTTCGTCTTCGGTATCAACTCCTCGCGGATACCCTGATGCTTCTACCTTATCCTTCAAAACAGCGTTTGTATATGGCGTGAAAAGGTTGGGTAGCTTCTGAAACCGCCACACCTCATATATCTTCAATATTCAGTATCCATGGCGAACGGCTAGGTCCAGTTCAGGGCTTGTATATACACCTCTGATCTTATGCTGGTTGGTTGTATGATTAGAATCCCCATTGTTCTCCTCTCCGCACTTCACTCACAGGGGAAACATGAGTTTGTGATCTATAACGACGGGCAAGATCGGCATCCATAAATCGCGAGGGGGGAGCACATTTATGAAAGAAAGGTTGAAATAGTACCCGTTCAAATTTGTGGAGAGCACCTCGATGGTGGGCAGGTCAGGTCCCATCAGTTTTTCAGGTGCATCTACGGGGTACGGATTGTTCTTCATCACGTAGGGATATAAAGAACAGAAGTCTTAGTAATGGAGTTTCACGCCCTCCGTAGGCGGAAAGTATAGCTTGAAGAGATTTGTACGCCCTCCGAACAAGCTATCACCGCATTTGAGAGGATCCAACACCATTGAACGCTTGATCGTCTTCATTTCTTCACGGTACTCACCATCTGTTTCCAGCTGTGCATCATACTCTTGCTCCGACAAGACCTTGTGAGTGAACTGGGAGTCTCTAAGTTGATCGTGGGTGCGAGTCCATGCAAGACTGTCAGCAGGAGATCTACCCTGGATATCTCCTACCATTCCACACTCAGGACGGGGGCATCCGTGCCACCAGCATCCGTTAAAGGAGTACACAGTCTTCTCACCAGTGGCACGGTTTTCGCTTAGACCATCAACCCAAAAAACACGACCATTAACCTTAATAGGCACTTCCCCCGTGTTGCGGGCATACTTTATGTATACACCTGTCTGCTGCTGTAGGTGTATGAGCCAGTAAATAACCTTGTGCCCATAACTGCGGTGATTGTTTCTGTGAATAACGGCTAAGGTGTCTTTAGGTATGAAGTTATTCTTGAACACCGTAAAACATAATGAGGCGATCGTGGTCGCGATTGCAACGGATCGCATTTGAAACGGTCTATGTACAATGTACATCCTTCTAAAGGCCTGGAAACATACTCTAAGCACGCGCACATCATTCACGCAATAACGCTCACATTCATCAGCTATATTATAAGGATTAGATTTATTAAAACTGTTGTAGTAGCAGTCAAAATCTTCACGTTCATCTGTACTCATACATTCATAGTTAAGTAATGTTTGGGTGGAGGTAGTCCTACGTAATTCGTTAGTGAGGAATGTGTAAGGGAAATATCCTTTTAAACTTCAGCGGCTACGCCCATGACCTTGGGTAGCTTTGCTAATTTACAAAGTCACTGTACATTACCTTGGGTAGCTTTGCTAATTTACAAAGTCACTGTACATTACCTCTTATTTGCATCTGTATTAGTTTGTTTCCTCTTTTCAAGGGATCACCTGTAAATATCTCAGATAACTCGTGCTCAAACAGCTCCTTATAAAGGAGCTGTGTATCAAATTTTGCCCGTTAGGGGCAAGAATATAGTTATTTTTGAACTTGTCCGCTAACTTGACAATAGAGGACACAAAGATTTTCACAGGGCTATCGTGAGCATTCGTTTTAAAAACGTTTGTCCGTTTACCACATTTGTGACACTCATCACACTCGATCTCCATACACTCATCACACTCGATCTCCATACACTCACACATGGTCTGGCTGAGAGGAAGTGTGGAATAACCTCTTTGGTTTCAGCGTTCGTGTATTCGTGTATTTTTCTATTTCGTAGTACAGTTATATAAGGGCTATTTTTTAGCTTAGCGTCTTTCATATAACATACATGCTTTACTCCAACCGCCTTATATTTCTCATGGCATGTAGAACAGTGAATTTCATCACAATTATGCTTGAAATTCTCCCAATTATCCATCATATGAAACATACCACATTCACAGATTCTCATTTTCCTGCACGTGCCAATTGATTTATGGATCTCAAAACAGTTATTATCGAAAAATGTGCGTCTGTATACATCACAGTCCCTCTCCTCAGCTTCAACCACACGGCTTTCACATTTGGAGCTTTTACACTGCGCACAAACCATCTGGCAATCTTTATAATGTTTCACTATATCATCCGCAAACTCGAGACACCCTTTACACAAATCATGATGCGTCCATATTTTCGACTTTTATCATAACTAGCGTAAAGGCCCCTTATATTACGGATGGGGAGATACGTTGGTCCTGACAGTCCTAAAATAAGTAGGGATCTTGTACGATCTCTCACACAGCTTTTAAAAACATACACAGTCCTACGACGATCATCCATTCCAAATACAACTATACGAACATTCACTTCCTGTTCTACCCTTCTCAGCTCCTCAGGACCCATATTACAGTCAAACTCAAGTTTACAGTCTACATCTAGTTTACGGGCACGCTCCACTACTGTAGGCATAGGCAACCAAATTTTTTAGGCTCTTGTATTTAGCACAGTGAACATACGAGCCAAGACTACTGGTATAAAGCCGCAACCACGATCGACGTTTATATGCTGCCTGTAAATAGCCTGAAAATTGAAGTTAAGGGTATAAGGTGTGGCACTATGACCCATAACAGTCAGTATTTACCGTGAAGTTGTCCATATTGAAGGCTATATTATTTTGAGAGGCTGCATTATACGGCCTCATATATACTCTATATCTACAGCTGCCAAGTGTCTGAATGGTATTACTGCCCAAAAATCATCTACATCTAAAAACTTCTTACTAATATCGCTAAACACTTCTTTACTAATATCGTTAAAAACTTCTGTACTAATATCGCTAAAAACTTTTTACTAATATCACTAAAAACTTCTGTACTAATATCGCTAAAAACTTACTACTAATATTGCTAAAAACTTACTACTAATATCGCTAAAAACTTACTACTAATATCGCTAAAAACTTCTTTACGTTTAAAGTAATTGATAAATGGAATAATCTTCCCGCGTCAGTCGTTCATTCTACCAGTGTTAATATGTTTAAGAACCGTCTTGACAGACATTTTAAAAGTATTAACGTTGTTTAAAATAAAAAACAAAGTTAGCAACAGGAGCTCTGGTGGTGGTGCTCGAGGATGAGTCTGTTGACGATGAATGCCAGCTTGTGACATGCCAGCGTGTGATGCCAGCAATAAAATTATTAAAAAAAAAAAAAATTAGACTAACATGAACGTAGATGTAGCTCGTAGCGTAAACTAACCCACTTTTTGTTTAACTTTACCTACTTTTTTTTTTTCTTATCCTCTCCTTACTTTGCATGTCTGTAACTCTCTTTTCTTGCATGTTTGTAGTTTGCATTGTATGACTGTGAGTTATGACTGTGTTTGCATGGTTTGTAAGCGTTCTTATTTTATTTCTTTTCATTTTTCACCCTCTCCTATTCTCTCCGACCATTTTTCTGACTTGTCGGCAGTGGCCGGCGGATGATGATGGTGAGTCTTTTTTCTCTTTTTCTAAATGAATGTTAACCCACGAGTGATAGGTGTTCCTCCTTACTTAACCCTTTATTCTCTTCTCTTTTCTTAACTCACTACTCTTTCCTTTCTCTCGGGCTAACCTTAGAGTGGATCTTAGGGTCTTTGTTAGCCTTAGCTTTTGTAGATCTGTAGATCTCCGTCATCTGACCCGAACCCGAAGGACAGCCTCGTCCTGATTTCACGTTCGTCGCGGTTCTGAAAGACAAACTCTACAATACGTTCAACTATGCACCGTAGTCCGTGTTCAACACCATTGCTATACATAGATCTAGGATCAACCCTGACTATATACCGATTTCTAGTCAAGGCTGGGTGGGGGTAGCGGTGCGCACCAACTCGAATGTTATACCATCCTCTACAGAACGAGAAGCTGCCGCTGCTGCTGTGGAGGATGTACCCGGAATTGAACAGGAATAAGGGGGTATATTTTTATTTGAGGAAGGTACTATTGTGGGGGTTGTGTCGTAAGACATAGAGGGTTGGGGCTCTATTACTGGTGGTCTAACAACCGGCACAATCCTGGCACGCTTTATACCTGACGTGGAGGGCTCTTCATTATGCCTCCGCTTTGAATTTTCGCGTGCTACAGGTATCGCTGGTGTGGACTCAGCAGTGGGGTTGGAGTCTGTGATCACAACTACACTGTCGTCGGGGTCATCTGTAATATCGATAATAGGGTGCTGTACCTCATCGTCATTCACGGTTCTGTGGGAGAAGAGAAAAACAAGACTGTAGAATATAAGGATCATCACTTAAATATTTATTATATTTTGTAAATGACCCACTTAGGAGTGTGACGTGTTAGAAATGGATTCTGTAGAAAAATTCAGGTTCACGAGCCCATCCACGTGTATTATATCTGTCCCTACAGGATGTGCTAAAACTGTGTTTATGCTTAAAATCATTAAAGAAAAGGGAGAGATGTTCTCAAAATTTGTGCATAAAGTTATATGGTGCTATTCGATGTATCAATCAGTGTTCAACGAGTACCAAGATGATATTTTGTTCCACAAAGGTGTATTTGACGTTAATTCGTTAAAGGGAAATGAACATACAGTCATTGTAATTGACGATCTCATGTTGGAGATGGATAAAACGTTTGCCGAGACATTTATAGTATTCTCCCACCATCTTAACATAAGCGTATTCTTCATCAATCAGAATCTATTTTTCAATGCGCGATGTGTCGTTAAATACACAATATCTAGTCTTATTCGCGCAACGTAGAGATGCATGACAAATTGGGGTATTAGCCAATCAAATGTTCCCGAATCAGCGTAAGGAGTTTTTGGAAGTTTATAAAGAAGCTACAAGCCAGCGTTACGGATATTTGGTTTGCGACCTTCATCCGCGAAACACGTTTAGATTGCTTCTAAGAACGAATATATTTCCAAACGAGCCTGAAACGGTATATATTCCAGAATGACAAAGAGGCTAAAGAAATACTATAAGTTAATAAAAATCTATCATAGACTGCCCCGGGCACTGCAACAGATGTTTGCTAAAAATATCGACTCCGACTTTTTAAAATGCATCTGTGAAATCTGCCTTAACGTTATAAATTGCAATGTATGAATGAAACTCCCTCAGAAGGCTCGCCTACGCCGTTACAAGAACATAATACGTGCACTCGCTCGTAAAAGTCAAACTGTGGGTAAGAAAAAACGAATTATTGTACAAAGAGGAGGGTCATTCCTCCCCATCTTATTTTCAGTTTTGGGTTTTTTACCGACTAGATTAATATAATGAAGAAAGTGGTAGTGATTCCACACGAGGAGTATGCTTCACTGCAAAGTTCAAATAATGCAGACAAGGTTCTAGAACCCCGTAAAAGCAGGCTTAAAAGAATGGAAAGCGAATTGCAAGCCCTATTAAACAGTGAAAAAATACCTGATGAGAAAAGATTCTTATACCAAGAAGCTCTGCAGAAATTTCTTCACGAGTACGAAAATTATAAGAATCCGACAGAGATCCCCGTCGTTATTAGGCACAACACGGACAACGATGGGCATGGTGACATAGGGTCTGTGTCCGACGATAGAGCTGACCAACCAAAGATTAACGGGTCAGCCACACAACATATGGAGCATGTATTAAAAAGCACCCTCCCGCATACATTGAGGAATAAAAGTTAAAGGAATTAAAGCAATAATACAACAAATAAATATCCCCAAAGCAATGATAGAAAATCTGAACAGGTTAAAAGACTTGGAACATGCATCGAACGTTACACAATTGAAAACGCCATCATCCCCGGCGGTAACACCTCTGGAGAGGAGAAAGAAGAGGTTAAACAACCGTCAACCCTACCCACGTGCCTCTAAAATTCGCAAATGGCTAACATATTAAGAAGACGTTATTATGACATTTCTAGCTCTGCCTCCTACGGAGGCGTAGATAAACTGTACAGAAGTGTTTACAATGATGGAGTAGGGAAAAAAGATGTTGAGAGGTTTTTGCGGGAGCAGGACGCTTATACACTTCATAAACCTGTGAGAAAAAGGTTTAAAACAGCCAAGACAACAGCTGCTGTGATTGACTCTATTTGGCAAGCAGATTTAACAGACATGCAAAGATATTCACTGTATAACGATGGTTACCTCTACATCCTATTCAATAGATGTATTCTCTAGATATCTGTAGCTAATTCCTCTGAAAAATAAATCGCCTGAAACAGTTGCTAAAGTTACCAAAACGCTGATGTTGAAAGAAAAGGGTTCCTGGCTATTTTCGTACGGATATGGGGAAAGAATTTATAGGCCGCGCTTTTCAGAACATGCTGACAGAGTTTAATATCAGCTACTACACTACCAATTCTATACATAAGGCATCTTTAGCTGAAAGAGCTCAACGTACCATAAAGGAACGCATGCATCGCTATTTTACAAAAACACACACACATTTCTAGACATTCTGGAATCATTGGCCTTATTCTACAACCGCTCACACCATCGCACGATTGGGACAACACCTAATAAGATTTTAGAAAGAGGTACGTTCACAGAGCCTGATGTGAGAAGAGATGGGATACCACCACCACACTCTGCGCTTTTCAAAATCAATGATTATGTAAGGCTATCACGTTCGGGAAATAAATTCGCGAAGGGATTTGAGCAAGGCTGGACACGTGAGATTTTTAAAGTTAGGGCTATGAGACTAAAGGCAAGATAATGTTATTACGTTGAAGATTTGAATGGGAAAGAAATCGCAGGAGGCTTTTACCGCAAGGAGTTGCAGAAAGTGACATTAAATTTAGGAAAAAAAGTGTTTAAAATTGAAAAAATTTTAGGAAGCAAAGGTTCAGGAAAGAGAAAAATGTACCTGGGAAATGGCTAGGGTACTCAGAAAGCTTCAACACCTATATAAAAGCTGATGCAATAATGAAGCTTAAATAGTATGCAACATGGCGCCTAACCATTTCTACGTCACACTACCGTCCTCCTCGTCCCTGTCTGTACATCCCAACAAAACCTGGCCAACTTTGTAACATAACTTCATGGACCCATTGAATTGGGTCTGATTCGTATGAGGTGGGGATATGCGAAATTCAGCTGGACACCCTCTTTTCAAATATTGATTATAAAGATCCCGTTTTTACGATTCTTAGAGACTTTGATGAGTGTGAAAAAGCCGGGGTAACTCGGGATGAAACTATACGTATCGCCTGGACTGAGGATGCATGGTATTAAAGTACAGTAGTAACACTACGTCCGGGCCGTTATGGTGCGGCTGAGGATGTTGTGAGAGACTTAAACGTAAATTTAAAAAACGCAAATCTTACGGCTAATTTAGTATACGAAATCGTAAACAAAGAAAACCCTGCACTTACTCTAATCCAAAACTCAAAGGCTAACAGAAATATTAAAGAGAAAGGGCTGTTCAAAATTATAACCTAGGGGCGATATCGATCAGCCTTCCAAAGAGATACCTTTCACGAGGTACAACATGACTTGTCCAGCCTAATGTATCAGATGAAATTGGAGAAATTGGTTGCTGACTATACACCCCCAGACATATGCTATATTTACAGCAATATAGTGGAGCACCAGTTTCTTGGGGATACCCAGGCACGTCTGCTACGCATTCCTAACATTCCCAACCATAGAGGGAAGAGTTTGAGTATTACATATGACAGGCCCCATTATGTGAATGTCGCAACTGATCTAATAACCAATATCTCACTATATATAAGAACGATTGAGGGAAAAAATTTCCCATTCGGTGATGGGAGCTTAACAGTGAAGCTGCACTTTCGAGGCACTGAGTTATAATGGACAGAAAGCCTCTCACAGTCTATCGAGGTGTGAGATACCAGCGTGGTAGTGGACTTGGATCCATTTTTTCAACCATACTACGTACGGCTGTCCCTTTGCTGAAAAGGGGTGTCAGATACCTCGGGAGAAAAGCGCTACAATCAGGTCTTAGCACGGCAGAAGACATATTGGCTGGGGCTAAACCTAAAGAAGCTCTAAAAAACATTTAAAGCGTACACGGGACGAACTCGTCAAAGATGCAGAGAAAAATGCATGGTGGTGGGAAGAAGAAGCGGGCTGTCCGGAAGGAGGGATTACCTCCATGTGGCATTAAACATAAAACTGTATCAAAAAAGAAGTGTTCTAAGCGAATGAAACCTCTGGTTGACCATTTTTTTGACTGATATAAGCTAAGGACATTGATCTCATGAATCATAGTTTGTTTACTACTTGTCGAGAGAGGAGGCACTATTTCTAATTCATCATGGCACACTTCATCCATCCGTGCAGTTCACAATGTTGTAAATCGGAGCTGTCCCTCTTTGACATGCCCTCAACTCAAGTTTCTATTGAACACAGTGACTTTATTACAATTAACCCATTAAACACAATTATTTCCCCGAGTGCTCCGATAGAATTTGTGATACCCAGCTCAGGCCCTTACTTTTTTGACCCAAGTTGTGTGCACATGTACGCTAAACTACGTATAGCCCATTCTGATGGAACGGACTGCGATGACAAATATGCTGTATACCCTGATACGAACTTTCTGCACTCCATATTCAACCAGTGTGATGTATATTTAAATCAGGTCAACATCTCGCAGGAACGGGGTACTACCACCTAAGAGCCTATCTTGAAAATGTGCTGAACTTTTCCAAAGAAGCGAAGGTTACCTTTTTCAAGTGCCGAGGGCTATTATCAAGCGAAAGACGAAAGTATAAAGTTGTAACATATATTCTGCTCGAATTTTTAGTTTATTCACAACAAAAATTAAATGACAATGACAAATTAATCATCAATATATCAGGTCATCCCATAAGTAATGTCGTTTTTTACGATAGATTAAGTTTAAACTAGTCCTACTCGGTTTAAGCATAAATTTTCCGAAGGTTATATCTAAGAGGAGATCTATCGTGTTTCGCTACATATTTTACAGACCTTGACCAGTGAAGACGTGTGCTTTGCTTTATGTGAACCCCTCATAAACATGGCGGTATCAGAAGAGCATATCAGGCTTATAATGCTTTACGAGTTCAAAAAAGGGAATAGTGCTACTGAAGCAACGCGAAACATTCAGGACGTTTATGGCAACGATATTCTGCATGTGTGGAAATGTCAAGATGGTTTCAAAAGTTTAGGAATGGTGACTGCTGTTTGACAGATGCAGCATGCTCTGGATGCCCTGCTGAGTTTGATGATGACCTGCTGATAGCCGCACTTGAAGAAGACTGTTCAACAACTGTCGAAGAATTGGCCCAGAAACTCCATTCATCCCCGTCCACCATCCATCGACATTTGCAACAACTCGGGAAAGTGCCTAAGTTAGGAAAATGGGTGCCACATGAATTGTCGGTCGACAATCTGAGGGTGCGGGTAAACATTAGCACAGCTCTTCATTCCCATGAACTCCAAGATCCGTTTTTGCAACGTTTAGTGACTGGTGATGAAAAGTGGATACTATACCAGAATGTTAAGCGCCGTCGACAGTGGGTTTGTGTCGGAGAACCAGCGACACCACAGCCAAAACTAAATCTTCACCTTCGGAAGGTGTTGCTTAGTGTTTGGTGGGATAAAGGTGGTGTAATACACTTTGAAACCTTACCACACAACCAAACAATCACCGCTCAAGTCTACTGTCAACAACTGGATCGATTGAACACTGCACTTAAAGAAAAGAGACCTTCTTTGGTCAATCGGAAAGGAATCGTTTTCCACCACGACAACGCATGTCCTCATACCGCTCGGATCACTTCTGCAAAAATTGAGGAGCTTGGGTGGGAAAAACTTCCACATCCTCCATACCTTGCGCCTTCAGATTAATATCTCTTCAGGAGTCTGCAAAACTATCTTGACGAGAAACAGTATACTTCTTTAGATGACCTGCACACCAGTCTTTGTACGTTTTTTGCCTCAAAACCGCCTGAATTTTATAAACATGGCATTGAAAAGCTTGTAGGACGTTGGTAGAGTGTCATTGATTCCGCTGGAAAATATATACTAGATTAAAAAGTTTCAGTCGTTTTTTTTTTGTCCTTCAAATTCCGATCTAAAAAACGACATTACTTATGGGATGACCTGATAATTCCCTTCTTTTTCTATAACCTCCTCCCACCTGTAGAAAAGTTTTTTTATACCACGTTCGAAGAAATCCCTTGTTTTCGAGTTAAAAAAGCGATCACTTCGTTTGCGATAGCTTCCTTGGATTGCAACTTTTGTCCATCTAGGTGGTGTTGCAGACTTCTGAATAAATGGTAGTCTGAAGGTGCGATGTCCGTTGAATAAGGTGGATGAGGCATTTTTCCCAACCAAATGCCTCCAATTGGGCAGTAGTGATTCGAGCAGTGTGAGGGCGCGCGTTATCCTGGTGGAATAGAACACTGCGATTAATTAATGCAGGACTTTTTCTTGTAATGCCATCTTCAATCGTTGGAATTGTTGGCAGTAGACTTCAGCTGTGATTGTTTGGTTATCTGGCAGAAGCTCAAAATGAATAATTCCTTGCATATCCCACCAAACGCATAGCAAAATTTTCTTTGGATGAGGTCCATTCCATGGCTAAGGTTCAGGCTTTGTTTCACGGCTAAGCCACTGATGCTGACGCTTAATATTGTTATAGAGGACCCATTTTTCATCCTCAGTGACGATACGATTCAAAAACGGTGCCTGCAGTTGTCGAGAATGCAGTGATGTGCAAATATCGATTCGATGTTGAAGATTCGCCTGTGACAAATCATGCGGAACCCATTTTCCAACCTTCACTACTTTTCCTAACAGCTTCAAATGACGATGAATGGTCATATGGCTGACGCCGAGTTGCAGGCCAAGTTCTCTTACAGTTACCGTTGGGTTTTCCTCCAATGTTGCTTTCAGCAACTCATCTAACTCATTTGGTCGTCATGTTCGTTGATAATCTTTCAGACTGAAGTCTCCATTTCTGAACTTCTCAAACCATGTCCTACACATCCATTCGCTCACAACATCATTTCCATAAACTCTTTGAATGTTTCTTGCAGATTCACAAGCATTAGATACTTTATGGAACTCATACAGCATCACATGTCGAATATGCTCTTTCGTGGGCTCCATGTTTTTTCAATTACTGTAATATCGTAGGGGGTGGTGTGGCGTTGTAACTGTATGAAAAACACCAGAGAAAATATTCATTAGCCTAATCCTACACTAGCCTAAGTCATTCTGTATCATTCTGTATTGTGATAAAACCTGTGCGAACCTGCCGCAGCGTGTATTTTGCAACATTTCTAAAACTATTTCACATTATCTTGAGGTTATTCTATTATCTATCATCCTTTTTCTAATCGAGCAGAATTTATGTTACAACCTGATAGTATAAAGGACAAATTTAAAAATTCTAAAAAGAAGGTATATGAGTGTTTTGGACGCTTTTATACAGACTTCATATTCCAGGATACGTTGCTTGTGAATGGGGTGGACCAGAAAATAAAGCTCACCCGCACGAATCCTTAGATCTTTTTAAATCTGGATGCCTTAAGAAGAGGGAGAAAACCCGTTGTGATTCACATTATGGAGACATACCTCCACGTACGGCGAGTGAAATTAAGTTCACCAAAACAAATAAAAATTGAAAAATTTACTACATGCCACAGTAAAATACTCAATTAACAGTACATATCAAACTATACACGGTGCCAGCAGCGTTGGCATCGAAACAGATAGAAAACAACGCACTGGGAAATCTACCTAAGAGGATATTAATTGGAATGCAGGACCCTGCTTCGGTGAATGGAAAAATATAAAAAGAGTGCCTTTAAATTCAAGAATTTCGGCCTTAAAAATATAACTCTATACGTTAATGGCGTTGCGTTGGAAGGAACATTGGATACGGACTACTTATCAGACGCTGTGTTCCCGCTTTCCGCGAGAGCATATAGTAATCTGGCCCATATTGCAGGTGATTATGATGAGCTCGGGATTGGGGTAACCCAGAAAGAATTCATCGATCAATTTAACCTTTATCCGTTTGACATCACACCTGACTTATCTGCTAGTGTAAATACACACTTAAGTCCACAACAGAGTGGAAACATCTCAGTCAGATTGGAATTCGCCAAGCAGATAACGCGCCTATTAATGTAGTAGTATACCTCGAGTCACAAGCCCTAATAGAAGTAGACAGATTTAGGAGCGTTGTCCATTGACTTTTAAAATGGACGCGAATACACTTCAGAGAGTAATGAATAATGAACGAATCACACGTTCCAAATTTATCAGTGTGTTTGCGAAGAATGAAGCTGCCAACTACGAGTCTTATTGTGAACACAGATGTTATTGGTAGTGAAGGAATTCATTGGTTTGCAATCTATTTTAAAAATAGGGACTGCATGTACTGTTTTGATTCACTTGGCACTCAACCATGGAGTGACCCTGTTATTGTAAAATGTCTCTAGCAGATGCATATCCCAGAAATTGTATGGAATCCTTCCGTCTACAAGAATATTTTAGTAATGCTTGTGGGATGCATTGCCTTTCATTTCTCATGCATATGTCACATGATAAGGAATTTATAAATTTTTTAAAATTATTCGA
Source organism: Bathynomus jamesi (assembly GCA_023014485.1). Taxonomy (NCBI): domain Eukaryota; kingdom Metazoa; phylum Arthropoda; class Malacostraca; order Isopoda; family Cirolanidae; genus Bathynomus; species Bathynomus jamesi. The sequence goes on from JAJOZX010007913.1 coordinate 204,687, forward strand.
CCCGTGTCACACTCAATGAAACGACGTAATGATATGCAGACAGATAAAAAGCCTTTTTCCGATTGTGTGCACTCGTTGTATAGTATGATGTTTTGTTCGTATGTATATATATATATATATATAATATATCCAATAATGTTAGTTTGTATATTCTGTAGCTTATTTAAGATGGTTATTGTACTAAAAACATGATTTCTTTTACTTAATAAATTGGTGAAAATACATTTTGTCTTCTTCCTCGAAAAAAAAAGATCGAAACATAAGAAAAAAAAACTTATATTATTTCGTTAATAATGTGACAATCGTTGGGTTGACTGCTCGGTAAAACTTCTACCTCCGTATTCAGGTCCACGACATGCGTTTCTTCAAAACAAAAAGATTGTATAACACGAGTCAAATCCTCATCGGACCTTTAAAGAGAAAGGATAAATAATTAGTTCATACCGAGTCTTTTTTTAATAAAAACCCAATTGCTTAAAACATATGCAGAGTATACATATAGTAAGAGTATTACAATGTGAAGATATCTTCGAACCGCTCAGAGAAGTTCCTTTAAAAGAAAATGCCGAATAACATTTATTATGGAAATTAGAAAATCATTTAACACTTGCAAAGGATTGCTATAAAAAATTCAACGAATCAATACAGGACTTTAGCATAATATTAATTGCAAACTAATCTATAATTGCGGATACCTACTCTTTAAATGAAGCATTTTTAATGTGATGAGATGAATTACTACAACCCTCCAAATATATGATGAAATAATCGAGAACAGTGCTCTTTCTCCTGACAGGCACACTAAATAAATAACGAGTTCGCGAATAATTGTGTACAAAAAATAAAATTACAGGCACATAGTTACTTACATTTCTGCGGCACTCCCTTGCGTCGGATCGTAAGAAGCATCATTGCAAATATCACCACGGTTTGCGATGGAAATAATGCGTCCCGGTCGGCTGCGTTAAAAAGATTAATTTTAGACACCGCTGCAGTCTCCAACTTGATATAAATCCGGTAAACTGTAAAGTTCTTGATTTATGACGGAGGGAATGTTTATTCACTGGTGAAAATAACTACTCTGACTCCCAGCTGAAAATACTCACTTTTATATGCATGATCCCCAAGCACCACCCCCAAAAGACTAATAGGCGGTTCGTAAGTTTGATGATTGGTTGTCACTGTAAGTGGATGGGGCTATGTTAAATTTTGTGTACCGATCGTAACACCTATATTACGGGTCCACGCTTTGGACGTCCTGATTGGTCGACTAATGGTGTCTTTATCTTTTCTCCGTAGATCTAATGCTCACATCTCAAGGTGTAAGAGCTCACTTGCACGCTCTGTCACGACAATATTTTGCATTAATATTTGCACCCACACTATTCTCGGTTTTCCCATTTTGGAACCCACCACTTCATGCAATATCCCTCACCTCTTTGAAACATTGATAAACATTTGCCATTTGCAATCTCTACTACGACAATATTTTGCGTTATTTGCGGTCATACTATTCGATCCTCAATTTTTCCCATTTTGGATAGGGAGGTGGACAATTTGAGGGGCGGCAAGTCGTTACAGGAATATCTTCATCAGAACCCCTCAGCTCAGTACCACAGGAAACAGAATTAGCGCAGCTACTCTTCATAATCCTGACATAGATCATTACCAGAGACAGCACAGTAACATCCGATGACACAAAGATAATTAGAAAATAAGAAATCTAGATCTCTACAAGCTGAATGTTTTTGTAGAGATACAACAGGATTTAGTCATTTTTGTACAAAATGAAGTATAATAAGATTAGTTTCAGAGTTTATCTGGGCTCGAGACCCGGTGACGGCCGCCGGCGCGCGTTAAACGATCATCCTTCCACACAATTGGTTGGTAGATAAATGGGTACCCTGGGTGACCTAGTGGTTAAGACGCTGGGTTGCTAATCGGAAGTTAAGAGATCGAGTCCGGACGATGACCTGAAGTCCTGATTGGCTGAATAATGGTGTCATTTTCTTCTCTCCGTAGATTTAATGTTCACATCTCAAGGTGTATGAGTGAATTGCCACTTGCAGTCTCTACCACGATGGTTCAAATATTTGCAAAATTAATATATACGAGTATTTGCGGTCATACCATTCTCAGCTTTCCCAAGATTCCTGACTTGTGGATTTGGTTATATATATATATATATGAACATTATTTCACGAAAGTAACACGTGAAAAATTTATGATGAATAAAACCACGAAGGAAAGGAAACACAGAATGGTGCTCAAGCGCTTTCGTCTAATGACATCCTCAGGAACACTGAAGTACATAAAGAGTTACAGCCTATATATAGGTTACAGAGAAAAAAATAAAAAATATATATATATACAATAAACGGATTAAGCCATGGATTAATTGTATTTCTTTTAAATATTGGGATTCGTCTATTGTGAGCAGTGTAAAGCTTTCGCTTAGCTAACTGTATTGAGAAGATACAGAGGAATGACAAAAGTAAAGACACACTTTCGGAGAAGTTAATTAAAATAATTAGTTTTTCTTTTATACAGGGTGTACATAAAGTCAGGATCTATTTTTGTGAAGCACTTGAAAATTATATGGAATTCAATTATAAAATGATAAAGTGGTAACATTTATTAAATAATTAAGAGTAGGATTCGACGTGACGCCCATCAGTATCCCTGCACAGCTCAAATCGTTCCGCAGCATTTCTAAACACATTCTGGAGCATTTGCGGGGTTATGTTATCTGCAGCAGTTCGTATACGTAAGTTTTCAAGACTCGTAATCTTCGTCGGATAGACGTACGATTTGATAAAGCCCCATGCAAAGAAATCTAAAGGGGTTAAATCTCATGATCTCGCTGGCCAAGGTCTGTTGCTTCCACGTCCGATCCAGCGATTTGGAAAACGTCCATTTAGATAATCCTGAACAATTTTGGCATAATGACAAGGAACACCATCATATTGATTGACGACGGTACTAACAATCCTATCCTCGTGTTGTTATTATGCACGCATTTTTCTTTTATTGTTAAATAAATAAATATTGTTGTAATTAATTCGAGCAATTTAAGGAGAAAGTTTCTCTTGCCTTTAATAAATAAGTAATTAAATAAATGGTGCAGCCTGGTAACCCTGCATATAATTAAATTATACAGGAGTCTGGAAACTCATCTATAAATAAATAATTAAAATGGTGGTATCTGTCAACTCCTTATAGAAATAAATAAATAAACACGTGGTAACTGGCAACTCCAGACCCTCTATATAACAGCTGCTGGGCCCCTGGACTCTCATTATGCGAAGAACTCCGGTGGAATAAAGAACTCTCTCCTCTCTCCTTCTTAGATTACGGCTTAGGTTAGGTTTCCCTTTCGGGGGGGGTGAGGACATCCCACCTTCTCCCCCAAAGACCCTCCTCCTTTCTCTCCCTCTCTTAGGTTAAGGTTACCCCTTTGGGGGGAGGTGGTCATCCTCCCTTCTCCCCCAAAGCTCCCTCCCCCTCCTCCCTTTGCAGCATTGACTTCTTGCATAACCCTTCCCCCTTTTGCAGCATTGATTGGTTGCATAACCTCTTGTAACATTCCCTCCCCCTTTGCAACAGTGATCAACATTTGCAACATTGCATTGCACTCTCCCATTATGCGCCCATACTACTAATACTCCTTCAGAAATGCCGACTAAATAATTATTTATGGGCAAACATCTCATCAGTTTGGCTTTTAAAGGTCCCATTTAACTGACCTGGATATTTGTTTTGAAGGAAACTGCATTTAACCATTAATTCATAACCTACGTAAAAAATACCTTTAGTATAATTTACCATTGCTATATAATAAGTTTACCCAACGTTCATAATCTCGGTATAATATATCGTTGGTATAATTTACCATGGGCATGAAATAAGGGCTGATAGTAATTCAACTATTTATAGTTGCTTCTTTGATATAAGCCAGGCCAGGGTTTCCCAACCTTTATCATGTGCGACCCCGAAAATCATATTCACTCAATTTACGACCCCAAAAACTGGTCGAAGTTCGACAAACTCCCCGAAAGCTAAAATCACGAAAGAAAATACTTTGCATTTAAAATATTATTGCATTTATATATATATATATATATTATATATATACAGGGTGGGCCGTAAGTTTCCATACATAGGAAAATTTAAACGTTTGTTTTATGTTTCAGATACCCTAAGAATATGCGTTTGTAAGATCTTGTTTACTGATGAAGCAAATTTTTACGTCAATGGAGAGGTTAATCGGCAAAACATACGTTATTGGAGTAATGCTAACCCTAACTGGCTGAGTCCGACGAAGATGCAAGGTGCCGGTAAAGTGATGGTGTGGGCCGGGATATGGGGTGACAGAATTATTGGACCAATTTTTGTCAGTGGAAATCTTAATGCCGAAAGGTATCTTAACATGTTGCAAGAAGAGATTTTCCCATCCCTGCTAAACGAGGAAGGTAACTTCCCAGTTTACTTCCAGCAAGATGGAGCTCCACCTCATTATGGTCTTCACGTGCGTCGGTATTGGATCAGCAGCAGTTTCCGGATGCTTGGATTGGTCGGCGTGGTCCTGTGGAGTGGCCTCCCAGATCCCCAGATCTCACCCCCCTTGATTTCTATCTTTGGGGGCACTTGAAGGCCATGGTGTATCAGGAAAAGATACGAGACATAAATCATCTAAAGGAACGTATCACCAACGCCATTACAAGCATAACGTCAACTGTGCTAATGCGTGTTCATCAACAGTGGGGAACACGTATTGAAATGTGTTTTCAAAACAATGGCAACCATGTAGAGCATATTATATAAATAAAAATGGTTGTCCATAAAAAAATGTTTATTTTTCCTATGTATGGAAACTTACGGCCCACCCTGTATATATATATAAGCTTATATATATATATATATATATATATATATAGAGAGAGAGAGAGAGAGAGAGAGAAAAAAAATATATATATATATATATATATATACTTTATAAACACAGTGTTTATTATGCGCGGGAAGGGCCCGGTATGGAAAAACTATACACGCTTACAACATGGTATCGTATGTGGTACCTTTATTTCATAATTAAATATAAATTATTAATTAATTGAATTAAATATCTACAAAATTGTCTCGAGATTGGCGACATAGCCTATTGGGAATGAAAATAATTGCCATACATACATAAAACCCATATGTAGGCATCAGGCCTGCATAACAACAAGAAAACCAAATTTATGAAAATTACATCAAGAGAAGAGTCAACGAACTTTGAAGAATCAGCAGATTCCTAACGATTTATTATTAGCGGCTCGCTCGGAGCTTGCTTGTGTTACAGCGATGCTTTAAGCAAGGAAAATGTACTTTATCTTCCTATAAGTTCTGAGTGAAATCCTCTTAATATAAAACCTAATAACTACAAAAAGGATAGGCCTATTCCTTCAGGTATTTAAGTGTAGTGACTGCCTATATTAGTTACATCAACTCATTGTGTAACTCCATCGTACCACGGCCCTACATCGAAAAAGATCGTCGCGCCCTATATCGAAACAGAAGCGAGGTCCAACAAAATAATAAGGTAAGGCAATTCCTTTCTTTACCAGTAAGCAGCGCAAATACCGAAGGCAATTAAACATAAAGAAGTCCTTTGAAGACCTACATATACATAACTCTCTAACGAAAAAGCATAGAGTTTTGTCATAAACTCTCTATACAATAACTACATGATAATTTCAAATCGGCGAAGGTTGAAGCCAATTTCAACCATAATCCCCCATAGTTTTTTCACATGGTGGCCCGTGTAACTGGGGAACCGATCCCTTTACCTTTACACTAACACAAACTTTACCTTTACACTAACCGAAAACAAAGCCTTGTTCATTTAACAGGCTTAACTCATTTTTGGTCCTATAAAAAAAAACAATTTCAACATAAGTATATTTAGTAGGCCCACAACATAAGCCTATTTAGTAGGCACACTTTACCTTAACTAATAGGTCCAATATACTCATACACTAAAGGCCTACTTCAAACACTACAATTTTCAACTTAAATATACAAGAAGCATACCTCTCAAAGTAGGCGCTACTCTTTACACTCAAGGCCTATCCTAACTAAAAACATTGTAAATTTTTAATTCAACCTGTCGTGTAGGTTATAAAATTTATTTCAGCAATTTAACTTACTCATAAGACTTATTAACATCACAAAATTAAACTCAGAACTGTAACATCAAAAAATTAAACTCAGAACTGTAACATCACAAAGACCTAAAGCAATTGCACGAATTCAAACCTACACCCACTTAACACACACATTCTAAGTCCTATTTGACATATAGGCGCAACCTATTCTAAGTCCTATTTGACATATAGGCGCAACCTATTCTAAGTCCTATTTGACATATAGGCGCAACCTATTCTAAGTCCTATTTGACATATAGGCGCAACCTATTCTAAGTCCTATTTGACATATAGGCGCAACCTATTCTAAGTCCTATTTGACATATAGGCGCAACCTATTCTAAGTCTTATTAGACATATAGGCTCAACCTATTCTAAGTCCTATTTGACATAGGGCCAACCTATTCTAAGTCCTACTTGACATGTAGGCATAAAACAGACAAGGCTTGATATAAGGGTCTCAAATGCAACATTTGAGGATCTTTACTTAACCAAATTGGTTAACCTAACGCAAAACTCAAAAATAAAGCCCGACAACAAAATATACATTTTGACACATACATACAGTATATAAATATATACATACAACTTTAAGCATCCAATTCTTCTTTCAAGGAAGAATCACACAACAGATTTTATGAACAGACATACATTCCTTGCAAACAGATTGGATTCCTTCAAAACCCCAAACCTTCCAGACCTACCTGTCGGACACAACATTTACTCAATCATAACTATGGGTATTGACTTCACTGGAGTGGTGAATCCAAGTTTTGAAGACCAACTGGATTCAGAGGAATGCAAAAAAAAATATATACACACACACTGTACTCTTTACATGTCACAAACACAACAACCTGTCTGAACATAATCAAGGATCGGAGAGTAAAGGCTTTTATTGCTGCGCTCTGCTTCTGTGCACACAATTTTGTGCCAAAAATTATATGGTTAGACAGTGGCACATACAAACAAACTACTCTAAAGGGTTTTATGGCCTACTTTGGCCATAGCCCAATCTACTCGAGGGTTTTATGGCCTACTTTGGCCATAGCCCAAACTACCCTAATCTAAAGGGTTTTATGGCTACCTTGGCCATAGCTCAAACTATTCAACAAGGGGCTGATGGCCTACCTTGGCCATAGCCCAAACTATTCAACACGGGGCTGATGGCCTACCTTGGCCATAGCCCAAACTATTCAACACGGGGCTGGTGGCCTACCTTGGCCATAGCCCAAACTATTCAACACGGGGCTGATGGCCTACCTTGGCCATAGTCCAAAACTATTCAACAAGGGGCTGATGGCTTACCTTGGCCATAGCCCAAACTATTCAACAAGGGGCTGATGGACTACTTTGGCCATAGCCCAAACTATTCAACAAGGCTCTTATGGCCTTGGCCATAGGGCAAACTATTACAAGGGTCTTGTGGCCTCCCTTGGCCAGAAACTAAACTATAACAAGGGTCTTGTGGCCTCCCTTGGCCAGAGACCAAACTAATAACAAGGGTCTTATGGCCTCCTTTGGCCATGGGCCAAAC
>JAJOZX010007914.1:0-214447 GCA_023014485.1 Bathynomus jamesi
CGCTATTTAGATCTCGGTCTCGACAGACGAGGTCTCGGTTTTTCTCCCCGAGACCTTTCGAGACCGTAATGAAAATATATGTTATTGGCATACTCATGATGGGGCTTGGTTTGAAAATACCAATTCAGAATGTTTATGAAAGTTTGTAAAAGTAAGGGACTCTAGGTATTCACTAATCAGTCACCCTGTTTTGAGTTGCCACGTTTGTCTTGCGGGGGTGTGTGGGTCTGGAGATTTTTTTAGGTTAGCGCTACAAAAAATTTGCCCCCCCCCACCCCCGCCAGATTAATTTTATTGAAAATGGAAACACTAATAGAGAATTATATATATTATATATATTGAGCGTGTATTTAGCCATGGAGGCATAATAATGAGGCCCCACAGAAGTCGAACTTCAGCAGATCTTCTGAGCATGCTGATGTTCCTTAAGTGGTAATGAGCACCTATCATGCTTTAAATAAATGCACAAGTCAAACTGGGTAGTGGGTACGCATTTTTAAACGTTCTGTAACAGATATAAAAGAAGTAAATAAATAAAAAGTACGTATATATATATATTCATTTGTTAATTTATAGGCTACACTTTTTGCATTCAACACACATCTGAGAAAGTAGTTATTAGTTTATTAATATACTAAACATAGTCTAATTTCCATAGTAGTGTAAAACAAATTGAAAGGGCATGAGCTTGGTCTCGATCTCGAATTTTAAGGGTCTCGATCTCGGAAGGTAGATCTCGATCTCGAACCTTTGATCTCGATCTCGGTCGTCTCGACTACATCATTCCTGAAGAGATGATAATCTGAAGGCGCAAGGTCTGGAGAATATGGAGGATGTGGAAGTTTTTCCCACCCAAGCTCCTCAATTTTTGCAGAAGTGATCCGAGCGGTATGAGGACGTGCGTTGTCGTGGTGAAACATGATTCTTTTTCGATTAACCAAAGGTCTCTTTTCTTTTAGTGCAGTGTTCAATCGATCCAGTTGTTGACAGACTTGAGCGGTGATTGTTTGGTTGTTGTTGTTGTTGTTGTTGTTGTTTAGCCGATCAGCCCACCCTGATCGAGCAAGCCGGCGGCACGCAGGTAACCGATCGCCCTCTCCGGAGTGGACCAGAGATTCAGCGCACTAGTGATGTGTTGTTGTGTTGTGTTGTGTTGTTGTGCTAGAGCGGTACAGTCTGTCATAATGTGTTCAATTGTTTGTGGTGTCCTGGCACAGGTGGCAGGTGTCGTCTATGGAGTTGTCTAGTCTGTGTTTATATGTCCGTAAGTTGGGGTGATGTCCACATCGGAATCGTGCTAAGCTAACTCGATCCGATCTGCTCAGGCTGATCTCTGACCTGTTAATGGGTGGCGGCTTCGCACCTAGGACCGCATTCGGACCGAGTCGTGTCAGTGCTTTGTGGGTTAGGTGTGTGTGTGTGTGTGTTTTCTGTACTGTGTGATATCTGTGGGGCGTGGTATGGAATGGAGTATTTGGTTATGTCGTCTCTCTGGTGTTACCTTAATGGTGCGAGGTGTCGGTGCGTAATTGTACATGTAGTGGCAAGGGTGTTGTGGGTTAGTTGTCGCTGCTGCCATGAATTGTGTTCCCCTCATGTCTAAATGTTCCCTAACTTTTAGTATTTTTGTTTGTGTGTGCAGGTGTTCTGTTGGTGTTGTTTGAGTGCATCCTGTAATGATACGAAGTGCGTTGTTTTGTATTGTTTTGTAAGGTGTTTATGTGTGTGTTTGAGATAATGGGTGCCCAGCATGGGCTAGCATAGTCCATAACTGAGCGAATATATTGTTTGTATATGAGTGATGTTGTTTCCTGCTGGTGTCCAAAGTTTGTGCCTGTTAGTACGCTAAGCGTGTTAAGTCTTGACGTACATTTGTTTTTAATGTCCTGAATGTGGTCTGCAAAAGATAATGATGTGTTGTATGTGACACCAAGTATTTTGGTTATGTGAGTGTGTGGAATGTTGATGATGTTTAGTGTAAGCTGTGGAATTACCTGGTGTTCTTTTGTGTTGCTTGTAAAGCAAGGTGATGGTTGATTTTGTGGGCGCTACTTTGAGTCTATTGTGTGTGAGCCAGTCTTGTATACTGTTTATGTATGTTTGTAGGTTATTTGTAGCGGTGTCGATGTTCTTGTGGGTGGATGTTAGTGTGATATCATCTGCATATGATAAGGTAAGCTTGTTATCTATGGGTGTTGGAATGTCATGCATGTATAAGTTGAAGTGTTGGTGAGAGAACAGAGCCTTGAGGGACCTCGTTCGGAAAAAGCTTGTTTTTGGATGACTTGCCATTAAATGTGACATGTGAGTATCTTCCTGAGAGATAGTTGCTCAGCCACCTTTTGGTGTTATTGTGCATGTTTGTGTTGAGTATTTTGTTTATGAGAAGGAAGCGTGGGATAGCATCAAATGCTTTACTAATGTCTATTGTTGCTAATAGTGTACGTTGAGCTGGTCGTCTGGAGTTGATGCCATCCATGATATGCTGCGTGAGGTTAGTGAGTAATGTCATGGTTGAGTGGTGAAGTCTGAATCCATGTTGAGTAGGCGATAGTGGAATGTGTGGGTTGGTGATTTGTAAGATTAGTCTTTCTGTTACTTTTGAAGGTGGGCATAGTAAAGTAATGGGTCTATAGGAAGCTGGTTCTGTTGGATTTTTGTTTGGTTTGAGTAGTGTAATAATTTTACCTTGTTTCCATATGTCAGGAATAATACAGTGTTGGTATGAATATGTGCTGATATTTGTGAGAGCTAGTATTCCTTGTGGGCCCAAGTGTTTAAGTGTATGTTAGATATGTTGTCTGGTCCAGTAGCCTTCGAATTCTTAATGTTTTGATGATCTTGGTGGTCTGGTCTGTATTGAAGGGTGTAATGGTCGTGTCGAGTCTGTAGGTTTTCTTGTGTCTGGCTGTTTGTCTGTCTGCGTGTTTCTGGTTGTTCTCTCTGTTTAAGTGACTTATCTTTGCGTAGTGATTAACTAGAATGTTAGCTTGTTGTGTGTATGTTGGGATATTATTTTGGCTGCGACAGATAGCCGCGTGTGAGGTGTGAATGCCGCTGTTAGAGTGGGTAATGCTGTTTATAGTCTTGTATAGCCTGGATGTATCTGTGGAGTGGTTTAGTGTTGTTATGAATTCCCTGAATGTTTGTTTGTTTTTCTTTGAGTTTGTTGTTTATTTCTGTGTTGAGCTGTTGTATCTGCCGTTTTATGGCTTCTGTGTGTGGTGTTTGTGTGTTATATTTGAGGTTGTTACGTTGCCTTATGAGGTGGGCTATTTCTCTAGTGTAATTTGGGTTGTATTTCCTGTTACCCTTGGGTATGTATTTGTTTGCATTATTGATAATCTGATTAAATGTCTTGAGTGTTGTATTGATGTTTATGATAGGTGTGCTGTTTAATGTGGTGAATTGTTCCTCAGTCTGTATTTTGAACTGTTCCCAATCAGCTTTCTTGTAATTTCTGTAAGTGTGCCTAAGGCTGTTGGGGCAGTGTGTAGAATGTGTTGTAATGATGATGGGCAGGTGGTCTGATGACAGTTGTTTTTCTGTTCTCCATTGTGTATATGTTGCTAGTGAGGGGGAACAGAACGTTATGTCTGGGGAGGAGTTTGAGTATCCTGCTTGATGTGGTGTGTGTGTGTGTTCTTCTGTATTGTTAAGAATGAAGAGGCTGTTTAGTTGTGTGGCTATGTTGGCGCCTCTGGTGTTGTTTTGGTTGTGCAGGTACCAACTAGTGTCTTTGGCGTTGAAGTCTCCTCCTAAGATGACATTCGTGAGAGAGGCAAGATTGTAACTGTGTATTGTAATTGGCTGGCACCTGAGTGAACTATCTGGTGGGATGTAAATGTTGATTAGTGTGATGGTGTGTTTTGCGCGTGTTTTAATGTTAACTGCCTGTATTTCTATCGTGTTATCTGCTTGGATTGTGTTTGTAATGTTTTGGGTAGCATCAGTGTAGCTAATGCTTTTACTAAGTTAGGGTGTGACCGTTGCCCTCCAAAAATCAAAAAATGGTCCTACAATGCTGTTCAAAGTTTTAGTGTTGTGTATTTATCTAGGAAACACCCCTGTAAATTTTCTTGGAGATCGGTGCATGTTTGAGCTAGCACCGTCGTACCAGCAAGTATTGCTATTTCAGCTTATGAACTTCATAAATAAGTGTGAAAATAGCACATTTTATCAGATTTTCATTTCCGGGTCTGGAACGCTGACCCACAAATTTTCCACGTATTATTTTATTGCATTTAATTTTAATGATGCTCTTTTCTTTTCCCTTGACAGTGATTTGATGTGAATAGAGAATTTAATCATGGATACACGGCAAGATGATGAGTATGTCAGAATGTTATTGGGCACCGTACCCCGAGAAGAAAAGGAAATAAAGGGCTGCAAACTGCCAACTAATAGGCAGGTCTTACTATGTCTGTTAGCAAACCTTCGGGATATGCATTGGACCAGGCTTTATCTGCCACCATTGACAATGTGCTTTTGCATTACCAGAAGGCGAATGTCCCGACCATTACAGGCAGGAACAATATTGGCCGAGTGATTAAAACTTACTATGACAAAGACTACATGATGCTTATGAAAAGAATGAGGATAGAAGACGGGCTGATGATCCTGGAATTATGAAGTTTAAATCAGAATTGAGCCTGACGATGAAATTTTATAAGAACACACTGTTGAAAGACATGGCGGCTACGAAAAAGGGGAAAACTCAGGCCGAACAAGATGCCATCGATACTGACATACTCTTTATGAAAAGCATGCTAAGTGACAGAGTAGCTACCTACTCTGGGGTAAACAAAATACTCACAGAAAAGGTTCAGAAGCGACAGAAAAGGCAGATGCGAGAAGAGAAGCGACGAGAGAGAGAGCAATGTGATCATGCTGAGAATGTACAGGCTGATATTGATTCACCTATTAGCTCTGATGAGGACGATGACATTGATGAGGCCAGCACTGCTGAACCAAAGAGAAAACATCGGAGAACAGTGAAAGAGGGAGTTTCAATTTTTGTGCCCCATGATATTCTGAAGTCGGCAGAACTTGTTTCATGCAGTGTTCGAAACATCATCTCGCCGACCCAGCTGAGTGCAATTGTGTACTCCCTTGTATCTGCATGTGGTGGATATACATGAAAGCCGAGTCTAAATGCAGGGACGGCCCACCGATACCGAGCTTCCATCGTGTCAGAAATAAGTTTAAAAATCATGGATGAATGGCAACCATCAGACAAAGTACTGGTGCACTGGGATGGTAAACTTATGGACACGCTGGATTCCAAAGGCACTGATGACCGCCTGCCCATTCTTGTGTCTGGTGTCAATGGCACAAAGCTTCTTGGAGTCCCACCTCTTCGCATTTGACTCAAAAGCTGGCCTGGTTCAAGGAGACTTGATATCAACAGCAACCAAACAACTTCTGGTCGATTGGGAGTGTGAACAGAATGTCGTTGGTATGGTTTTCGACACAACTTCATCCAATACAGGTAAACCTATTTCAAACATCAGCGTGAATTTACCACGACATTAATACCAAAATACAGTGAATGATTTAACAGAAATCTGCAAAAAGCACGTGCCTGAAATGGTGGCCTTAAACTACAATTACATTTTTTTTCAGGACAAAAAAACAGCTGCGTGCGTCTCCCTCCAAAAGGAATTAGAGCGTGCCGTATTCTGGTGCGCCTGTCGCAGGCATGTGGGCGAAGTCATCCTAGGTGTTTGCTGGGATTGCTTGAAAGTGGGGCTCTTCAAGTCCAAACATAATGGTTTTCCAGAGGTGAATCATAAGCTTTACAAAATAACAAGGAATATTATTATCTAATGAACAAATTTAGTGGAATTTCTTTTATTAGACTTATAAGATATACTAACACCAAGCAAATGATCGATCATATCAATCTTAATACCCCTAAAACAATATTATAGATTAGTACGAAATACAATAATCCCAATAATTGCATTTCTAGGTTCAAGAACCATTTCTCTCAACTGGCGTACAATGAAAAAAAGAAATACTACTACCCCGCAATGCCTGGAGTGTTTGAGGAGCACTAGCAGGAGATGGCTGACTTCTTCCGTGAATCTCTAGCCCAACCATTTACACGTGGCGACTACAAGGAGCTGGTAGAGCTTTGTCTGCTGCTTGTAACTAAAGGATCCGAGCCAGTGAACTTCACAATGGTCTACCCCGGCGCACTTCACAAAGCAAGGTGGATGGCTAAACTGCTCTATACCCTCAAGATTGTTCTTTTATCAGGCCAGATCAAAGAGCAGTTTCCCAAAGCCGAGGTTGTGACAAAGTCAAATCAGCAAGTTAGAACGGTTTGCTGTGTTCACAGTCGCTGTTTATGTCCCATGGATTGTTTGCCCCGTTCCAGCAAGTGCGCCACTGAATGACTTGAATTTGGTCGAAACCTTGGCTGAATTTGCCCCATATGACGCCACAATAGTTGACAAAGCACGTGTGGCACTCGGTAGACACACTTGGTACCTAACTGAGGAGTTGGCCCCACTGGCTTGGTTCTCGTCCCAAGTACAAGAAAGGACAAAAGAGGAGATGAGGAAGGCCCTTCTTTGCCATGAAGGCACTGGTTACTAAGAGAGTGGGGCTCAATCATGGGGGCTATGGAAAGCCATATCTTCCCCCTGTCCCAGAAAGTGGCACTGCCCTGGTGGACCTAATTGGGCCTGACTCAAGCCGGTTCTTCACCATTTTAGGCATGCCCTATCAGTTTCTCCACAGTCCAGCCAGTGAATGGGCGGATCATGACGACTACCTGAACATGAAACGGGTTGTGGACAAGCTTCAGGTCGTCAATGAGGCTGCAGAGCGTGGTGTAAAACTTTGCCATGACTTTCTTAATGTTGCCAGGGATGAGGAGCGCTTTCAAGAAGTCCTTCAAGTAGTTGAAAATGACAGACTCCGCGTTCCTAATCAGCGCAAACGATCATCTGTTTCCGAACAGAAATCATGGTTTCTTGCTCTAGAGAAATAATACCTTGTGAATATATGATAAAAACCCTTAATGTACCATGAGAGAATAAGAATGATTAACTTTTTTGTTAGTGATAACAGCTTTTAATTAAGAGGGGCAAATGATTTGTGTTAATATCCCTTATGATGGTTGTGTAATCTCATATATAGGCGCGTATGCCGTATAAGCAAAATCGCTATTTTTCAAATTGCTGGTGCTCACTCGAATATGCATGAATCTTAAAAAATTGCACGTGGGTATTTTTTATGTCAATATGCAACACCAAAATTTTGAACAGCATTGTAGGACAAAGTTGGGGCAATTGTCACACCCTAATGTAAGTGATGAGTCCACCCCCGTTACCCCGAGTACGATCTTGACGGATCGCCGTGAAGTCAGGGATGGTGGGTGTTTTGTGTGCGCGTTTTAGTTTTGTTTCTTGTATAAGTGCTATGTGAATGTTTTGTTTGTGTACGAATTCCCTAAGCTGCATGATTTTGTTTGTGAGGCCATCTACGTTATACTGTAATATGTTAATATTATACTTCTGTATGTGTCTCATGGTGCTGTTGTGTCTATGTCTTTGTGTATGGTGACATGTGTAAGTTGTAGTGGGGCCTGGATTAGTCTTAATGTCGCCAGAGAGTAAGAGTAGTTCGGGGAGCACGCAATTGCTCCCTGTAATTGAAAAAATAGCACGCTGAGAATAGGTCCGGCCCCGGGAGCCGATCGGCACTCTGACCGTGCCACGCAACAGGCCGTCGACTGCCAGTCTGGCCAACCGTAGACAGCCCGCTGCACGGAGATTTGAGGAAGTTTGGCCACCAGCGCGTTGCTGTTTTGGTTTGACGTCGCCTCTTCGCGTTGACGTGTCCTGCGCTGGAGGATGCAGCCACTGTTTAGAAGCTTCCTCGTCAGCTGCTAACACTTTTTTCACGTTGTTCTTGCTACCTGTTCAGAGGTTTTTTATAAACAAATCTCAGTTTTCTGCTCAAAACGGCTCTTTCTAATGTTGTCTGTTGAGATATGATCATATGAGACGTCAGAGCCATTCAAATTGATTGATTGTTTGGTTGTGTGGTAAGGTTTCAAAGTGTATTACACCACCTTTATCCCACCAAACACTAAGCAACACCTTCCGAGGGTGAAGATTTGGTTTTGGCTGTGGTGTCGCTGGTTCTCCAGCACAAACCCACTGTCGACGGCGCTTAACATTCTGGTATAGTATCCACTTTTCATCACCAGTCACTAAACGGTGCAAAAACGGATCTTGGTGTTCACGGGAATGAAGAGCTGTGCTAATGTTTATCCGCACCCTCAGATTGTCGACCGACAATTCATGTGGCACCCATTTTCCTAACTTAGGCACTTTCCCGAGTCGTTGCAAATGTTGATGGATGGTGGACGGGGATGAATTGAGTTTCTGGGCAAATTCTTCGACAGTTGTTGAACAGTCTTCTTCAAGTGCGGCTAACAGCAGGTCATCATCAAACTCAGCAGGGCGTCCAGAGCGTGCTGCATCTGTCAAACAGCAGTCACCATTCCTAAACTTTTGAAACCATCTTTGACATTTCCTCACATGCAGAATATCGTTGCCATAAACGTCCTGAATGTTTCGCGTTGCTTCAGTAGCACTATTCCCTTTTTTGAACTCGTAAAGCATTATATGCCTGATATGCTCTTCTGATACCGCCATGTTTATGAGGGGTTCACATAGAGCAAAACACACGTCTTCACTGGTCAAGGTCTGTAAAGTATTTAGCGAAACACGATAGATCTCCTCTTAGATATAACCTTCGGAAAATTTATGCTTAAACCGAGTAGGACTAGTTTAAACTTAATCTATCGTAAAAAACGACATTACTTATGGGACGACCTGATAACTTGAATTTAATGGTTACGTGTTCAAAATTGCTAGCAATCAGGCTAAAGAATGTTTTAATTCTCCTAGTTTAAATTATGAATAGAGTTTATCTAGCCTATGCCCTACTTAGGCCTTTTAGGCTAAAATATTTAAAACCTTTGCTCCTTTCGATTACCTGCATTAAAAGAGCCATAAATTACTCTTAAAGGAGATTAAAAGCTCCCTCCGGAGGTAATTTACGACTGCAGAAGGGTCACGGAATATGGTTTTATAATCTTTCGCATTTTTGGGTCTTTTTGACTTTGCAACCTATGCCCCTTATGAATAGAACATGCGAGAGCCCACAGCAAAATAGTCTGCTCTGTATAACATGATGTAAAAGTAAGGAAAGGCATAAATCTAAAAATTTTACTTTATTAACTTATTAACCCAGCCTGCTTGCAGTAACACTAGGTTCATTAAAAAGGGACTAAGCCTTTAAGCTTATGCCTCTAATAGCCTACAAAGGCCTTGGACTACCCTTTCGAAAATAAACCCGTCTTTATTTCGGACACATCCGTTAACCCGAGGAGATACCCCAACAAAAACGGTGTTAAGGTAATCTATTCGACTAATGACATGCAAATGTCTTGCGAATGATTAGGCACTCGTTATTTCCATAACAAAGTCTGGGTATATGCGAGAATCCCGCCCAGACTGCCCACCCGCTGTTTTAAGACTGAGAAGTGTTACTAAAATTCCATTTCGTTATGTCAGGCACCACGGCGAATCCATGAATGAATAAGGGCCGTAGTACGCATCATCTCTCAAAAAACAATGGAGTGCAATCGAAACAGCGCGACTAGAGGGCGTTTCATGCGTATGAATTTATCATTTATGCAAGAATGAAATGTTAAGTGCCGATGAAATAGGAACACGTCGTGATCTTAAGATCTTAAAAAGGTATTAAACCCCGGCCCTTTGCGGTCATGCAAGTACTACAGACCAAAATTACTCTAAACTAAGCCTCTAATATTTTGAAAAGGCCTCCTACATATTAAAAATCTAACATTTGTTATAACAGATTAAGGGATACCACTTGATGTTTCGGCACAGATGAAAATGTACGAACAGCTAAAGCTTACAAGTCTTGTATTTTGCATAATAAACCTATTTCATACGACAAAACATATACTACCGAGAGGTAAAACCTATTTAACAAAGCCTACCTATATCTAGTCAGGCCACGCTTGTAAAAAAAATTCACTCTTTTATGAAATTGAGGAAAAGCCTGTAAGATCATAGATTTACAAAAATACCACAGCCATCAAAATTTTGAGCGTCGCATTCAAAGCCAGTGTGTCAAAAGTGGTGAAACTGCACTCAAAACGTTTAGTGACTCGTGAGCTTAAAGTAAATGTTAAGGTCTCACTGACAAACTTTTTTCCTTAAAGAAATTTACATGTTAAAATGCGAGTATAAATCGACTAGATATGTAGGTAGGCTTTGCTAAGAGGCTTTATTATGCTATATGGGCTAATGTTTAATTGTATGCAGGATAGGCCCTAAAATAAAATACCAAGTTAGCATGTATAATCAGCCTGTCCATTTCCAAATTTAAATTTAACAATAGGCAGCGACGTGTAATAGACTAACGTGAGGTTTATAGCATTGTATTTAGGAGCCTTTGTCAGCCTTTGTCTCCACCTCCTTTCGATCCTTCACTACACGAGAGAGGTTTTTCTCTATTTCCTAACGTTCGTATGGAACGACATAACATCATGTGAGGGCAGTCAGAATAACTTCTTCACAATAATTTCTTATGAAATAATATAAGAGGAGAGAGAAGGGCTAAGGGACTAAACCCTGAAAAAAAAAAACCTGAGAAAGGCAACGGGAAACCATCTCGGTATATTCCCAAGTCAAATCATGATTGTTCTACAAACAGCTATAAATGAAGCAAACGACGTAAACGGGACCAGCAGTCAACGCGGTGCTGCGTTCGGCAGGAGAGGAAGTGGGGCCTCTCAGGACGTCAACTTGCGAGACCCTCCATAAAGGTTGGATCAGGGCTGGTACACATGGAATGTGAGAACTCAGCCCTACACCAGAGAAGCAAGTCCAAACCATGAGTGATCCCCCTCTTCCCTCCACAGTCAGGATGATACTCTTCCGCAGAACGATGACGAATGGACATCTGACTATTACTTTCCAATAAATTAAGCTTGGATTCGTACGACCAAAGGACATTAGACCACTGCTCAAATGTCCAGTTGAAGGGAGAACGGAGGGAAGGAAAATGCGTGGCAGACGAAGAATGAAGATGTTGGATGACATCAAGGAAGGTAGAACCTATCAACAAAGGTTCTGGCACAGGACAGGGTAGCCTGGAGGAAGTCATGATATGGACCTGCCAATGAGCAGAGCACTTCATCATCATCATCATTTAGGGGTTAGTGATCTGGGTAGAAGTTAATAATAGTGGACAATTTTTTGTTTTATTTAAAAAAAAAAGTATCAGTAAATTCCAAATAGCCTTTTATGCAATGAATAAGTGGTTTTAGTCAATAGAAATTGTAAATAAATCTATAAATAAAAGTTAAACATGGAACTAATTTGTGTAGCGAGCATATAGACTCGTTAGGTATTTAGATTTAGGCAATTAATTACATTAGCCGAAATCCATATTGGGCTCCAAATAAATCTAATTTAGTTTAATCTAACATCCCTACGGCTAACCTAACCTACTTACAAAAAACCACGTGTGTTTGTATGCTCTGTTGGGCGATTTATTTGGAGCCCAATATGGATTTCGGCTATTATAATTGCCCAAAAATCTAATGACTATATTAAATGCAAAAAACTTCACTTTTTTACGTGAAGGTCAAAATATGAGAATAAAAACCCACTCTAATAGACAGAGTTTATTTCCACGACAGTTTCGACGCCCACTGGCATCCTCCTCGGGTGGATACAGAAACACAAATGAAACAAAACAAGAGGGAAAAACAGTTCAGGGATCGACCGTTAAGAAATTCGCACCTAGGTTGGATTCCATTCTCTCGAGACAGGAGGGGCATTTTCATTAAGTACATTCGCACAAATTTTAAAACTATCTTCCTGTTCTAAACATACAGATTCTATTATTTTTACATAATTATTACATTTATAATTAAATTTATTACATTTAATATTGCATAATTATTAATTACAGAAATTATAAATTTATTATTACATTGGTTATTACATTGTTGTTTATTATACAGAAATTATAAACCGAAAAACGAATGAAAAAACGAATGAAAAAAGGCGATTAGGAAATAATCCAGAGACCATTGAGAAATTCGCACCTAGGTTAGATATCGTTCTCTCGAAACCAGAAGGGCATTTTATTACAGGGTCAGCTTATAACTACATTTCCACAAATTAAAAATATCTTCTTGTTCTATACATACAGATCCTAATGTTTGACATAATTACTGCATATATTTATTTCCACATTAATTACTTCCATTATTACATTTACTAAAAGCGAGTAAGGAAACATTCCAATCCAGAGACATTTAAGAAATTCACACTTAGGTTCGAACACGTTCCCACGACTCCGTAAGGGATTTATTGACCAAGAATCTCATTAAAGGGTCTAACTTATAATACCTTCGCACAAATTAAAATTATCTACTTTTTCTATACACACAGATTCTATTATTTTTCTTTTGACATAATTATTACATTTATAAAGTACCTTACTTGATTCCCAATCTATAGCATGATTATTTTGGCTAGCGTGATAAAAAATGGCATTATTAGTATTACAACTTCTGAAGGCATATTTGTGTTCTTTGATACGGGTTTCAATATTTCTTCCAGTTTCTCCCACGTATACTAAATCACAACTTTTACAGGGAATGCTGTAGACACAGGCTTGTTCCTCTTTTGCAACGTTATTCCTAACCAATTTACTTTTCACGGTAGACGAATATTTGAACGCCAAAGCAAACTTAAATTCTTTCGTCAACGGTTTTACTCTTTCTAAGCCGGCAATGTAAGGCAAACTCACATATTGTTTTTGGTTAACTGAAGGTTCCCGAGGGGCATAAAAAGATTTTCTGGCTTTAAAATACGCCTTTCTGATAAACCACTCAGGATATTTTAAATCCTTAAAAATGTTCCAAATCTTTGAATTTTCCGGATCCAGCAAATGTGGGCTACAAATCCTGAGTGCTCTTAGAAACATGGAAGAAATAATTGAGCTTTTAACCCCTTCATCATGATATGAAAAATAATGAATGTACGAATTACAATGAGTGCGACGTGGAGACTAGACGCACTGAACAACGACTTAACAGAAAGCTATCCTATTTATGTGATGAAAGTGCTTGGTCAAAGTGTGCGGTGGAAGGTTCCGTTTTAAATTTATCGACATATGTCTTGTCCAAATCCGAAAAGGAAGTTCTTAATTTAGGGCTGTCGTTTGCGCTTAAACCCGATAAAAACATTGTTTTAGATTTTGTGTCTTCCGTAGTTAATTCCAGGGTGGATATTCCGTGTTTAAATGGTTTGATTCTGAGCAAGTTTCTGGAACATTTCAACTCATTGGACTCTATTCCCAAAAGATTCCGGTTAGCTTTAGACAAGCTCAGGAAGAATGAAGCAATATTTGTCACTAAAGCGGACAAAAGTAACACTGTGGTTATTTTGGACAAGTGTGATTATAAACAAAAAATGGAAGCGTTACTTAGTGATGAATTCACCTACACCAAAGTGAGATCGTCCCCCCTAAAGCGTCTTTCTGCCGAATTCAACAAAACCATCAGGAACTTATTAAAAGATGTCCCGGCGATTGATCCTAAAAGATTTCTACAGATTAACCCCAAACTCCCCCACATTTACGGCCTACCCAAAACCCATAAGATTAATATACCACTCCGTCCCATTATTTCACACAGGGGTTCCTTTAGTTACAGGTTATCTAAATTTCTTGCAGATAAATTATCCCCATTAGTTGGTAAATTTTCAGGCTCGCACATCACTAATTCCTGTGACTTTATTAACAAAGTTATGTCCTTAGATTTAAAACGGGGAAGAATGATAAGTTTTGATGTTGAGTCCTTGTTTACGAAAGTTCCCATTGATGATGTACTTAGTTTTTTAGATAGAAAATTGCCAACATGTAACGTAGAACTAGGCATGCCCACATCTGTATTTTTAGAACTGATAAAACTCTGTGTCACCAATAATGCCTTCTCCTTCGGTGAAGAATTTTATTTGCAACGTTTTGGTATGGGAATGGGGTCCCCTTTATCCCCAATACTGAGTACATTATATATGGAGTATTATGAGTCGGAATTGTTGCAAACAATATGTCCCAGGAATCTAATTTGGTTTCGTTATGTAGATGATATTTTCTCATTTTGGCCTGACCACTGGAACAACTTTGACACTTTCTTTCAGTCATTAAATAATCTTGTTCCCTCTATTAAATTTAAATATGAATGGGAGAACGACAAACAATTACCTTTTCTAGATGTTTTGGTCATTAACGAAAGCGGAAAGCCCAATTTCACGGTCTATAGAAAACCTACTCATTGTAATTCGTACATTCATTATTTTTCATATCATGATGAAGGGGTTAAAAGCTCAATTATTTCTTCCATGTTTCTAAGAGCACTCAGGATTTGTAGCCCACATTTGCTGGATCCGGAAAATTCAAAGATTTGGAACATTTTTAAGGATTTAAAATATCCTGAGTGGTTTATCAGAAAGGCGTATTTTAAAGCCAGAAAATCTTTTTATGCCCCTCGGGAACCTTCAGTTAACCAAAAACAATATGTGAGTTTGCCTTACATTGCCGGCTTAGAAAGAGTAAAACCGTTGACGAAAGAATTTAAGTTTGCTTTGGCGTTCAAATATTCGTCTACCGTGAAAAGTAAATTGGTTAGGAATAACGTTGCAAAAGAGGAACAAGCCTGTGTCTACAGCATTCCCTGTAAAAGTTGTGATTTAGTATACGTGGGAGAAACTGGAAGAAATATTGAAACCCGTATCAAAGAACACAAATATGCCTTCAGAAGTTGTAATACTAATAATGCCATTTTTTATCACGCTAGCCAAAATAATCATGCTATAGATTGGGAATCAAGTAAGGTACTTTATAAATGTAATAATTATGTCAAAAGAAAAATAATAGAATCTGTGTGTATAGAAAAAGTAGATAATTTTAATTTGTGCGAAGGTATTTATAAGTTAGACCCTTTAATGAGATTCTTGGTCAATAAATCCCTTACGGAGTCGTGGGAACGTGTTCGAACCTAAGTGTGAATTTCTTAAATGTCTCTGGATTGGAATGTTTCCTTACTCGCTTTTAGTAAATGTAATAATGGAAGTAATTAATGTGGAAATAAATATATGCAGTAATTATGTCAAAACATTAGGATCTGTATGTATAGAACAAGAAGATATTTTTAATTTGTGGAAATGTAGTTATAAGCTGACCCTGTAATAAAATGCCCTTCTGGTTTCGAGAGAACGATATCTAACCT
This sequence comes from Bathynomus jamesi, assembly GCA_023014485.1. Classification (NCBI taxonomy): domain Eukaryota; kingdom Metazoa; phylum Arthropoda; class Malacostraca; order Isopoda; family Cirolanidae; genus Bathynomus; species Bathynomus jamesi. The sequence continues at coordinate 15,368 of JAJOZX010007914.1, forward strand.
AGGTGCGAATTTCTCAATGGTCTCTGGATTATTTCCTAATCGCCTTTTTTCATTCGTTTTTTCATTCGTTTTTCGGTTTATAATTTCTGTATAATAAACAACAATGTAATAACCAATGTAATAATAAATTTATAATTTCTGTAATTAATAATTATGCAATATTAAATGTAATAAATTTAATTATAAATGTAATAATTATGTAAAAATAATAGAATCTGTATGTTTAGAACAGGAAGATAGTTTTAAAATTTGTGCGAATGTACTTAATGAAAATGCCCCTCCTGTCTCGAGAGAATGGAATCCAACCTAGGTGCGAATTTCTTAACGGTCGATCCCTGAACTGTTTTTCCCTCTTGTTTTGTTTCATTTGTGTTTCTGTATCCACCCGAGGAGGATGCCAGTGGGCGTCGAAACTGTCGTGGAAATAAACTCTGTCTATTAGAGTGGGTTTTTATTCTCATATAATGACTATATGCTACACGAACTAGTTCCATGTTTATAGCATGAGAAAGCAAAAATTCCAAGATAATTACTCTAACCTACCTACAAAAAAACACTTACATGGTTGTATGCTCTATTAAAAGTCTAATGAACAATTTATTTTTTTTAAATAAAACAACCAAATTGTTCACTATTGTTAACCTTAGCCGTGATCTGTATGGTAGAAGTAGGTCAATAGCATTATCTCAGTAGGCAAAACTAAAACGAGAACTGGCTATGAAAAAATGCTGCTGGAAATAAAAAAAAAATTGTAGCAGGGCCCCATTTACGTTCGTTCCATTTAACTTAAAGGCAATATGTTCGATTTAAGGAACCAAACTTCTTTTTCTTCTGTTAATTTGTAAGCATTTAGGCAGCTCATCGTGGTCTATTAATGTACCTTTCTCAATGAACTGAGTTAAAGAAAAATTCAGAAATATCAATCGAAGAACAGACCACCTTTGTTCATTCCGAGTTCTCATCAAATTTTATGAGCTTTAGCATCACGACTGCTATTAGTCCTCCACACTAGGGCCTAATAAATAAATTAGTAAACAGATGCCGATCAAATAGTTACTATCATCGCTCTCGGTGAATCCACCACCGAGTCTATTTTTCGGAAAGATTAAAAAAAAAAAAATCAGCTTAAAAATGCGGAACAAAGTACTACACCCAAGGTACAGAAGCCCGTGGGTAACCTTCGATGCGGGACTACGGGTGTGAGTGGGCGTGAGATTTGGATATTAAACTGGAGGAACAAGTTTTGTATTTTCACTCATTAAAATTCTGTCCTCCGAAACAGTTGTTTACGAAGTCCAACGCAAATGAAGCCTACGTGAAAATCACGTAACCTGTACGTGTTTGTATACAGGGTGTTCGAAAAGTCCCGTCACCCCCTAGAAAATGTATATATATTGTAATACCAATTTTATTTTTGTGATTAATTGAATTTATACGCGATTCATTGACATTTTTTTCTTTTCCAGGTATTAGAGTTGTGTGAACAATGGCAGACCAGTCCACTTACACTGGAGGAAACGATAGTGAGCACATGGACTCATGAAAGGTCACACACTGGCAAAACGATGCATATCCAGAATGATTTCAACACAAAATTCAATAAGGCTGCACAACCAAACAAGACGGTATTACACTGGGAGAAAAACTGAAGGACAGACCACGGTCGGGAAGAACAACAACGCGAGCAGAACAATGTGAAGGTGTGATTGCATCGGTGGCTCGTTCACCGAAAAAATCACTTGGGAAATGACCACAAGAACTTGCAGTCCCATGTCCACAATGAGAGATCATATGACAAAAGATCTCGGCATGAAACCATACCGCCAGTCATTTGTTAATGAATTAAGCGATACAGACACGCAGAAACGATACGAATGACTGTAATTAAAGTATGTGTGCTAGTGACTCGTTTCTTAAATTACACCTACCACATATAAATACAATTAATCACACAAAAATAAAATTGGTATTACAATATGTATATTTTGTAGGGGGTGACGGGACTTTTCGAACACCCTGTAGACACGTACGGTATCGTATCATATTGGTCTACTTTGAAACGGCCTAGGTCCAATTTCAGCATCTGGTTGCCTTAATTACTTTGGGCCACGGCAATGAAAGTATCAACAAATGAAGGAAAAATGTCGCTTTAGAAGCAAAGCTAATAGGCCTAATAATTGGCTTCCACCTTAAAATTCAAGCTTATAATAAACTACTGTGCATAGGGCTATTGTATTGCCTACGATGCACTTTGCATATTACGAGCTGAGCCTATTTACACGATGAAACTGATTTAAGCCTAGTGTTTAAATTAAAATGAATTATTTCAAAAGCCTTTGAACACATTTTTATTATTCCATCTTTCTCCATAAAAACAAATATGTATTACAATAACTTTAACAGAACATGCAACTGCTAAATGGACTATAAATATTTATTTTTCCGGTTTAATTTGGCCCTCAAAAGTTTAGGCTTTATGGGCCCTCAGATTAAGTTAAAACAAATACATAACGAATAGCTACGAGGTTTTAATACATTTTTCACTAATGAAGCAACCTATGGTTACATAAATCAACATATGGCTTTGGCCGAACTCTTCAGATTTTATTTTCTTAATTCATTCAGTAACTTTTAAATTTAGTCGGTCAATGTCAGATAAATACTTTTTACATTCTTGACCGTTGCTAAGCTACGGAACCTTTGGTAAAACTTGAAATAAACCTTTAAGCCCCTTCAAGGATATCTACTATTTTTTTGTAGTATTACCGATACACCAAACTACTACGGTACTACTTATTTTCTGTCAGTCCAATGCTGGGGAAAATAGAGTGAATATAAAAACCCAAGAATTTATGGTTAATATACGTGTCTAAGTTTCATTTCATAAAAAACTAGTGTCTAAGTCAAGTTGCAGTTTATAACAGGCCTTAACGTGACAACGTACATCAAATGAAAATATTTTCACTAAACGGGCTAAGCCTTTTTTTTTTTTTTTTTTAAGAATCTGCTTATAAGGGAGTCCTTTCACTAACGTATGTCCAAATTTGGCATAAAAAATGTGAATTTTTAATTTTTTTTCCCCCGGTCATTCATAAAACAAATGTGAATGAACGCCTGATCTGAGGTTCCATTTAATGTTTTAACATTTGTAAAATGTAACCTACCCACTTTGACTGTATATGAGTTAAAACTAAGGATCCATTCCCTTATCATCTAAAACGTAGGTTACAATCTTATTTAGGGTTCCCCAACTTAAAAAAAATCACCTCTATATGGTTATGAAGAGTAACTATATTCTACATTAAATTTAGACAACCAGGCGACAGGCGTGAATGAAACCCACTACACTCGAATTTTAAACCTACGCAATCACTCGTTCTTATCTAAGCTCCGAGACACCCACCAATAATATTGCTTGATAAATTGATCCATTCAAAGACAGGCAATAGGCCCGAGGCCTTAGAGTTTAGACCAGCCGCGCTTCATTTCTTAATGCACAGAATGTAACCTACCTAGTATCTATTAAAACCCCCATATTCTTTAGAATTTTATGTAAAAAAGCCAAAACATGTTTAAGTGGATTTTCATTGACTCAGTTTTATTAGAACCGGCCTCGATTAAAATCAAGGCTTACTGATTAAAATTAAATGACAAGACATTCATAACATGTTCAAAGTAAATAAATTACCTTTAATTTATGTGCAACGAAGCCCACATCCCAAAATCAATAAATAAATCATACAATGCCTTCACTTACACAATATATTCATAAACAAAAATCGGCTTTACATTAGAGCCTATTTTAATATTAATAGGTTTAAAAATAGCCATATGACGTACACAATCTTAGTGTCCAGATTAATTAGGAAGTCTATTTTAGAAACCTTTTCATATATAATATATAATATAATCGCGCGCGCGCGCACACACGAAGCTACCGTATAAAATCGCGAAATTTTCTTGTATTTATTTCGCTGTGAATGACTAGATTTAATCTAACCTTCATGATATTTAACAATTTTCAATAAAAAAGGCGACACAATACTATGGTGAGAGGTAATGTCGCTATGAGGTCGGTGTGTATCCTAAAGATTGTCGTGATTTCGTGGTTTGCACACGCACGCGCAGTCACCAAAACTGGTGATGTCCGACATGGGCAAACATATTTCCCTCAACTCATTTTAATCTTCATCAAAGTCGGAAAAAATATTAAGATGACCTGAAAGTAGGCTTAAGCAATGCGTCTTTGCCTATTACTGCAAGTTCCCGAAGTAGGCCTATGCTGTTTTTAAAAACTGGACAAAAAACCTAGGAGCTCTACAACTTTAAAATCTAAAACGGGTTTGATCTCGGCAATTACCATACTTGTAGTTTAGATAGAGCCTACCAGTTTTTCCACCCATCGACATCTTTGTTGGCCTTACATTAATTAACTGGGGCTCTGATCTGAACCCAATCCATTGAAATTCTTACACTAAATGGCAAACAAAAAAATAACTTCAAAAATTTTAAAATTCCTTCTGATGTTTCAACGACCTAGCCTATATTTTCATTCAAGGAACAGTTCTCGTAAAGAAACCAGAATTAGGCAAATACTAGCCCCTTACAGGCTTGAAGACCAAATAAGCAAATTATAATTATTTATGTTACACATTCTTCTTTTCATTTTCCAGTCTTTTCAGGAATAATTAATCGCAGCACCCTCAGTACAATTTCAGTACCCATCTATTAATTTAGGCCGACCGTAAATGCTCATACGTTCAATGTCGCTATTATTTTCCTTTCAAAAATGGCTTATGCAAAGTGCACAGATTAATTCTTTTATTTTATACGGTCTACTCCCGCAATCTTGACGAATTAAAGTTCTGCCAGTCTCCAAACCTAATTACAGCACTGAAACTGTGATTACGCCAATAAGAGTCAATTCGCTCTCTCCTCAACATCTTAATTATAAAGAACCTCTAAGTTAGTCAAGTAATTAAACTCTCGTTTTGGAAAACTTTCTGCGATAATTTTATCCCAATACAGAATTAACCACAAGATAGGATTGTAAACTTAAAAGTTTATTATAATTACGCATAGCCTAATGGTAGACCCAGTGATGCTACATTCAGCCTAAAATTAAGAGCCTACGAAGAATTTCGCTCTTACGCCTAATTTTAGGTACTTTTATAGAGACTAGTTTTAACTCTATATTATACATGGTAAGCCTACAATATTATTTGACCTATCGTACTTACCATTATATATAGGTAATGTAGTACCGCCTGGGTGGCTTAGTGGTTAAGATTACTGATTACGAGATCTAGTACGGGCGAGGACCTTGTAATTTCACACTTCCTTGGCGGGTTGTGGTTCGAATTCCACGTTAAGTGACAGATCCAAAGTGGGGGCAAAAAGCTTGAATTTCGTTGGAATGAACAATTCAGGAGCAGCAAAACCAGGATTATTATCCAACTAGCCTACGCACGCGTACCGTGTATGTATATATATATATACAGGCCCTTTCAGAGGTCCAGAGAGGCCCGGGCCACTTCCAGCTTTTGAGGCCCATAGCTAAACCCAATTATTATTTTCACTGCAAAACATTATATTCAAACCTGAAAGTTTCTAAATTTGAGGCCCCCTTAAGCTTGAGGCCCAGGCCAAATGGCCCTCCTAGCCCCCCCTCTGATAGGCCCTATCTATCTATCTATATATATATATATATATATATAATTTTTATATATATATATACACGGCATTTCTCATAACTTGTCTTGAAAGTAACAAGTCAATCGGGTGGAGTATGATGAACTAATATGGATTAGGCCTTTTATTTCAAATCGTAAAGCCAAATCTAATCGGCACCGCCTTCGCTTGAAACCGCAATTAAAAATGCTTCCACTCATGACCGGATCAACAATTGCAAGATTACAGATTAGTATTCCCGAGGCGTGCATACTCATTGAAACCACGAAATCGTTTTCTCAAGCGGTTACAACGCTGGAAACGTTATTTAACGTTAAATTAGCACTCGGATTTGCCCTTCGAAAGTTCACAATTTCCTCGACATTTTCAAAATTTTATTCAGTTTATAGTTTATTACTTTAAGCTACGGAATACATTATGGCTACTCTTGGTCTTGCCATATCTTAATTGGGTCTATAGGCCTCCTATTTCCTATTATTTTCGATCGTATTATCTAACACGCAAGGCGATGCTCCTGCTATTTCGAAAAGGCCTTCGACGTTGAGAAACAAAATCGATCAATACCTACAAGCCGACCATCATTATGGATATACTGTAGGGTTGGATGCTGGTAGGTCAATCCATAGTTAGCCATGCAATTATTCAAGTCCTATGACTCGAATAACTGGTTGGTTGACTTTTGTATTAAGCAAAGTAATTCACGTACACTCGTGTTTCAGAAATAAGAACTAAGGCCTTCTAACAAAATGTACACATATTTAAGGTCTTCCTGTATTAATTTACACACATTTTATCCCACTGTCTTATGTAACACCATTTTTTTAAAGTGTCCAGGGTTTGCAGGTTCATAATCTTTTATCATCATCACTAGCTTTTCATGAATACTTGGAGGGTTTGCGATGATTTTACTAAACAGGACCACTGGTCTGCTACACTTTCTGCACTCACTCGGCCGTTGGCCGATCATCAATTTCGCAATAAAATCCTCATTAAAATGAAATTTAACTCGAGTGCTGAGAGGATAAATCCATTAAAGACAATTAATATACATGTTCGTTGCTTTCTCAAGGGTAGATAACGTTTCTTTGTCCTTTGTGATGTGTGGCAGCCTCGCCCTCCGCTCTGCCCACACCAAAATCAAACCAACGGTCGGTGCTTTATTTGGCACGCAGATTGACAGCGTGGGTCACTTTCATGCAGGCCTAATGCACCAGTAAAAAAAGGTCAAAATGAGTTTACAAAAGTTAAGCGAATTATGATAGGCTAATTGGGTAATTAGTCTATCTACTGCCTGTACTTTGCATTCGCAAAATTATGACGCTGGGTTGACCAAGCTAGTTAAAAAACTAAGCCACGTCTCATTTAGCTCACATTGAAAACATGGTATAATGTATTTAGTTAACTCTAAAAGTGACAAGATGAGGTTAGTTTGTTGGATTATATTGAATCTTAAGACAAAGTAGGAAATGATCCAACAGGCTTCCCCTGTCATTTCTTGGGCTAATGTCGCACCAGTATCTGCCGTTTTGAAATGTAGCCTCAGTCCCGACACCCAGGCCCACCGAGAGGGTGGAGATACCGTGGAAAAATCCCTGGGCCCGGAAAGAGGGGGGATAAAATCTAAAAATATTAATAAAGCAATTGATTAAATAACAGAGTGGAAATATAATTAATGAACATACATTTTAGAGAGATTATTATAGTCAAACTGAAACAGATAAAATATTATCTGCGGTCCACCACCAATGCCCAAGACCGATTGACAGATCTGGGAACCATTGTAATTGGCTTTTGAAAACCAGTTAGCCCTACTTTAAATTTCATCAGAATCATTTACCACTTTGATAGAGAGAAAGCAAAGAAAGTACACTTCTAATTATGAAAATCTTGCAGTAAACAAATTGTCTTGCCTGCACGGACTGGTACTGCATTTGTAAATTGTATGGTGATAGAATTAATATAATTGATTCGAAAAATAAAATGGTCATTTTCTTCTGAGTTGTTTATTTATACTGTATGTTTTGAATATTGACGAACATATAATCAGTTTGCTTGTTATGTACACAAAAAACATTCATAATAAAATACTAAGTAAACAGGGGGGGGGGGGCATATACCAATCCTTCCCCGGTGCCCGTGGCAGCTCTCGGCGGCCCTGCCGACACCACCTGAAATGTATCATGTGGAATTCGAAACACAGGCACACACTGCTAAACGAAAAAGTCCAAAGTCCGAGTCGGGAGTCGACCATACAACCTCCAGAGATGGCTGTCGCTATCTACAAAACTACCATACTCTCAAACTTTGACGCTAATGAACTGATGGGCAACAAAATTTCAATATAGGCTCTTCTTCAGTACGATGGTTTTTGCAATAAAGTAGGCACAAATAGCGTAATTTACTACTGTTACAGTTTAGTTTTGTTTTTATAATAAATTTTTAATTCTTTCCTAAATTATTTCTAACACTTTGCGACCCACAGTTCGAGGAGCATTGCATTAAACTACTCTAGCGGATAATATGGTACCTTTAGTACCGTACGTCCAGCCTAAAACAATAAGACTAGGAAGTTCATTTAAGTACATTTTATGGGCTGGCTGCAGCACTAATCTAGACAAAATTACCGAGTGCTCATTTCATTACATCATGTATTCAGCCAGAGGTTACGAAGTACTTAGCTAATGCACAGAGCCTATTTTGCACAAATTTATACCTTATATACTTAGCGCAACAATGTAATTTTTCATTATTAAAGAAATTCTTATTACTTAAGTATGGTTGCAGTCTCTTAACAATGAATCTTTAATGTGTGTAACAATTTATGGTATAAACATAACGTGGTAGTCAATTTACACTGGTATGGTTTTTGTAGCCTTCAAGCATAATACCATGTACAGTAAACTGTAACATGCCAAACAAAATCACCACAACTGGAGATTACCGTACGTCTTTTGTCGGAATTCAAATAATTTTTATAATGTAAAACTCAATACAATAAAGCATGATCTAACCACTTATTCCACGATTAGCTAAAGTTAGGCCCACTTAATTTCCATCTAAAAATTTTACTTTATGTGCTGAGGGTGGGTGAGAGCGAGATCAAGCAGATTGGTTAAAAAAAATTATTTTTTTACATCATACAAAATTAACTTATCTGGAATGTTATGGTGAGTTAATTAGCAATTAATAACAATTATAAACCTTCCAAAATAATGTTTCTTCTACTTTTTGGTTTTGCTTCAATTTAAACACCAATATACGGTATTAAAGATGACCTCATAAAAACCACTCAAAAAATAACAAGGAAGAATCTAATCATGGGAACAGTTAAGAGGAATGTTGAAAAACCTCGTGTAACTATTCTCATAAAAAGGAATTAGGCTTAATTAACAGGGCTTAGAAGTTACATAGGGCCTTATGGCAATTTCACCATATTTTATTAACAACAAAATCTTTAGCAGGTGAAATTATCTGAAGAATAATAAGTTTACATGGCTGCCCAAACGGACACACAAGTTATAATTCTGCGGAAGAAATTAAATAAAAATTGTATAGGCCTCCATTTCTTATATTAAAAAAGGTTGGGCCTCAGTCAGTCATCTAACTTTACTGCCATAAATTTTTACTTACGGGGAAGGGAAAGTTATTGGGCATACTTTGTCGCATTTCATGTATAAAAATATAAACTTTTTCAGGGATTCTTCTTTTTTTTACTTTAGGGGGGACCCAACCCTTTAAAAACAATTTAATTTTTAAATGTTACTCAAAATTTTATTGAAAATAATTTAAGTGATCAAACACTGCTAAATCTTTTGCCAAATCCTTGTTGATTATCATATTAAGAATAATTATGATTATTTCCTTATACAGACCCTGACCAAATTATTGGAATCATCAGTTAAGTTTTTTTTTTTTAACTTTATGGCCATTCATTCTTTAGGGAATAAATAAAAAAAAATAAAACAAGTTGTCTTTTAAGAACTTTTATCTAATAATCATATTCCAGTTTCAATACTTTGTTGCTTGTCCTTTAGCTAAAATTGATATAATTGAAGCATTCATGTCAGTTTCTCGCAAGACTTAAATTACACTCAAAAACAGTTCCATTTAATTTGTTTTACTTTCTCATTTTTTTTTTTAAATTTTTCCCATAAACTTTGTATGTGGGTTACATCTGGGCAGTTACTGAAGCAACAGGATCTGATTCTCAGTAACGTAAGACTTTTATACTATATTCCAGTTTCATTGTTTAATGTATTGAGAATGGAGTACTGTATAATAATAATTAGATAAAAGTCCTTACATGATAATTTGTATTTTTACGGATTCATTTCTTAATAATGAATTTTACCTTATCGATTTTACCTTATCAAGTATAAAAAATGTAACTTTTTAACTGATGATTCTAATACTTTGGTCAAGGTCTGCGTATTATTAATCTCTAAAATTGTATTCAAATGCGATTAATTAAATATCCTACCTAATAAAATTACCTCAAAAGAATCAAATAATGCGGGAAACCTTTGGCCATATCCTACAATCATATTAACTTGATGATGATTAAAAGTAATTTGTTAGCTTAATTTATAACATTAATTATGTATCATGTATTTTAATAAAGGCCTAGCCTATCATGGTATGGTTGGAATTTTGAATATAGCATACTTTCCCATTCCTAATTGCTCCTATTAAAAATGTAGAAGAGTTGAAAATATTATTCTGTAGGGCAAGGGTCACCCAAAGATCGACTACCATCCAGATCCAGACAGACTGCCAACAGATTTTATAAGGACTGTCAGGAATAAATCCATACTCTGCTTACAGCATTTACTTTAATATATATAGAGAAACTCAGACATTTCAAAAAATCAAAATCAATTTTTTTTCTGTCCTGTCAAAGTTTAAATATAAATTTTATCTGGGAGATTAAAAATGGTGATTTTAAGTTGATTTAAGAAAAATAATGTTGCCCACATTACAAAAAAATCCAAAAAAGAAAAAATAATAGTGTGGGTAGAGGACCTTGGTAGAGTTATGGAAACGGCTGTGTAGATAGCAGAGAAAATTAATTGCCGAGCCCTTTCTAGGGCTTAGACCTATCATTAATTAATATAGAATATTTTACATTATTTACATGCATGCTGGATATTTTTGTTTTAATACCTAACATTTAGCAAGTATTTTATTGGCTAAATACTTATTTACATTTTTGTTTTGAAATGTACCAGTACTCTTAAAAAGCTGATCACAGTTATTAAGCTTATGCTGTAACCTGTAGGTCAAAGTGTAATTAAAAGAGTGCTTTATAGCTATATTTAATTGATAGGTATACAGACTATTGTTTTTACAATATATACCGTACCTATGTAATTTATTGAAACTCTATTTATTTTCTATGTAAATGCATTTTCTGTTACATAGAGCAAAAAGTTAAAAAAAAACTCAGCCTATATATATATACACATATAAGTTACTTCTAGCCTTGCCCAAACAGGTGTTTAATCAAATAACATCAGATAACCTACTGGTATCCTAAATTTGAGACTAGAGGACCTATATCAGCATACAGTATAGCGAGTAAAATTTTTTTTTGAGCTGAAACAAATGAATATGACAACCTAGACTAGAGGTGGCTAACCTAGTTTTACAATTGTTCCAAACATTAAAATAAATGCAAAGGCGCACACAAAATATTTATTGAAATATGCCACAGGTTGGCCACCCTGACAAAGGGGTCTACTCTTTGTTTGTGTCAATTGAATTTACCAGTCAATAAGTTATCCTATTACATTTTGATATACCATACTTTTTTACCCTAGGTCAGCTTAGACACAAATGCAATCTTTCCATACCATATTATTTAAGAGTTGGTCTTAACACAAACAGTAGAGTAATAATGTTGCTTTACCAGTTTTTCCTACATGGCATGGATACCCTAAGCTTGGTTCCATAACCTATAAGTAGTCCTGCTAAGCCCAATTAAAATTTTTTTGTACTATGCAGTAATGTAGAATCTAAAGGTCAGTCAACTACTACAGCATTACAGTATATAATTTTTATTTTCAAAGCTACAAATACATTAGTTCCTATAAGTAGGCCTATATATATAGGTTCAATCAACCAATCTGCATTTGCCCCCATGTAGCTATAAAGTATAACAATGGTGCACCTTCACCTTAGGGTAATTCATTTAGCCTTCAACCTGTCTCAAACGCAGCCTACATGTCTATGCATGTAGGTTACTATGGTAGTTTGTAAACAGTTATGATAATTAACCAAATTGAAATTTATATTAAATTGCAGAACTCTATCATAAAGCTTTAAATCATTTACCTGACTTGAATAACCTCAAAAGGATCAGTACATTACATTTGGTAAACATGAAGTCATTCAGGCCTATCAAGGTTATCAGTCATGAATTATCTAAAGCTACATTTCATAATCAAATTTTGTGAAATATCAATTTTAAGTGTGTTAATCAATAGAAAACTATTTACAGTGTTATCAAAGTAGCATTTGGCTTCATGTTGTTCAAATGTAATGTAATGTAAAATTTGATAAATTCGGATCTTAGGGCAGACTTACAACTATTTTAGAATTAAACAAAGTAAATAGGTAGCATATTCTTCTACAGTAGAAAAGTACCATATAAACAAAATGTTCATAAAAGAATGAAGAGATGAATAAAAATATTTTAATGCAAAATTTTAAATTTTACATTAAACAACTTTAAAAACCTCATTGTAACTATAATTTTTTACCTGGATGAAAGATTACCATATTAAGCCTAAGAGTTACTGGTACTGGGTAGTACACTCACTCTCATATCTCATTGTAGTGTATACCATACTCTACAAATGACTAAGGTATATTATGAATAAAGTAACCAAACTATTTTAACATGTTCACTGCCAGTGGCATATATGAAGAACCCTTTCAGCCTGGGAATTCTTGTTATGGCAGTGAATGTGTTAATAGGCCCATGGTATAGTAGCCTACTTAATTTGATAATTACACAGTAAAATACATGACCCAAGATTCTATTCAAATTTATATTTTTCCAGTGTATCTAGTATGTTTTGTTCAAATCTGACCTTCATTTCTCGTGCAAAATTGCCAAAACCTAACTTAATCTGATGTTCATTTCTCGTGCAAAATTGCCAAAATCTAATCTAGGTTAGGTTAATGTCATGCATTATAATTCCCACTCACCCTTCTTTACCAGAAAAAGAGGGTGTTTCATCAGCTGGGTCCAAATGAAATGTTATCATTTGCTAGAAAAAACAAAAGACAGTCACACTTTGAGTAGCTAATGGAACACATTTGGGACTGTTTTCATGGAAACCATAGTAACTCATTAAAAACTCCTTAGTATCTCACTTCCTTTTAAGTTTGCACAAGAAATGAAGGTCAGAGTTGAACAAAACACATTAAATTACACTAGAAAAACATAAATTTGCCTAGTATCTTGGGTCATGTATTTTACTGTATATTAGGCTAACCCTTAATTCTTTTATTGCTTTAGAACCCTTATTTGTCATCATTCAATTTCTTGACAAGCAGAATAATTTATTTCTTTGTAGAGAAATCCTAAAGAGAAAGCAGTTAGGTTTCTACATGATAATTTGGTAATTATGCAGCTAAAGGATGTCGCCGAGTTCAGTTATAATTTTTGTTTTTTTCTACATATTTTTTCATGCTTTGTTTAGTAGATATTGTCAATAGTTGTGGAATTATGAAAAAACACCAGTTTTAAAGTGTTTTGGATAGACAAGTATCACTGCACAAAGCACGAAAAAGTAGCAGAAAAAACCAAGAATTATCACTAAATAATGCAGAAAAAAACAATATCACCAATTAAATAACTAAGGTTAATTGAATGCCCGGTTAGGTCAACTGTAACACTCTTGATGATTAGTTAGGTTAAGTTGTGATTTTTCGTTAGTTAGAACCAGGTTTAAATTTGATTGGCTGGATGATCTCAAGAGAGTGCTTGTCGCTTGGTTGATGTCCACCATGTTGATTATAGCAGCAAATTTGAATTTTTTCTAACAATTTCCTTAAACTTCACCATAAAATGATATTTCCCCAGTAGGCCCTATATAATTAATTATAGCGTGATGTACATATATTTCTAAAGTCAAAAAGGGTGGTGTATGTTTATAAAGCCATGACGCCCCTTAGCTGCATAATAGCCAATAATCTTACCAACCTAGGCCTACTCCAACTCTCAGAACATTCAGATTTTTATTTCTCTTCAAACTTAAATTTTCCTTATTAAAAACCTAGATGTCATTACCTGAATTTAAAAAAAAAATAACTATAGTATATGGCCATAATTTGGATAATTTAGATGTACATAACTTTCTCCCACTAGAGGCTGATGGGATAACTTGTAGGCATAAGAAAATTAGAAAACAGACTTATCAACTTTATCTACAAAAATACTTTTTCACTCCGAGTAGCTAGTACATTTTTGGAATGACTTGCCATATGATGTGGTAAACAGTAGCTCATTAGTTAATTTTAAGAAAAATTTAGACACTTTCATGAATGAGATAGTTTGTATTGTAAATAGTGTATATTCTTGGCTAAGTTATATAGGCTAGTTGTACATTAATTAGCTGACTTGAGATTGATGTTTTGGGAGAGTTTAATATTATTATTATTAAAATATACCATAGCTCATGACTTGGATAACTTCAGCCCCAGTGGCTTCGTGTTTCTCAAATGATATGTAATTTAATCTACATAATATAACACTTTTTTCAATAGTAGGTACTATTTTTTATGTAAATACATTGTTATTAGGTTAGGTTCCAGTTTTTTTTTACTAATTATTAAAAGATTGGGTACTTTTCGTTATACCCCCACAATTTCTTCTTTCCCAGTTAAGTCAACTGTACACCCTTGACAATTGGTTAGGTTAAGTCATGGTATTTTCATTAAAACTAACAAATATTTTAATGAAAATATCATAACCTAACCAATTGTCAGTTGACCTAACTTGAAAAGAAGAAACTGGAGTATAATGGAAAAGTACCAAAGATTGTAATAGCTAATAATTCTGATAATCTTAAGATCACTTTTTTGTGCAAATACATTATAAGCAAGTTATTGCAGGTGATGACATTTCCCTTAAGATTTACTACTATCTACCATCTGCCTGCATGACTACATTAGGCTAACTAATACCGTATAGGCTAGGTTTAACAATGAACCCATTTTAACAGATTTAAGGCAAACTTTTAATTTTACAAAAGTATGCATACTTTATGCAGGCTAAGTAAAAAAGTTACACCTATTTTACTGAATTTCCAGAATCTAGATGCAGTTGAGAGAGAGAGCCCATAAAATAATAGGGGAGGTTAGTAATGTGGAGTCTGAACTGCATCTGGAATATAGAATTCTATCCCTATTTTCGTTTTCTCACAAAGAATAATTATAAATTAAGGTAGGCCAATATTCTGGATGAGGAGCATTTAAATTTGTGGAATAAAGCATACAAAAGTTGCCACTATAAATGACAAGCCCAAAGTGTAGAAAACTACACCCCTAAGACTGGGCCTACGCTTTTAAGTCTGGGACAAAACAGTGGACATAGGTTAAGCTTATCCTAATACTCTATGTTTAAACCCATTTAACGTTGTCCTTCCACGCTCTTACAAAATTTCATATTTTTATGAAATCCAGAAAAGCCAACTTAATAAATTTGAAAAACAGTCCAAATTTTGAACTTCGCATTCAAAACCCTGCTACTTCTAAATTTCAAACAATGTTAAAATTCTCTCAGACTTAAAATTTCCTTGTTTTATTAAATCACTCACGTTACAATGCGTACGTGGACTGACTACATATACATTATACTTGTATAGGCCCATAGGTTGACTTTGGCTATACTGCAGCCCGTAAGTGTTATGCACTATCTGTTTATACTATAAACTACTCAAATTTAGAGGAACAAGGAGTGAAATAACTTACCGAACAGCCACTCGAACACTGGATTCATCACTCATGGTTTCTTATATTCACTAAAAAGCTAATGTCTTAAGAATGATAAAATAAAAATGCTAAGAGCAAAAAATTAAAGATCTGCGCATTACATGTTCACACGGCAACATCAAACAGCTGACTGACATTTCGATTCGAATTTTAAAACCCCAAATTTCATTCTTTTCTTCTTTTCTTTTATGTTTCTGGCATGAAGGCATGTACAAACACAGAGTGAATGTAAAGAAGTTTGAATCGAGTTGAATTGAATAACTATTATTAATAAAATAAATACAGTACTTTTACAATTTACAAACTAATTGTGAAACTGGACTATTTATTTTATTTAATTTGGCCATTAAGCTTTAGGCTTTACTGAGCTCTTAATTAAAAATAAAACAGATAGCTATTGTTAATTTTTGTTATTAATAATAGATAAATCATGAATAAGAATTATTAATTACCAGTAGAACTTACCAGCAGAACTATGCGAGATTAAGATGCACCTATTGGTGTTTAATTACTCGCCTCTGGTCACTTGTCTCTGTATATCATATTCATGACCGTTGGTGTTTTACAAACTTATCGTACCTTTAAGGTAGAATCTTGAACCAGGAGCGTCATTTCAAATTGGCTTGGGGAGAGTGGACGAAGAAGGCAGGCGAGAGGTCCCTCACGTGTCAAAATTTATTAAGTGCTACTCACAATGTACTTTATAATCAAATTAATATAAACAAGAATAATTAAATAGTATCAGCTAGACTGGTTATTTACAGTTAACCATCAAATTATTAAGTTAAGCAATAAATCACAAGCTCCAATGTTCCTGCGCTCATTTGTCTTTTGTTTACTGTGACGTCAGACGTTACTCACATAGAGTTTTAAAATTTTTTGTCATAATTCATTGTCATTATTTTATTCAAATTATTCTAAAAAAAATTTCATTATATTGTTAATCCACAAAATATTAGGTGCCTTTTTTAAAAAAAACTATCATTTGGAGGACCTTGGAGGCCCCCCTGGTGAGCTTGGGGAGGGCGATCGCCCCTCACGGCCCTCCCAAATGACGCCTCTGTAATCTTCATGTAGAATCTTGGGGTGAACCCTGTCTAAACCTATTGCTTTATACATGTTAATATTTCTTAGTAGTATGATGATGTTTGCATTTACATTAATGTTCCCCATTATAGGGGCACTGTTCTGCTGGCTCCCATCTTCCTCTGATGAATACATTGCATCCTCCCTGTACAGTAGGGTGGATCGATTTTACATTTTTTTCGATTTCCATATTCTAATAGAGACAAAAACTTGCGCATGCATGAGAAAATAGCCTCTGCAAAATCTTAGCTTAATAGGTAATCAACTTCTGCCCCCGGCAGAGGGATGAAAATCATATTTTAGTAGTCAAAAACGTATTTTTCTTATCATTTTTAAAATATTTCAATATACATGAAAATTATTCCTAATAACTATAAAGTCGATGAAAAAGACCTCATATGATCGTTTTTCCAAGCGCGTTGTCCTACGTTAATATATTTTGCCCCCGGCAACAACGTCAGATGTTGAAAAAATAGGTAATTTATATATATATTTTCAGATCGGCTCTTGGTCTTAAATAATGCATTTATATATTTCCCATAGCATTTACATCGTTGCTTAGGCATGAAATAACACACACCTGGGGCATTTCACTCCTGCATCAGGTTCTGCCACTGCAATAACATCAGGTATCATCAACTTTCTAGAGACTAACAATATTAGCACGGACGACATTATGGCTATCGGCTGTGATGGTACCGCAGTGAACACGGGTCGAAATGGTGGAGCCATTCGTATGATTGAAATGAAACTACAAAGGTCAGTTCAGTGGATCATATGCCTATTACACGGTAATGAATTATCACTGCGACACCTCATTCAAGACTTGGACGGCAAAACAACTGGGCCAATGGGCTTTACTGGACCAGTTGGAAAACAACTGAACGACTGCGAAAAACTTCCAATTACAGAATTCGATGCCATTCCATCTCCCGACATTGACATAGATGATGCCGAGTTGAGCACTGACCAAAAATATTTGTTAGGCATCTACAGAGCAGTGTCGAGCGGTAGCTGCTCTTCAGCTCTCGCTGCTCGAAATCCAGGTAAGATGGCGCATTCCAGGTGGCTGACAACAGCAAATAGATTTCTGCGCCTCTATGTTTCAACCAGTGAACCCTCCAGCACCTTCAACGAAATTGTGCGATTCATTATGACAGTTTACGCACCAATTTGGTTTAAGATAAAGAAAACTCCAGTTTCACTGAGGGCGCAAAACATTTTTTCGAAATGATGCGTCTCTCTCAGACCATGCCTCAAAGATCTAAGACAATCGCCAACAAAGTCCTCCGTAGAAATTCTTTCTTTGCTCACCCAGAAAATATTTTGATCTCCATGCTACATGCCGATGAGCAACACATAAGAGAATTGGGATGGAGAAGAATATTAAAAGCACGATCAAAACAATCACCAGCGGGGGAAATTCGAGCCTTCGCCATGCCTGAGCTGCTCTACGATAGTCAAAACTATTACGAAATGATCAACTGGCAAACGGCTAAGGTGACCGAACCCCCCGTTACAAAAACAATACCTGATACCCGAATAAAAGAGTTTGTTGAGACGGGAGACCAGCCTGATGGACTGATCCCACTATTCCCTTGTCATACTCAAGCGCAGCGTTGCCATCCAAAAATAATGAAAATCTGAAGATTGGTGTCAAAATATCTGTAGAAATCTGTAGTTTCAATAAAAATATCTGTAGACAAAATCTGTGAACTACCATTTGATTTTAAAGTTTATTTTTGTAGGTAACATGTACAATAATATTCATAATTCCAAGCAGAAATACAAAAATGGTCAATTAAACAAAATTTAGTGAATGAAAGGTAGATAAACTGAATATTTCAAACCAGAATACTATTCAAGCTACGTCTATGGAAAACTGATGAGTGGGTAGTTGGGAGGTAACGAAAATGGTTCACTGAGTAGGTAGGTAGTTAATCTAACAATCATTAAATTCCTTTTATGTCAATAACTGGGTGGATGAAACCAATTGGTTGCTCACCAGAGTTATTCTCCACACTAGTATTTATATACTGTGTGGGAGGAGCGTGCTCGGTAGTGGAGATACATTACCGCTCAACCAACCGAGGAATAAACCAAGACAACGCTGGTACGAGAAGCCCCGCGAAAAGGAGAACAAAGGGAGACACTCCGATAACAAAAAGTAAGTGACTAATTGAGTTTTTACACCAAAGTTAATCTCATTAAATTAAGCTGGGTCAGACAAGTTAGGCCTACATTGTGGCCTAAGACCCAGCATCAACTCATAGCTTAACAAAGGTGAAGGTAGATTGCCCTAACCTAATTCTTGTGAGGAATCCTACTGTGGACCTCAATTTATCTGCCCGCTCTGGACCATTTCCGGAATCTCTAGGCTGACCCCTCTAGGCTAGACTTGATCTACTCTATAGTATAGACTGGAGATATAAGGGGTAGGTTAATTGTGGACCAATTCATACAGAGCATTTTTCGCATTGGTGGTCCGTGTGTGGGGAATTTACAAACCTGCTTACTTAACAAAAATTGCAGAATTAGGCTAAATAGTCTAGCCTAAGCCTAACCTGAGCAAGCCTAATTAGGTCTACAACCTAGGGCCCTAACTAGGAAACATTTACATTAAAGGAGTCTCATTCTCTTATAAGCTTAGACCTGAGTGACACACAAGTACTTGGGGGGATTAAACCAAATTTGAACTTGACTGTTTTGTCTGTGCTCTCTCTTCTCTGGTAATTTCTTCTTGTCCTCTATTTCATTACGATCCCAGTTAAACAATTTTGACTTAGACATGGACAGTGCAGAATTGAAAAAGTTAAAAAAGAAAAGGGGGGCAAAGTTGGGAGCTGTTACAAAGGCTGTGAACACTTTTAACAATATTACACAACCAGGTAAGAAAAATATAGAGTGTGTAATTATTAAATTAGAAATTAAAAAGAAGGAATAATAGCCATTAATGAGAGTATTTCAGAGTTAGTTGAATCCGAAATGGCTGAAGAACAATTGATAGACCTTTACGCTGATGATGATGATCAGGTAAGCTCAATTGAACAGCAAATAAGGGAACTACGGTCTCGGTTGACTGACTTAACACCAAAAAAACCTAATTCTGATTTTAATCAAAGTAGGGCTAACCTTCAACAAAATTTAAGTGGCATGCAAAATCCTGAGTCACAAGAATTGAGGGCTCAGTTACCCATTTTGCAAATACCAACATTTGAAGGGGACACGGTACAATTCCCATCTTTCATTGACAAATTTGAGAATTTAATAGGTAATAAACCTTATATTTCAACTGTTGAAAAGTTTAGTTACTTAACTAGTTCCCTTAAAGGCCCAGCCTATAACCTGATAGCCTATTTACCAGCCGTAGGGGATTCATATGAAGTAGCTATTGATCTTTTAAAACGTAATTACGTTAATAAAGATGTGATTATATATGAATTATCTCAACAAATTTTTGAATTTGCACCCATAAAAGATAACCATAGTGATATGGAAAATTTTTATACAAAATTAGAAGCTATTATAGGACAACTGGTTAGCAATGAGATAGATATTAAAACTTCATCTTGGCTTATACAAAGCATAGTACTTAGGTGCCTTCCTTCGAGGGTTAAAGATAATTTAATTCTAAAGACGGGAGAAAATTATCCTAATTTAACACAAATAAGACAACACTTCCCCAATATCCTAACTAATTACAACTTGAGAGATTTTCCAACACATAAGACCCAGACTATGGATAAACCAAAGACTGTTCCCAGAGACCAACTAGCTACAGCCAAACAGACAAAACTTGATACTGTAGAATCAAATGTGACCAACTACAAAACACGAACACCTACATTACAGAACTTTAATGTAACTGCTGCCTCAACTTACACACCATATTGCAAATTTTGTGCAAGTAATGAACACAGTAGTACTGGGTGTGACAAATATTCAGATTTTAACCAAAGGGCTAAAAGATGTGAACAGTTGAACCTGTGTAAAAAGTGTACTGGCCAGGGACATTATAAGAAAGACTGTAAATCTAGGTTAAGATTCAAGTGTAAGTTTTGTAAAAGTTTACGACATGTCTCATCAATGTGTGATTCACCAAAGTGTCCAAATAATAGTACTCAAACTCAAAAGATACCTCCCCCAAACAAAGGTAATCAAGAAAATGCCACTTTCATGGGACATTCTGCTTGTTCAAACAATGTAACAAGAAACACTGAGATTCTTTTACCAACTATTACTTTGGACTTAGTGAATAGTGAGGGTAGTACCACTCCAGTGAGATGTCTTATAGACTGTTGTTCTCAACAAACATTTGTTTCAAAAAAGGTAGTTAATAAATTGGGTTTGACACCAAACCCGAATGAACAAAACCTCAATATTGCGTCCTTTGTTAAGGATAACTCGGACAAAAATAGCTATAAGACAATTGACCTGGAACTACATTTAGAAAGTAAATTCAAGAAAATTGAAGCAGTTATTATTTCTAAAGTAGGACAAAACAAACTGGTTATACCCAAACTAGAACAAACCATAAATCATTTGAAAAAACACTACAAAATAGCTGATAGACATATCACTAACAACACAATAGCTAACATTGAAATGCTAATAGGGGCAGATTATATTAATCTTATTAATAAGGGCATAGTAGAGATAGGTAATGGTATAGCTATTCAGACTCCATCAGGGATAGCCCCTTTGGGTGACCTATCAGAATACAACCTAGACCTAAACCAAAACAGTGCATGACCAACAAATACTATGTGCCTCAACTCAGTCCTACATAACACCTGTAAGAATAGCAACACTTTGAATAATATTATCTCAACTGAGAACATTAATTCATCATTATCAAATGAAACTTTGGATGAGGCAATTCAAACTTTATGGTTGCTAGAATCTGTGGGTATACATGACACACATCAAACTTCAGAAGATCAGTTAATGGTAGAAAGATTTGAAGACACCATTCAGTGTAAAGACAATAGTTATTTTATTGAGTTACCTTGGAAAATAAATTGTCCAACTTTAAGAGATAATCTCAAAGTAGCTAAAGGACATTTATATAAAGTAATGAAAAAACTCAAACAAGAAAATAATGTAAAAATATATAATGATGTCTTCAAAGAACAGCTACAGAAAGGCTTCATTGAAGAAGTAACAGATAACCCTTTTAAAAAAGATGGTTGTCATTATTTAACCCACAGGGGGGTTTATCGACAAGATGCCCCAACAACAAAACTCAGAGTAGTATATAATTGTAGCCTCAAAGACAGTGATAAACACAGTTTGAATGATTGCTTGATTGAGGGTCCTAATCTCATTTCTGACCTTGTGAAGATCTTACTGAGGTTCAGGTTAGACAAATATGCTGTACAAAGTGACATTTCGAAGGCATTTTTGAGAATAAATCTTAAAAATGAATATGATAAGAACCAACTTAGGTTCTTATGGTTCAAGGATCCATTTGATTTGAATAAAGGGTTCATAACCTATAGATTTAATGTTGTGTTGTTTGGAGCCAATTGCTCACCTAGCCTATTAGCATTGACAATTAAACATCATTTAAACCAGTTTAATAACTCTCTAACATTGAACTTCCTTAAGGAACATTTTTACGTAGACAATCTAATAGGCTCAACGACAACAAAATCTGAATTATCTGAAGTCTATGAACACTCTCAAAACATTATGCAACAAGGTAACTTTGAACTTAGAGAGTGGATTTCAAATAATGAGGATTTAAACAAAAAGATTTTAAAAGATAATAATGGTCTTACTGAGCCATCAGACAGAGTTAAAACTTTAGGTATGAACTGGTATTTGGATGCAACTTCTAACAGTCATGATTCAATCTGTACTAAAGGTTTTAAACTTGATGAGGAAGCAAATACTAAAAGACAAATATTATCAGAGGCTTCCAAAATTTTTGATCCTATGGGTCTATTCCTGCCTTCAACAATAAAATCAAAGATTCTCCTCCAAGAAATTTGGAGGACAAATGTTGGGTGGGATGATCCAATAACAAATGAAAATCAAAAATCTTGGAAGAAGTTAGCTACTGATTTAACAAAAGTGCAGAACATTAAAATTCAAAGGTGCTGTGGGTTTAGGGATAAGCCCCAGAGGCTTCATGTGTTTGCTGATGCAAGCACACAAGCTTATGGGTGCTGTGCGTATCTTGTAAGCCCTACAGAAAGTCATCTAATTTATGCAAAAGGGAAAGTTGCACCTCTCAAACCTACCCGAACCATACCTCAATTGGAACTATTGGCTGCTACATTAGCCATTAAAACCATTTCATTGCTTAAGGATGCTTACTATGATGTGTTCATAACTAATATCCACGTCTGGCTTGACAGTCAGATTTGTCTTGCATGGATACGGAATGATAGCATTAATAGTAAGAATATCTTTGTAAGAAATAGGCTAAAAGAAATAGCTGACGCTAATGAAAGCCTACAAGTAAACTTTCACTATGTTCCAACTAAACAGAATCCAGCAGACTTTCTGACCAGAGGTTTATCCTACAAGTTGTTGAAGTCAAACAAAACTTGGTTTATGGGACCTAAGTGGCTCTGTAATACAGACCAATGGCCTGTGGAACAAGTTAACTTGACATTAAATTTAATCTTTTCAAATGAAAAGGTTGAACCAATCACTAATTATGAAAAGTATTCTGATTTCAACAAACTTGTTAGGGTGACAGCCTACTGTTTGAGGTTTGCTCACAACTGTTTAGCTACAATTAACAAACAGCTAAATAAAAATAATCATAATTATACAGAGGTTGCAACCCAATACTGGATAGGCCAAGCCCAACAAAAAGAGTACAATAAAGAGTTAGAATTCTTAACTAATGGGAAACAAACAAAAGAACCTGTACCATCAGTAGTTGTGGATCTAAACTTGTTCAGGGATGAGGAAGGCCTTCTAAGGTGTAAAGGGAGATTAGACAAATCAAAACTGTCATACAAAAGCAAAAATCCAATCCTTTTACCTAGATTTAGCTATTTGACAACATTAATAATCAGGAAAACACAATGATGTATATCATATGGGGGTACCACAGCACTAACTACATTAAGAAAAACTTATTGGATACCCAAGGGAAGGATCACTGTTAAAACAGTCCTGAGTGAGTGTGTTACATGTAGGCGTATTCATGCTAGGCCCTATAGGAAACCAAATCCTCCTGCTTTGCCAGAGGAGAGAGTTACTCTCAACAGACCCTTTGAGACTGTAGGCATTGACTATACAGGAGCATTGACTGTAGGGTGGGTGACACTGAACAAAAAATGTACATTGTACTGTTTACATGTGCAGCCTCACGAGCTGTTTATTTGGATGTTGTGGAGGACCTAACAGCAGAATCTTTTGTTGCTGTCTTTAAGAGATTCTGTGCACGACATTCAGTACCCAAGACAGTTTGGACTGACAATGCTACATATTTCAAAGCTGGTGAACAAGTCATCCACGACTTGTTAAGCAATGAAATCACACAATTATATATACAAAATACAAACATAAAGTGGAAGTATATTCCGGTTGCCTCTCCTTGGTATGGTTCTATCTGGGAGAGGAATATACAAACAGTAAAGAATTGCTTGAAGAAAGCAATTGGCAAAAAACAGATACACTTATTTGGGTTACTCACTCTCCTGGCTGAGATTGAGAACATCATTAACAATAGACCACTCACTTATGTGAGTGACAAATTAATGACCCAGAACCATTAACTCCAAATCATTTGATTCGGGGAGAACAAGTTAGTCTCCTGCCGGACTACAATATAGACTCTTCAGAAGACCCAAACTGGACTCAACGACATGATGAGCTCCAGACTAAGTTACAACATTTAACTAGAGTTAAAGCTCATTTCATTAAACAGTGGAAAACTGAGTACTTGATGGGTCTAAGGGAGAGACATAAACAAATGACTAAGAAGGATTGGTCTGACACAATTAAGGTAGGGGACCTTGTTCTCATACATGACAGTACTCCAAGACAAAACTGGCCTCTGGCTAGAGTTTCAGAACTCAGACCAGGGGCAGATGGGGTAACAAGAGTGGTCAAATTAAGGACTTCAACGGGTGACACAACAAGAGACATTTCTCTTTTGTACCCTTTAGAGTCTGGACCCAAAACAATGGACTTTGGAGAACCTTCTCCACTGACAGTAACAACTGGAGACACTGAACTTCCAGTAACTATTCCTTTGACAGTAGGAGTGGTAACGCATCCTACTACAACATTGACAGACACAAGACCTCAGCGACAAACAGCATTAAAAGCGCGACTATTTTTACAACAAAAAATAGATGCTGGGGAATTGTAATTTTATCTTCTAACTTTCATTTTTTCTTTTCTTATGGTAAAGACCATAGACAGTTTCATCCTATGGATGTATATTTTCTCTTCTAATTAAATGCTACACCTTCTCCATGAGAAGGTGAGGATAGGCACTGTTAATCAGATTAACAGGCATTTACAGTTAAATAGTTAGCTAGTCTACACTCAGACAAAAATTGGTGACATTGACACCAAAATTTTTATCTCCCGGGGCCCCCAGTATATGGAAAACTGATGAGTGGGTAGTTGGGAGGTAACGAAAATGGTTCACTGAGTAGGTAGGTAGTTAATCTAACAATCATTAAATTCCTTTTATGTCAATAACTGGGTGGATGAAACCAATTGGTTGCTCACCAGAGTTATTCTCCACACTAGTATTTATATACTGTGTGGGAGGAGCGTGCTCGGTAGTGGAGATACATTACCGCTCAACCAACCGAGGAATAAACCAAGACAACGCTGGTACGAGAAGCCCCGCGAAAAGGAGAACAAAGGGAGACACTCCGATAACAAAAAGTAAGTGACTAATTGAGTTTTTACACCAAAGTTAATCTCATTAAATTAAGCTGGGTCAGACAAGTTAGGCCTACATTGTGGCCTAAGACCCAGCATCAACTCATAGCTTAACAAAGGTGAAGGTAGATTGCCCTAACCTAATTCTTGTGAGGAATCCTACTGTGGACCTCAATTTATCTGCCCGCTCTGGACCATTTCCGGAATCTCTAGGCTGACCCCTCTAGGCTAGACTTGATCTACTCTATAGTATAGACTGGAGATATAAGGGGTAGGTTAATTGTGGACCAATTCATACAGAGCATTTTTCGCAACGTCTACAGGCTAGTTTAAGAATGATCTAGACAAAAAGCAGCAAAT
This sequence comes from Bathynomus jamesi, assembly GCA_023014485.1. Taxonomy (NCBI): domain Eukaryota; kingdom Metazoa; phylum Arthropoda; class Malacostraca; order Isopoda; family Cirolanidae; genus Bathynomus; species Bathynomus jamesi. Next base: position 41,375 of record JAJOZX010007914.1, read on the forward strand.
AGAAAGAACAAGTATACAGCAACAAAATAAGGATGCATATATACAAAATGGAAAAAGGAATTCAATAAAATACATAATTTTGTGCTGTACTGGAATTATGGAATGAACATTATCATTAACAACAACAGGGCTATTTATCTGTACTGTAGATTCCACCCTTTGCTTTCTTTAGCAGTGTGTTTTGTTGATGACTCAGTAAGAACCGACGCACAGTCAGCTGAGTGTGGCGTGTTTATGTTATGTTGCCACTCTCTACTGACAGGTGGCGCACGAAAATAATTTGTTGGTTCTCATGGAGAAACTCAGTAATATTACTGTAATATCCAGTGTAGTCCGTAGTGGTTAGTAAAAAAAAAACCTCAATCTTAGAAATCGGCAAATTTTGGCCATTTTGAAGGAAAATCTGAAAAGAAGCATAAAAAAAATCATAAATTTTAGAAATCTGTAGATTTCGCCCATTTTGGGGGATAAATCTGAAACAAAGCATAAAATCTGTAGATGCACAGATAAATCTGTAGAAATGGCAACACTGCTCAAGCGGTCGAGAGACTCATCAAATTAGTAACCGAATACCGAAGCCTCTGCCAGTGTAAGTGGAATAGAAGAGAGGGACGGATTCATCCGCTCCCGTCTTCACTCCCGAACAAAAATTGCACGATTTGATTCTAAGAAAGATTACCGTATGTAAATCGACATGCAGCCAAAGGAAGGGTGGTTGGGGCTGGATAGGGTGGAACTCGACGTACAGCCACCTCTTCGTGGTGAGTTCTGGGTTGCTAATTTTATAAAATTAGCAAGCGAGGAGCTGTACTTAGTACTTATCGTACTCATAACATCGCATTAACGTAATTATAATCCACATTTAGACTTTTCTCGGGGACAGAAGATATTACTCTAGAGTCATCAAATTTTGCGTGTGTGTTATTTCATGCCTAAGCAACGCTATAAATGCTATGGGAAATATATAAATGCATTATTTAAGACAAAGAGCCGATCTGAAAATATGTATATAAATTACCTATTTTTTCAACATTTGACGTTGTTGCCGGGGGCAAAAGATATTAACGTAGGACAACGCGCTTGGAAAAACGATCATATGAGGTCTTTTTCATCGACTTTATAGTTATTAGGAATAATTTTGATGCATATTGAAATATTTTAAAAGTTATAAGAAAAATACGTTTTTGACTACTAAAATATGATTTTCATCGCTCTGCCGGGGGCAGAAGATGATTACCTATTAAGCTAAGATTTTGCAGAGGCTATTTTCTCATGCATGCGCAAGTTTATGTCTCTATTAGAATATGGAAATCGAAAGAAATGTAAAATCGATCCACCCTACTGTACAGTAGCTGTGAAGTTTGATTTGAGAAATATATTCTTATCTGGTTCTTCCTTAAAAACTGATACAAAGTAGGTGTTTAGTTCCTCAGCTGTGTCCATATTTGTATTGGTTAGTGTTCCATCACTCTTCCTTAAACTATGTATTGGTACTCTGACACTGCTTTTTCTATTTGCATACTTAAAGAAAGCTTTGGAATTTTTTTTGTCTAAAACTAATTTCTTTTCATACACATATTTTTCCTTCCTGATGATTTTCTTTGCTTTCTCTCTTTCACCGATGTACTATCTATATCTTTTTCTTATTTGTCTCTCTAAAAGCGTTTCCATGCAGAGCCTTTTTTTTATAACTCTTCTAGCTGTCCTATTTAGCCATGGGGGCTGTGTTTTCTTACCAAGGGATTCCATTTTTGGCACATATTTATGTATACAATATTTAACTCATTAAGTAGTATTCTCCAGTTCCTACTGAAGTGGTTTCTAACTTTGCTGTAATCACACTTAAAATAATTGCATCTTACTACTTTCTCATTTCTTTGTAGTTGGTATTCCAATGGGTGGTTACACTTTATCACTGGATGATCACTGCATCTAAGTGGGTTGTCAACTGTCAAGTCATCTACCGTATGTTTGATTTTTGTCATGACTACGGCAAGGGTATTCGGATGATTTTCTCCTCTAGTTCTAGTGATATCTTTGACATGCTTAACAAGGAAATTGTCCTCTAGCGCTTCTAAGAAACGTTCAGAATACCTTCTTGTGGCTGTGAAATTTGACCAGTCTATATCTGCCAGATTTAGGTCACCAACTATGATTTATATGTTCATTTTCAATCCTAGTAGCCTCCATTTGGAGTTCAAGTATCATAATTTTTCATTTTTGCAAATCCAACACCATAAACTTTCATCATAGGTAGTATTATTTAATTAAGATATGTATTAATTTCAATTTATTATTATCAATATAAAACAAACAAAGTCATTATTGAAGGTATTAATAAAGTTTTAATAATTAATAGAAATGTCTTGTTGAAATGTCTGACCTAGTCTTATTTATTTCAGCTCATGACCAAGTGTTTCTTAGTAGATGAATCAGGTGTATACTTTTTAAATTTAACTATCATTATTTTTAAAAGTTATTTTGTCATTTAAATCATAATACTGTACATTAATTGATATGTAGTATAAGATTTCATAATGAAAAACTTGTGAGAACGATGGTTATATTTCCTGCTAAAGAAATGGTAACGAATTTAAAATGTAAAAATATTTTCCTTCCTCTAGTTGGTCAACCTTTAGAAGAAATGAAACATGGTTCCTGATTGGATAATTTATATCTAACCTGGGCTACTTCTAAGACAATTTTAGTGGGTGGGTTAAAATAGTTTTTTCTTTTGTATTTGATCACAGGTAACACAAATCAAATCAAATGTATATGTTGATGCATACACACACACACATATATATATATATATGCTATTTTATTTTAGTCGGTGGGTGAAATCTTTCTGTACGTGGGCAACTGCCCACCCAGCCCTGTATCTAACAACTTTCTGAATGCACATCAGAGGAGACTTTTGTGAAGGTGACATACATTTTCAAACATTTTGTTACTATTCCGTGAGGATATACAGCAAAGATTTGCTTTTATGCAGTCTAAAGAATGACCGACTTTTTATAAAAACTGAACCATAGTTCTTAACCCTCCATTTAGCTAAAATAGGCCACTCAATATATTTTGCCCCACCTTTTTTTTTCTTTCCAAGTTTCCTTGTAAGTTCCAGAAACTTTGTACACAAGTAGTTCATACCTTTTTTACAAGTTTTTATTTTTCCACATAGTCTCCACCCTTTTTTACGGCTTTCCTCTACCTCGAAACAAGGGCCTTTCTTCCTTGCTGGTAAAAGTCCGCTGGGTTCCGCTGGAGCCACCTCTTAACCTAACCTCCTCAACAACCTCATTGTCACTGAAACTTTCTTTCACGAATACCATCCTTCACTGGTCCAAACAAATGGAAGTCTGAAGGTGCCAGATCCGGGCTGTATGGAAGGTGGGGTAACACAGTCAAGCGCATTTTTGTGATGGCCTTTCTTGCTTGCAAACTGTTGTGTGGTCTTGCGTTATCGTGCAAAAGAAGGACGTCTTCCAGTTTTCTCTCCGGTCGAACTTGCTTTATACTTCTCTGGAGTCTCTGTAGGGTAGTAATATATGCCTCTAGTTGATTGTTTGTCTTTTCTTCATAATGTCCACCAGAATCACCCCTTTCATGTTCCAGAAGATGGTGGCCATAACCTTTCTTGCAGCGGGAGCCATTTTGAACTTTTTCTTGCGTGGGGAGTCTGCGTGATGCCACTCCATGGATTGGCGTTTTGTTTCAGGTTCAAAGTGGTGTACCCAAGGCTCATCCCCAGTCATAATTCGTGAAAAGAAGTCATCCCCTTCTGTCTCGTATCGAACCAACGACTCAGAAGCAATTTCTTTTCTTTGGGCTTTGTGATCTTCAGTCAGTTGGCGAGGAACAAACTGTGAACACACTTTCGCTTATCCCAGTTGCTAAATTACCGTATTCACACTTTCTTCACTAATTCCTAGCTCCAGTGATAGCTCCTTGTATGTGACGCGCTGATTTGATCGAATGATGCTGTTAGTACGTTGCACAGTGTGAGATGTAACAGCCGATGCCTGGCAACCGCTGCGTGGCTCATCATCGAGGCTGGCTCTCTCTCCGATGATCTCACACGTTTAGACCAGCGTCCAACTGTGCTTCAATCAACAACAGCATCTCCGTAAACGTTTTGTAGACGTTTGTGAATATTTCCAACTATTTCCTTCTCTGCGGTTAAAATCTCGATAACAGCTCTCTGTTTACGACGCACATCACTGTCAGACGCCATTTTCGAAACTGGTTTAACCATCGGTTTTATACAAGGAGGCAAGGTTCAAACTGGAAAAATCCGGTTATGTTTAGCGCAGAAAGTTCAAACTTACGGCCCAAAAGACATTTCAGCCCCATGGCCTATTATTTAGCTAAGAAAAAAGGGTGGGGCCAAATATATTGAGTGCCCCTAGTATGTTAATTAGGCTTAAACTGACCAGTTAGAAACTATGATATATTTTTTACCAGTCAGAAGGCATCAGATATTTATAAGGCTTATTACTAGGACGACCCAAAGTTAATAAAGTTAATAAGAAGGTTAAAAATTTGCTATTAGGTTAATAAAGTTAATATTTTAGTTATGGGTTAATAAAGTTAATAAAATTATTAATAAGGTTAAAAATTTGCTATTGTAAGTTAAAACTTTCGTGATGGATTAATAAATTAAAATTAATGAAAATGTGGAGTGAAATTGCGGAAGCAAATAAATGATTTCCGGTTCTCTAACATGATGTTATAATGTACATTCTGGATTCTTATTTACATAGTCTATACATTGATTAATGATAATTATACAAGCTGATTATGCATTATTTCTACATTACTCTCGTTATTTATCGTAGTTTTTTTCGGAGCTTGTGTTGTTAGAATCAGTTCAGTAGACCATAAATCACATGTTTAATTAAGTATATTAATTTTGTTTACCTTTTTGACAGAATATATAAATTTCAAACATGCCTAAAACTGCGAAATCAGCTTTTGCGAAAATCGAGGCAATTATTACTTGCTAGCTATCCTGATGAATTTGTCCAAACTCCAACAACCTAACTAAATAAGTTCGTTAATAATTTAATAAATAAATGAATGTGATATGTTTTATTTTATTATTAAGCGTTAATATTTATCCACAAATAAGTTGCAAATAAAGAACTTTTTAGGTTAAATAAAGTAAATAATTGGTAAGAATAAAGCTAATAATTTCATTTTTAGGTTAAATTGAGTCGCTCTACTTATTACTTTTACGAGATATCAATGTATAGTATAAATTAAATGCTTGTTACCACTTTTTATGCTCTTGGCAGGACAGTAAAGGCTGTAAACATTTGAAAAACTAGCCGTAATTGGCCATTCCTCATGTGTGTGTTTTGTATATAATGTTTGCGAGTTAAATAACAACAGTTTCATAGATAATTATCTTTCTTATAAGGTTACACTTAACAGTATAAACAATATAAATATTAACCTATGAACTATAATAACCTATAATACTACAGTACTTGTCTAAGAATCTTTTGTCGTTTTATTTATTTTATCGTTGTAAATTCATAAAAAATATTTTTGTTCTGTAACCAGTATAACGTACGTACACTTAGTCTATAGTCTCTCTCTCTCTCTCTTTAGTTTAAATTATTATTTTAGTTGTTTTTATTATAAATATATGTAAAAATGAACAATGAATAATTCTTATATTCATACATTCATTTTCGCAGAGTCCAAACTCGCATAACGCTGACGCAAGTTCGGATAAAATTTATTTTCTTTATATTTTATTTTTGCTGAATAACACAGGCCTGCGATGGTTTTGTTGTCCGAAATATTTTATTACTTATATAGTATTCATGGCAGCAGCGACAACTAACCCACAACACCCTTGTCATTACATGTAAAATCATGCACCGACACCTTGCACCATTAAGGTAACACCAGAGTGACCAGACATACATTATAACCAAATACTCCATTCCATACCACGCCCCACAGACATCACAGTACAGAAAACACATACACACACACCTAACCCACAAAGCACTGACACGACTCGGTCCGAATGCGGTCCTAGGTGGGAAGCGCCACCCATTAACAGGTCAGAGATCAGCGTGAGCAGATCGGATCGAGTTAACCCTTTAAGGACTGAAGATGCCAATTGCTAACGTTTCAAATACACGCATTCATAACTTAACCCTACAAAAAATTCAGGGCTTAAAGGGTTAACTTAACACGATTCCGATGTGGACATCACCCCAACTTAGACATAAACACGGACTAGAAAACTCCACAGACGACACTTGCCACCTGTGCCAGGACGCACCAGAAACAATTGAACACATTATGACAGACTGTACCACTCTAGCACAACATAGAACACAACACATCACTAGTGCGCTGAACCTCTGGTCCACTCCGGAGAGGGCGATCGGTTACCTGCGTGCCACCGGCTTGCTCGATCAGGGTGGGCTGATTGGCTAAACAACTTATATAGTAATTTTTGCACGCTGATTCTGAAATTATTATTAATTTTTTGCCAACACGTACAGATTTTTCACAAAATGTCATATTACATATGTAACTAATTTTCATTAAATTTTGATTAAAAACTACTGCCTATAAATGCTTGGTTTCACAAAGACATCAACGAAATGGAGAGGAGATATCAGGCAAGGTGGCTGATTACTGCTGGATGTTGAAAAAGGATACTCCAGAATTATTACATAAAAGAAAAGGAAAAGCGCGTACATTCGAGACTAAAAGGCATAGATCTCACAAGAAAACTCAGGACGAATAAAGATGAATATGTAATTGATGTTAATATTGGACACCTTATTCGAAATCAGCGTAGTTGAATTATATAAAATCAGTAATTAGTAAGAAAACAACTCTTACAAAGTTCTCATTCGCAGGGCGGTGTAATTAATGAATAATTTCTTTTTAAATTACTTAATTTTTTTTTTAGATTTAGCTTCATAATGTAATCGTGTTAAATTCTGCAATGTTCATTTTCTTTATACATTTTCTCTTCGTTGTAAAAAATGAAGTCATGTCTTGCTTAACACTTAATTTTAAATTTTAAGCATTTAATTTTGGCTCATATGAATGTTTAATTGTAATTCATAATAAAATGCATATTTCAATTTCCAGTTAACTCGGCAGATCATATCAGATCTGTCAATATATGGTTTAAAATAAAAATATGGCTTCATCTTCAAATATCTTGCTTATCTGTCGAGACTCTGGACTACTCCAGCTAAAATATTTACCGTATCTTTAAATATTTTGCAAATTCAGCCTGAGAATAAAAAACAAAACAGGTGAGCATTAAATAATAATGACCATTAAATTTTAGGTATATAAACATGTAGAATTTCTCCAGTGTTCATTCCGATTCTTATTCAGATTCAGATTTTATCTGATCTGACTTACGAGGCTGAACATTACCTGTAACATTTAGCAGTAAACTACAGTTAGAGAATATCTTTGTCTTTTCCTTCGAGCCTTGTTCTCATCAGAACTTAGTCTTAAAATAGAGAAAGATAATTTCCCGATACGCTACAAGAAGAATCGGGGAACCCTTAGAGAATTTAGTAAGCTTCACAGAATTCTCCGATCCCCTACAAGAAGAAATCGGAGCAGTACAAGAGAAACTACTGCGATTCCTTATACGGTACCAGCTACTCCAGAGTAACAAATCCGTTGCTGGCACCTAGCCAGAACCCCCGTCAACTTCGAACCGCCCAAGGCCATAGACGGAGGGGTTAACATACGCATAGGGAAAGAGGCGTATATAAGTAGCTACGCCAACTCCAAGAAATTTAATTATTTAACTTTTCCTTAACATGAATTAACTAACTCTTAGCCAAAGAGAAGAGCAAAATTGGGTGTTACCGCCGTGTAAGGCCGCTCTTTTTCTGCAATCAGAAGAACCCTCGGTTTAAGCCGGGTGACTGTCCGCAAGTGGATAGCCTTTTAAACTACTGGGGAGGGAGAGTTCAAAGGATCACTTTTCAATACAAGATTAGAATTAAGAGATAAGGAAGGTAAGGTAATTTAATTCCACAGGTCCAAATTCTCTCAACGACTCGTATGTGGGTCCCCCACTCGCCCCCCGTTTTTGTTAATTTAAAGCCTATTATTAAAAAAATTCCGAGTATGAGATCATATATCTCTGGTCTATTGGGCCCAAGTCCTAGTTCGGCGCTATAAAAATACATCTTGCAAATCAAGGCATTTTCTGTAAGCATAAATGTTAATGTATTAGCAATTATGTAATTACAAAATCTTACCATAAAAGTTATTTTATTCATAAATGTTCATACAAAATTGACTCGCAGCGTCCCCCCATGGGAACAATACAAATTACAAATTTCATTCACCAGTGTAAAGTATGAGGTCAGGGTGTTCAGACAGAGGCATGTTTGGAATGGCTGTCAATTTTGGATTTGGACCAGGATTTGTTACATATTGCGCTTCTCACGATTGTATCATCATACAGATTAGAGTGAAAAGGGACAACATACCGTAATTTTTCATTACTTTTGAGATAAAAAGTTGTGCTGAATACGGTATATCCATTTTAGTATGACAGGTCATGAATGAGACTATGGTGAGGAGGAGAATTAAGCTTTGCACACGGAAACACTTCCATGATTCAGAAGTATATTACGAAAAACATTGTTCAATGTTGTAATAATGAAATATGTTTGCATTGACCTTTAAAAATAAAACTTCATAGAAATACGAGCCAAGGTACTTAAACATCATACATTTAATCGCAAGAAGAGACACTTTAATTCTAACAAAGGCAATTTGGATTCACAGTCCACCAAATGAAGTAAAACGCACAGTTCTTTAAATTCTGATCACCACTGAAAACGGGCTAAACCGTGAGATTTGGAAAAAGGACAAACACTAATTATCCTGCAACCTTTAATTGTGGCGGAAAAAATATCTTTAAGAATGAAAACTTTTTAATTATGAGAAAATGAAACGGATCTTTCGCATCGTCGTACGATGATTAAGATGCTGTCTTAAAAGATGAAAATACGATGCTGAAATGATAGTTCAGTACAGAAATTAATGAAATAAATCGATTCGATTTTTATCACAAAAAGGAAAGTAAAATCGAAAACAAGTCAGGGAAAAAAAAAAAAAAAAATCGAGACACTAGATAACATACCAACCCTATCTATCCTTTACAAAAATGAAAAAGGTAATTTTACTACAGACTATTAATACTCTTCACAGACTCAAAATGGCTGGAATTACATTAGAGAGAAATTCATGTTATGGCACTCGTAACATACTTCGTTGACTCCCTGTTCAAAAACTATAAAAACAACTGATTAAATTTAATTACGACCATATATATATATATATATATTTTTTTTTTAATTGGGGTTGTTTAACCTCCTTCGCAACATCGAAGGTCATATGACGGAGGGGACCTACAGCTTTACGTGGGATCCGAACCACGGGTCGCTACATAATCTAGGCGCAGAGGACGGTCTCCCATCCAACTACTACCCAGACCCAATGTCGCTTAACTTCGCTGATCTCCGGGAAGCGGTGTTACGACATCGGCTAAGACGTAGCCCATATATATATATATATATATTATATATGATGAATAAAACCACGAAGGAAAGGAAACAAAATGGTGCTCAAGCGCTTGAGCACCATTTTGTGTTTCCTTTCCTTCGTGGTTTTATTCATCATAAATATTTTTCACGTGTCACTTTCGTGAAATAATTTTCATATATATATATATATATATATTTTACTGCCAATGTGTGAAACCAATCATTTCGCGTAATGCCTATGACCTCAAATAACTTCGTGAAGCCTGCCTGTTTGGTTACAAATAAACAAACACGTTATTTCAGACTCAACAGGTACAAACATTATAAAAGTGGTCCATAGAAGTGGTAGTGGTCCTACGTAAGTAGGCCAGTGAATCACTGTGCATAATGAACATACATTTGCCTACGCCAATGCTTCCAGATTTGAGATTTATAAAATACAGTATATCGGAGACCAGTCCACTTAGATTCGTAATAGTTATACCTGCGATTAAAGGTAACAGGCATTACGCGAAATGCCTGAAACTTTTAGGCATTACGCGAAATGCCTGACTTCACATTTAAAACACTGAAAACTAATAGAGAAATGTAAATTTAAGAAAAAAATATAAACTAGATTTGTTATAAAATGTATCAATACTAACACAACTGATACAATATTTAAATATATAATATCCGCTCTTCACATATTTGAAAATACACCAATTACTGGTTTATATTAATATTTCGATAAAGGTATTACTACATAACTTGCTAATTACAATAGTTCACTTTTACGCAAGGTTTAAAATTAATAATAAAACTTGGGTATTTGGAAGTAACATACGTTTTGCTTCTCGATTTTTTTATCTTTAAATTTAATAAGTATCATTTCTTTCTTGGCCATTTATTTTGTGATTGAGCATTTATGAATAACGAGAGAAACGCATTTTAAAAGAAAGCTAATTCTTTATTCCTGAGTAGTGCTTATAAGTTCAGCTGAACAAACGATAAAATATGAGTTTCCGAAACCATAACCCAAATCGTTGGTGCAACTCAGTATCGTAGATTGTTCATTTGATATCATCTGCTTGTTCGGACAATGCTGTAATAATGAAATACGCCTTCATTGCACTTCAAAGATAAAAAAAAAAAAATTTTTGCTTTAAATCTGGTAATCGTGGCAAAGCTAAAAATATCGAGAAAGAAAACGAAGGTGTACAAACTTTGCATTATGCCCAGTTCTCACACTTAGAAACAACGTCCACTACACGCTCCTTCCTCCCTCATGAGCCAAATACTTATCTAGTACATTAAACGAAGTAATAATAAATATATAAGGAACAAATCTTCTAAATGTCGTTCATTTAAATATCTTGAAAGTGTTCATTGAAAAATCATGTGGTTTTTATCATTTTATCCGAAGCCAATCTTATAATCATTACCGTTTTACAGTATAAGAAATGTAAGGGAAAGTGACAATTACAATACAGAAAACAAAAGTGATTCATGCCAAACTGTAGATAGATGAAATGAATCTATTTGTGTATTGTCGAAAATGTAGATAGTTTCTTAAAATTACGTTAATAATAAATATGGAAAGTACGCGCGTAGGAACTTTGGTTACATATACACAAAAAATACAAAAGCTACAAACGAGCTTTTTCATTATAACGCAAAACCGTTAATAGGTAACTAATTATAACTACAAAGATGCTGCTGCTGCCTCAGTTTTCGTAAACACGAAAGTGACAAATGGCAAAATAAGTCAGCCAAATATTTACTGTATTCCGTTGATATATATATGAAAACATGTACCGAAGAGGACATACAGAAAGTGAAGCAATGAAATACAGAAAAACGCAAAACAAAAACAAAAACCAACAACATGCAAATTATATAAGCGCAACTTCCTATAATACTGTGACACGAGGCTTGAAAACTAAAAATAATTTAAAATTAAATATCTGAAAATCTAGGGTACTGCAATTACACAATAGTTAAATAAAAAGGGAACATTGGTAACAACTTTGGTTTACGTTGTTTAATAATACTAATAACAAATGGAGGAACATTCTTGGCCGTAGGAAGGATTTGGAAGCCTAATACTTAAGTTCGTAAACCAAAATGAATTTATTCAACTCGAAACATTAACTGAGAAAGGAAAATTATAAAAGTAGGAGAATAAAGCCAATTTAAACCATTTTATCATACTCAAAATATCCTACGAAAGCGACAATTGGACTGAAAAGACCATTTGGTTCCCACTGAAGTTCTAATAATTCAATTATTTCATTCCTATACAGTATATCCTTCGGTCCCTTTACGATGAAATGAGTTCCGAGCAAAGTGATATTACTAATAAGTTTTATTTTCCTTTTCTCTCAAATTTCAATCGACTCGGTGAATGACAAAATGAAAGTCCGGTGATAACTAACAATCCAGCCATTTACTCATCAATGGAAACGAGTCTACTACAAAATCAAAGATCAACGTTGCCATTCATGAAAACAGCAAAGAAAGTAGGTCTACTGTAAAATAATACCTTCCGTAAGTAATGAGATCACTATAATAATACTGGTTATTATTAATGCTGTTATAGTAATAATAATAATAATAATAATAATAATAAGAGGGTCAGTACGAAAGTAATGCCTATTATTTTTCAGTTTGTAAATACAATAAGAGATATTACTTTCATACCGCCCCTCGTATTTTTAAGTACTTAAACTGAAAAGTCAATCTACACATCAAAGACCCAAATCGAACATTAAACCTATTCAGTTACTATTGTTTCACGTCATTAAGTATCAGTTTGCTTCTAGATGAACGACACATCAATAGAAATATAAATACATTTTTTTTTATATTATTTTTTGCGAATGAAATGCCACTTCGCGTGAACCATGTTCACACCAGCAATTCAGTTGTCTGATTAATTTAATTTTCATTGTCAGAACGTAAACTTTTTATATTTAGTATCACAAATTATAAAGAGTAAAAATACTTTTTGAACCTTTTACAATTATGGCACTTTTTTTTTTTTTCTTTAATGCTAATTATGTGTCTTTTAAATTCTTGTGGATCGTTCAAATAAACAACAAATAAAAACTATCTTTTGTATCACTTTTACCCTACTCGGAAAATAATTCCTACTTTGTTGATGTTCCTTGGGATGTTCAATTAGGTTTGGTTACGCTAGGTTAAGTTAACCTAACCTAAAACAAGAAAATGGGTGTGTAAAAACCTGAGGTAGTACGTAGTAATAATTTGATTTCGAGTTTTTTAATTAAGATCCAAACGCGAGTGAAATTCGAAAAAAATAATTATATACGGTACAAACACAGATTCTCGACCACCTCTTGAATATAAAGTGAGGGTGCTAGCTACTACACTACGACGGGATAAAAAGTTAACAGAACCTGTCATACATTTAAACAACCGAGGAGGTAGCCGCACTCGAGGTAATAATGACCATTTCATTCATATTATTTGGTGCAACGCTGCGGGTCTCATAAATGGAATATCATGCATTAACACTCATAATTTTGAATATTTCACTTATGAATCTCAGCGTTGCACCCGATAATTTGAATAAAATAGTCATTGTTACCGCAAGTGCGGGAGAGTTAACGCGTAAAATGCTTCTGGACGTGAAAGCGTTACGCGTTCCCTAGGTTAAGGCCAAGGCTACACGAGCGACTTTGTTGCTGCAACGACAAATCACGAATAATATGTACTGTTGTTTCCTATGGGGCATGCTACACGACAGACAGTCGCTGCGACAATTATTCTCTGTTGCATCCGGCTGAGTCTTCCCTGTAACACGACAAAGTCGCGGGAAGGATTGGTTGTATTGTTCCAAGTGCGGTAGGCTACACGAGAGACTGTCACAGCGTCAGTGCCACGTGGCAATAAAAACGAAGAAATCGCGGCTCATGTAGTTTGGAACAGCCATTGCGATTGTGTCGCTGCGACACCTGGCAACTCTGCGGCAGCGACTTTGTCGCTCGTGTAGCCTTGGTCTAATGCAGCGCTGTCCAACTTGCGGCCCGCGGAATGGACGTTTGCCAAATTTCATTTCTGAATTTTCTTCCCTATTTTGTCATTTCTAGTAGGGAGAACAACATTCAGCGGGTTCCTAAGTCGTATTAATCAACAGTGTATGATTATAGGCAACATCTTGGCTGCGCTTTATAGAAGTTGGACAGCACTGGCCTAATGTATGACAGGTTGTGTTAACTTTTTATCCCGTCGTAGTGTGGTGTTCTCACCTTCTATTCTAGAGGTGGTGGGTTCGAACCCTGGTTGAGGGCAATCTTTGCATTATGCAAAATCGTACGTGTTCATGCATGATATTCGATATATATATATATATATATACATATACACAGAGAGTTGGGCACGTTACTTTTTATAAGTAACGGAAATGCCCTGCCCAAAAAACTAATCTTACAGATTTTTTTGGAGTGTATTGTTCGATTTCAGGAACACTAGTTTATCAAAATTGGCATCTGATAGTCCTCCTCGTTTGGAAGAGCTAACAACTAATTAACAGCTAATAAATGATACTAGTCAAATGATCAGTTTGAAAGTAGCGAATGCGAGTAACGATTGAAATCGCTCTAAAAAGTAGTGCCGTTACCATATCTTAAAAATAACGGCGTTACCGCTACAGCTACTAAAAAGTAACATCGTTACTACCAACACTATATATATATATATATAAACACGAGAAATTCGTTCCAATTTTTAACGATATGCACTGTCATACTGTATTCCAATTCTGAGTGAATTATTCTTAAAATTATTTTTCCTGCAATATAAATATATGTATGTTCATGACTATTTAAATTCTTCAAAGAAAATTCTTATAAATTAACCAAAACCTCTTCGATAAAGAGAAAAATTAAAGCTTCAAACTAGCCAAAATGTTTCAAAACATTCATTAACATTTCAGCCTTCAACAACTTCACTGGTATACTGATCTTTCTTCACTTGACTCGGGCTGTTCTCCTGTCGTCAAGACATACTCCTTCGAAGATGGAGAAAGTAATGGAGTCCTTTCAGATGTCCTTTCTGCAGGGTTCTTAAAAGTGGGGACCTTCTGCATGAAGCTCATGCTCTTGGAAGGGTTGAAACGACCGAAGGTGTTCAGGTTCTGTCAAACAATTTTAATTTATCATTAAACTCTTTCGTATTTTATTTTACTTTTGTGCTAAGATAATTATCTATAAGTCATTCCTTCACTTTCTGTCCCCCTTTTCATATTTTCCGAGGGGTAGGTGGCCCCCAAAATGAAGTGGTAATTTTCGAGTCCTGGGTGTACAACGCAAGTTATTTACTTTTAGTATTTGACGGTAGCTATAACTTAAACCAATTTTAATCAAATCCCATTTAAAAAATCAAATGGAAATAGTTCAAGGCCAAAACTTACTTCCGGAGAAGAATTATCGACTACTGCTTCAATTTCCTCTCCTGACGAAGAACTCGGGGAGAGGGAGATATTTTCCTCCAACCACAGCATCGGGTGCAACCAAAATGGACGTCGGGAGGCCGCCTCTGAATCCCAACTGCGGTACACGAAGCAGTTCAACACTGCCTGCAAAGGGTTCAAAATGGCCTGGGGGGGGAACAAACATTAAAATCGTTATGATGACATGAATATGGCGTGCAAACACTAAAGTTTTCATTACAGAATTAGTACACAGAGACTCTAATTCAAATTAATTAAAAAAAGAAAATTCAGAAAAACGTTTCGGGGAAAGAAAAAAAGTATTTTTTGAAGTTGTTTAATCTCCTCGTAACTTTTAAGGATGTAGGGTCATATGACGGAGGGAACCTACAGCTTTACTTGGGACCCAAACCACTACCCAACCGAAGAAGACTCGGAGGAATCTTAGCTGGAATCTGAAGTCTGAACCGAGGATCAAAACCACGCATAACCTTCCGATTAACAGCCCGGGGCTCTACCACTTGGCTACTCTACCGGGTTCGGAAAATATATGAAAAAACAAACTCGGTTATCTAAAACGTTCATTCAAGGATTAGAAAGATAAGTACGAGGATAAGGCGCTCTCCCTTCCGCCTGCCACTGCTCGCGGAAAGATTAATTTCAATTAAAAAAAAAAAAAAAAAAAAAAAAAAAAAAAAACTTGGTTATGGTTCCACTAAAATTTTATTCTTCTTTCCTAATATTCCTTTTCTCGTATTTGCCATTTAAAAAGGGGAGGGGGAGGTAATTACGGTTTTGTTGGCTAGTTCAACAAGGAGGAATAGTGCGAAAAAAGTTAAATATCACTGCTTTAAAGGATGAAATAAATTAGTGTGTGTTTTATAATATTCTTCTTTTCGAATAAATTAAGTTCTCGTGTGAATGAATGAAAGGGAGAAAAATCTCCATAGATTTTAAATTCTCACGTGTCGGAAATTTTCTTTTCGAGTCCCTACGGGCAATGGAGGAGGATACGATTGGTTACACAGTGACGGTCTAGGCCGGGTCGAAATCTAGTCAAAATGATTTTTTTAGATGGGCACTATGTGGGGTTTATGAAATGATATCCCGACCAACATACTCCAAAAGAAAGTTTATGCTCCCCTCCGTACCACTAGCATACTCCCTCTTATTTTTGGCTCCGCCCCCAAATTAAAAATAGTATCATAAATCAAAATGGAGATCATTTAGAGCATTTTTTATAGAGATGACCCCCCTTAAAATTGCATAATATACCTCATGCGCAATTTTCAGGCAATTATCCAAGAAATTTCAAATCCTTGAAAAATTGCCGCATCCCAAAAAATATTGTTAGTATATAGAAAAGGGTGGCATAAACTTTAGTTTGGAGTACTGATTGCCTAGGAGACCAATTCATAAACCTCATATAGGCCTAGTATATTTGCCTGAAAAGAAGACAATTAGTCTATTGTACCATTTATTACACAAAACAGCTTTGAAGTAAAAACAAAATTTAATTTAAAAATTACTTTCACAATTCACTAATTACTTGTGGATGTGCCTTGGCCCCATTGGCTTTTCCATTCAAACTGTGGCAGTCTTTTTCTTAATTCCAGTTGATTGAGGATAAATTTGTGCCGATTGCCGTAGCCAATCCTTTGTTCTGATGCTTTTTTCACTAAGTTCACTGCACTTTCCACGCTTTGACTCTGGCATGAAAAGGCAGCAATTTTCAAGGGTTCTGTTCTTGTATGCAGTAGCTCTTCATTGCTGAAATTCCTTATCAAAGGTGGAGGATTGATAGCTTCCTTTCTCCAGTCAATCATCTCATAGTAGTCTTTGGAATCGAAATTTAGAGATTTAGGAAGCTCAAAATTTCGTGTGCCACTGAAACGTCCGACTGAGAAGTATCTTCTGAAGAGCATCTTCTCTGACATGTTGTCTGCTATCAGTAAGCATTGACAGTAGAATAGCTTCGGGATTCGCAAAATAGGCATTATTACGGAACACCGGTTCCATAATAATGCGATGTTTTTCTTCCAATCCTCGCATCAAGACAATCAAATTAAAAAAATTCCGTGCTCCGTCAGTAGCTTTAGGATGGGATTTGATATGAAACCATCCAGGAGCATATGATTTCATGACGATGGTTACCAGTTCTTTCAGATTTTGTTCGGGATGCAAAGTCGATACATATAAACGAAGAATCCGGTTTGCTCGGGTAATCCAGCGAGCATGATGAATGGCACCTGGAGACCTGCGGGCTAGACTTTCAGATACCCATCCAGATTGCACTGCTAGGCACATATCATAGAGATACTTTTGATCACTGCTCAACTCTTTCACGACATTCGGTGGTATATCTTGGACGTTGCCCTGAACTGGTGAAAATGCCACTAAGTCTAAAATGGTTAAATCACATTTCAATTTGGCTCCAATTGAACCTTTAAAGGTATTTGGCCCTGATGTTTTTCCGTCTATGGTTTCAAATATGTGTCTGAAGGGGGTTCATTCATGTGTAAAAGAGAGACGAGCCATTGAACTGATCTATGCAAAAAAATTTCAAGCAATTTTATGGTACAGGCAATTCTACCATTATTGACAGCAGTACCGTCGCATAGCAGAGCATTGAGAGTGTCGATGCTCGCTGAATCAATTAAGAACGTTATAATTTCATCAGCTATACACCGAGATTTCCTGCGTCAGGGCAGAGATGGTCTACATAGATACCTCCAGGGTCTTTGATCAGCACATAATGTTCTTCTTTCTCTTTTCCATGCTTGGTTAACGTATCATCCTTTCTTCCATCAAACCCTATACATTCAATATTCACATCTAGATCTAACAATATTTTTCTTGCCTACACGAATTCTCTCTCTTTCTATTTTCTTCCTATCAAGCATGTTAGATTGATCGATTATTCCCATATCTTTCAATGCAGCATTAACAATAGCTGCTGTAGCTCTCGAACTCACACGGTAACGGTCTGCCACCAATGGTAATTCATTGTATGAATACCTATTTTGATCATTTTCAATCAATTCCACATCGGGCACGAATTCTAGCTCATTGTCACTGTCTTCTATATCTTCGCTAAAGTCATCTACTGAAGAAGATGGTACAACTTCCATAGCCTCTGCCATTTCCACTTGTGACCTTTGCTGCCTCTCCTGTTCTTCTCTTGCGCTTGAGAGGGATCGTCTCTGGACAGCGGCAGCTTCACGATCAAATGGCCCTAATTGATTTATTCTTTGCTTTTGGCCTACAAATGACTCCCACTCTACCATTGGGATTTTTACCTCGCGTCGACAAAACGGCCTTCCTATTCCTTTATCATAACATTTGCAAGTACGAATGTCAAACATTTCATCATATGAAGCAAGTTTTTTAGCAAAATTTTCATTCCTTTGACGTAGAGGAACCTTGTTCAAGGAAAGAGCTGATCTGATTAATCTTTCCACTGCAGAAGAAATAGATCTTTCTTGAATGACAGGGAAAGAGAACATGGCCCAAATATCTTGAAGATCTTTGGTAACTATATTGTAGCAATCGTTCGCAGTTGCTGATCCCCTTGACTTGATTTTTTTTCTCTCTTTTGAATGAAGAAATAGTGTCTGACAACATCTGCCTTTGTAGGAATCATTGATCGGCGGAATTCAGTGGCAAAACCAAAAGCTGCATTCGAAGATTTGTTTCTGGTTGACATTTTTTCAACCTTTTTAAAAAATTAAAAATCCAGCTTTTATAGAATCATGCATGGATCATAAGTAAATCTAAAGAGCATAAATTCTTATAATTCATGTAAAAATATATGATAATTAGAACATGAAATTTATTGGTATTGAATTTGAAATTCAGCACACAGCTCAGTAAATTGATTACACATAAGCGATGTTTATGTGTAATCAATTTTCTGATATAGCAAATATTTTGAGAAAATACGTGTGGTGAAAATTTTGAGAAATCCAAATTTTTGAGGTAATTGCCTGAAAATTGCACAAGAGATATGCAATTTTAGGGGGGGTCATCTCTATGAGATGATGCTCTAAATGGTCTCCATTTTCATTTTTGGGGTGGAGCCAAAAATAGGAGGGAGTATGCTAGTGGTACGGGGGAGGAGCATAAACTTTCTTTTGGAGTATGTTGGTCAGGATCCCAATTCATAAGCCCCACATAGTGCCCGATCTGCCCCCAGGAATTCGACCCGGCCTATAATACACACACAAACGAAATTAAAGAGGCCAAGACAGTTGATAGTAACAGAAAGTACTATCCCGTTTGTTTCATGGAAAGTGACCGTATTTCTTTGACTACTATTTCGTCTTACCATCAAATACCAAATGACAACAATGCTCAATTTTGGTAGATTTTCCCAAGCCGACCAAAGAATGATTCCGTTCAAGATGTTTGGGGTCCAACACACGTAGAACACCAAAGTTATTAACATAAATTTTATTTTCAAACTTCGGACGATTTGCCTTTCACGTCGAGTAAATCTGGAAATGGAAACGACAATGAGTCAAAGATCACTTTACATAAACAAATATAAAGCTATCTCCGAGGCTGGAATGACACCGAACGATGTAGGTGCAAATGAATAGCGGTCTGAAATCCTTTTCGACATATCATGAGCTACTGATCTTTTATGCGTTTCTGAGGTAATACCTAATTCCAGGTGATAAATTTTTGGGTGTAGTTGGCTTAAGTTGACTGTAAACGAGCGTCAGGCCCGCGGCTTAGGTGTCCCACCCACCTAATAAAGAATGGGAGATGGGTGTTTGATAATGTAAGTTGGTTCCGTTCATGTACAGAAGCATCATCGAGTAAGCTCGGAGATTTGTTTTATTAACCAAAATGTTTCCTCCACATAAAACCCTTTTCTTTCAACAATTTCAGGAAGGCAACACAAAAAGAAACTATTCGAAACTCGATGAACTTACATATTAAGTCGTTTTAATTAGGCAAAAGCCTACTTCAGTTTGGTTTAACTTCGGCTTAAATGGGACAAAGAATGAGAATGGAAAATGCGTTTGTTTCTGTCCATATTTGAATCAAATAAAAATTCAATAAAACCTGAAAATTACTTCACTTGCTTCACTTTGGAACGATGACAAATAATACATTCCAGACAACAGGCAGCCACTGGGCAACGTTGGCATTTGGTAAACCAATATCGATCCAAGGACGACGTCTTAAAATTCGATCAGCTTTAAAACAAACATATTTATGCCTAATGAACACTGAAATCATTAACAAAATGTTACATTTATTTTAATCCCGCCCATTATTTTAATTATTCTGACGATGTTTAAAAGTAAAAATTTTTATATTAAAAGAAAACGGGACACTTTCTTACTCTCAAGTGAATGTATGCTACAGTCTTTTTAAAACAGTTCATGTCAATTTTGTAAAAACTAAATCTAACCTGAAATTTTATTAACTTCGCCCGACAAACTTTTAAACTTTAAAGGTACACTTAACGACGAAGTTTTAGATAGTGACTGAAAAAGTTAGGTTTTCATTTTATAAAGATGGCTAAAAAAAATAAATGCCAACCTTCCAGTCGTGGATGCCAGAAGCTTTTCAATGGATGAAAAAGAGAGAAAATAGAGAGCTGGATTGGCGACCATCACAAAGAGAATTGGAATGAACGTACTCGTATAATTGGGCAAGAAGCGCAAATACGGATTCACAGAGAAGTTGTAACAACTGAAAATAAAACATTATTGATACATATTTTTATGTTTTTATTTAAATTTATTGTATACAATCATTAGTGTGGAAAAAAAAATTAAGTTGCAAAAAATAAGTCATTATCATTTAAAATGTACATACAGTATACAGAGAAAAATATAAGTACAATAATTCCCTCCAACTGATAAATATTAAATTTCGCCAAGTGATATGGTACAGCAACTGATCGATAGAGGAAAAGATTCGGAAAACGACTAATTTTTAAAAATGAAGGGCAAAAAAGGAAACTCTGGTACAGTACATGCCATGTCCCTAAAACGACATGTAGCAGACTTCCCATTTTTCCCCTCTAATTTTATCAACCCTCTGTACATCGTAAAGTCGTGTCACTTTACCTTCAACTTATATTACCGGCTACTCCGGTTATGTATCATAATAATAATAATCCTTTTAACGTATTTCTTGTAGCATCTTAACAACGTATCGAAGAAGAAGCATCAGCAGCCAGGGAGCTCATTTCCCTACGATGTGGGGTGTGAGAGACCTACCTAAGTAAGGGTCACCCTTAGCATGACCATTAACAGGGAAAGCAACCACCTCTAGAAAGAGCGGAGGGCGGGGAGAGAGCATAACGCTTTTCTAGTTAGTTTTCTACTAATGCTAAAATAATTTAAAAATGCACTAGTTTAATAACGGGAGCCTCCCCGAGTAGACCGGAAGGTCTTTAACGCTTTCACTTGTCCTTCTAACTCCTCGTAACCTCAACCCAAGAGCCAGCAGGCGGGAGCGAACCAGAGCCTCACCACTCAGTCCACCGCCGTAACCACCGAGTTACTGGGTGCCCATCGAATAAAAGTATATCTTTAAACGAAAAACCCTTATGCAGTTAGAAAGCGAATTGTTTGGGAAATAACCGCCTTACATTCATATTTCGAATATGAACCTTTTATTAACGTGTTAACCGTCTCAGAGGCCATCTTCATTCCTAAATTTATTCGTCCGTCTATTAACGTGGAGGAGCTGTTGTAACGTCTCCAGCTAATTCAATCAAATATCGATACTTGGATTCTCTGGGCTATCTACATCGGGGAAAGAGAGACATCGCGCTCTACTAAGATAAGACTTGGAATTAAGTATTGACATATCTTTATTCGTTAAGGCACACGAACACATCTCAATCCGAGTAAAATGAACCTAGTCTATTCACGCTAAAATTTATCAACAGATCTGGTGTAAAAATTTTTAAGTAACATCGTAGTAAAAGGTAATAAGGACTTTCACCAGTCAACCGAGTTAATATAACTGATTATATTTCAGTCAAATCGGTGGGAATGAACCAGATACCAAAGAACTGAGGTTAGTTAATTCAAAGTGGAAGTTCAATCGTAAACGTAAAGAATTTGAAAATTAGTCTGTTTTAAATTTAATTACTTATTTCACTGAAATATGAAAATATGATAATTTAAAAATAGAATACTCACTAATGTGAGTGAGTGGCATGCAGATCATCTATAGGAAACTCTCAAAAGGAGTAAGTACTACATTCCCAATTATCGTTAGTACAGCCTATAATTTTTATTTATTTTCAATTAGTTTAATTGCTTGGCTTAACCCTTTAAGCCCTGAATTTTTTGTAGGGTTAAGTTATGAATGCGTGTATTTGAAACGTTAGCAATTGGCATCTTCAGTCCTTAAAGGGTTAAATGTAAAAAGTAGCAGGTAACCAAGTACTAGCAAAGTAGGTAACCTCGCCCATTAGCAACTTAATCAGTTATTATATTTATAAGCAAGACTCTTCATGGTTCTTGCCAAAGCTCTGATTAAACTTCTTTTGTGTGCAATTTCAGCACATCAAGCATTTCTTGTAGCATCTTAACAACGTATCGAAGAAGAAGCATCAGCAGCCAGGGAGCTCATTTCCCTACGATGTGGGGTGTGAGAGACCTACCTAAGTAAGGGTCACCCTTAGCATGACCATTAACAGGGAAAGCAACCACCTCTAGAAAGAGCGGAGGGCGGGGAGAGAGCATAACGCTTTTCTAGTTAGTTTTCTACTAATGCTAAAATAATTTAAAAATGCACTAGTTTAATAACGGGAGCCTCCCCGAGTAGACCGGAAGGTCTTTAACGCTTTCACTTGTCCTTCTAACTCCTCGTAACCTCAACCCAAGAGCCAGCAGGCGGGAGCGAACCAGAGCCTCACCACTCAGTCCACCGCCGTAACCACCGAGTTACTGGGTGCCCATCGAATAAAAGTATATCTTTAAACGAAAAACCCTTATGCAGTTAGAAAGCGAATTGTTTGGGAAATAACCGCCTTACATTCATATTTCGAATATGAACCTTTTATTAACGTGTTAACCGTCTCAGAGGCCATCTTCATTCCTAAATTTATTCGTCCGTCTATTAACGTGGAGGAGCTGTTGTAACGTCTCTCAGCTAATTCAATCAAATATCGATACTTGGATTCTCTGGGCTATCTACATCGGGGAAAGAGAGACATCGCGCTCTACTAAGATAAGACTTGGAATTAAGTATTGACATATCTTTATTCGTTAAGGCACACGAACACATCTCAATCCGAGTAAAATGAACCTAGTCTATTCACGCTAAAATTTATCAACAGATCTGGTGTAAAAATTTTTAAGTAACATCGTAGTAAAAGGTAATAAGGACTTTCACCAGTCAACCGAGTTAATATAACTGATTATATTTCAGTCAAATCGGTGGGAATGAACCAGATACCAAAGAACTGAGGTTAGTTAATTCAAAGTGGAAGTTCAATCGTAAACGTAAAGAATTTGAAAATTAGTCTGTTTTAAATTTAATTACTTATTTCACTGAAATATGAAAATATGATAATTTAAAAAATAGAATACTCACTAATGTGAGTGAGTGGCATGCAGATCATCTATAGGAAACTCTCAAAAGGAGTAAGTACTACATTCCCAATTATCGTTAGTACAGCCTATAATTTTTATTTATTTTCAATTAGTTTAATTGCTTGGCTTAACCCTTTAAGCCCTGAATTTTTTGTAGGGTTAAGTTATGAATGCGTGTATTTGAAACGTTAGCAATTGGCATCTTCAGTCCTTAAAGGGTTAAATGTAAAAAGTAGCAGGTAACCAAGTACTAGCAAAGTAGGTAACCTCGCCCATTAGCAACTTAATCAGTTATTATATTTATAAGCAAGACTCTTCATGGTTCTTGCCAAAGCTCTGATTAAACTTCTTTTGTGTGCAATTTCAGCACATCAAGCATTTTGTTTAGTAAACTCTAAGTAGCTAGAAACCACTTATTCATGTATGGAACTCTACGCTAGCGGTGGTGGTGGTGGTAGTAGTAGTAGTAGTAGTAGTAGTAGTGATGATGAAAATAGGTTAACCAAATTCTTACTTTAAATCCGGCAAATAAAGGAAAAGAAGGCCAACCAAGCAAAGAACCGCTGGGAAAACCCATCCGATGAAGTGATAAAATTGGTGGTTCATCTTTTTTCCTTTGAGAACGAGTTTTACATCCAAAGCATAAATGAAGGTCCAGAAATAGGTTGACGTGTAGAAAAAATGAATCCATCCCTGGTTTACCAAAAGACGAGTTATGGTAATGCGTCTTAAGACACTTAATTCACAATTAAAATATACAAGAGCTGACTAGACAATTAAGTAAATAACTGGTGTGACACCAATTCAAGATGAGTTAAAAATATTTGACTTTTAAATAAAAGCAGACTAACATCCCATGGAATTGAAGTGTCTGATTATCATTATCATTCAACATTTAAAAGTTTACTTAAAATCATAATGTTTGAAAATACCATATTGAAGATTGCTTAAAAAAAATCTCGCACATACCCTAAACAAATATGTGCATTAAAAAAATAATGAAATTTAAAAAACAGGGCAGCTATGAGCACTGCCGAAACGAAACATTAAGACTTTATGAAGAAATAAGATTGCAACTGTTATAAAGTTTAATTATTCTCCAAGATCAATAACTTACCGAAGTAACAATGCAAAATACTTGTCCAAGAGTGCTGTCTGTTTCAGATGCTCCGAAAGTTTTATCAGACAGCCATGATACAGATCTTGTAAAAATGCCTGAAAAACAAAAAGGAACAAAATAAACATACAGTCTGAAACTCGAACATAATTTGACCAAAACTGAAAGTTACAATTTCGCTTCTGATTCTGAGCTTATTCACAGTCACAAAAAAGTTAAGGAATAAAAAAAACATGAAAATTTTGAAGTGACTTTTTATCAGAATTTGAACAAGCTTACATAAATAAAAATTGCATTTAAGTCATCTGGATTACTCCATCAAACTTTGACTGGTTTCAACAGCTTCTATCTATTATACAGGGTGTCCCAAAAATCACTGTGCAAAGGTACACAGCAACTTTTGGGACACCCTATATTATCAATTAAAGACGTATTCAGAGCTGCTAATACTATATTGCTAAATATTTAACTTAGGTGCCAAACAATCATTACTCTTCAGAAGACATGTGCTGAAAAATAAACAAAAGCTACTTATTTACAAAAAAAAATAAAGCTTTAGCAGAAACGAGTAATAATCTTGAAACCTAAAATACAAATAGGGTTGCACCAATATGTAATTTGGCCGATTACCGATAAATCAGCTGTCAGTAATCAGTCGATTATTAAGAATTTTAAATCCAATTAATCGGTACCATAAAGTAAAGACATCACCACAATGTTATCAGCTTAGCTGTGCTCGGTGTGCTGCCCACCTGCCATCTCCTCTATGGGGAGTAAATGGTTTTAGTGATACGCACCCTTAACGAATCTAGTATACAGGGTGTCCCATAAGTCCGGCATTATAGGAAAAATAATAAAAAAAGGCAAAGCAAAAGTTTTTATTTATAGAATGTGCTCAATATGTCCACCATTGTTTTCAATACACAAATTCAGATGTGATAACCAGTCAGCAAGCACACAGTGAATGATGTCAGGAGTAATAGTGTTACATGCTCCAATAATGTGCTGCCGCAAATGTTCAACACTCCTAATTTTTTTCTGCGTATACCAGCGCTTTCAAGTGGCCCCAGAGATAAAAATCTAGTGGCGTGAGATCTGGGCTTCTAGCTGGCTATTCCACAGACCCTCGACGTCCTATCCAATGACCAGGGAATTGTTGGTACAGGTATTCCCTTACTTGGGTGCTGTAATGTGCAGGAGCGCCATCTTGCTGGAACCATGTTGGGAAATTTCCTTCTTCGTTCAAGACACTGGGAAATGCTTTTTCCTTGAGCATACATAGGTAGGTGCCTCCAGTGACATGTTCATCAAAAAAAGGGGGCCTATGATGCGATCCTTCCAAATGCTACACCATACCATCACCCGAGATGCACCTTGTTCCTTTGAAGAGGTATACTAGTGAGGGTTGTTTTGAGACCAGAAGTGGGTATTCTGTCGATTTACCTCACCATTTCCATAAAAAACAGCCTCGTCACTGAACAGAATGGTGGATGGGAAATTGGCATCCCGAGCATATTGTTCCGTAGCCCATTTACAAAATTCCACCCACCAGTCTGGATCATCTTCGCTTAATTCCTGTAGGATCTGAAGTTTATATGGATGCCATTTATGAGCCTGAAGAATGCGATGGATGCTACTTCTTGACACTCCTGTCTCAGTGGACAATTGCCAGAGACTTATTGGGATTTCTGTTAAATTGAGCCAGGATAACAGTCGCTGTATCATCATCAGTGGACCTCCTTGAAGGTCCACTGCGTGGTTTATCTTCTATGGATCCTGTTTCCTTAAACTTTGCAACAAGTCTGCTAACACAACTCTGTGTTATTGGCTCGCGGTCCGGATGCAGTCTGTTAAATTCAGCAGCAGCCTCTCTTTGACTCTGATTTCTATGAGTAGAATTATTTGGATTCGTTCTTCCTTGCTCACAGACATTATGGCCTGTAAAAAAAGAAAAATATGAATTATGGTTTGTAGAAATAGAAAAATATGAATTTCTCCTATGATGCCAGACTTATGGGACACCCTGTATTATCACCTTTGCTTGGTTGTAACCTTTCATTCTGTACATCCTAGTTGTAAATTATATGAAATTGCTTGGTATTTGTATTTCTCTTTTTTCCTTGTGGTTATCTTGGATGCTAGTGTGAATGACAGTGTAAATAAAGTTAGTGTACCATCCGAGGGTACCCCAACATCTCGAGCCCTATCTAACCTCACACTCTCAGCCTATTTGGGCTGTTAGTGTCCAAATATTATTGTAATTTGTATTTATTATATCAGGTCATCCCATAAGTAATGTCGTTTTTTACGATAGATTAAGTTTAAACTAGTCCTACTCGGTTTAAGCATAAATTTTCCAAAGGTTATATCTAAGAGGAGATCTACCGTGTCTCGCTACATACTTTACAGACGTTGACCAGTGAAGACATGTGTTTTGCCTTCTGTTAACCCCTCATAAACATGGCAGTATCAAAAGAGCATATCAGGCATATAATGCTTTACGAGTTCAAAAAAAGGGAATAGTGCTACTGAAGCAACGCAAAACATTCAGGATGTTTATGGCAACGATATTCTGCATGTGAGGAAATGTCAAAGATGGTTTCAAAAGTTTGGAATGGTGACTGCTGTTTGACAGATGCAGCACGCTCTGGACGCCCTGCTGAGTTTGATGATGACCTGCTGTTAGCCGCACTTGAAGAAGACTGATCAACAACTGTCAAAGAATTGGCCCAGAAACTCAATTCATCCCCATCCACCATCCATCGACATTTGCAACAACTCGGGAAAGTGCCACATGAATTGTTGATCGACAATCTGAGGGTGTGGGTAAACATTAGCACAGCTCTTCATTCCCGTGAACTCCAAGATCCGTTTTTGCACCATTTAGTGACTGGTGATGAAAAGTGGATACTCTACCAGAATGTTAAGCGCCATCAACAGTGAGTTTGTGCCAGAGAACCAGTGACACCACAGCCAAAACCAAATCTTCACCCTTGGAAGGTGTTGCTTAGTGTTTGGTGGGATAAAGGTGGTGTAATACACTTTGAACCTTACCACACAACCAACCAATCACCGCTCAAGTCTACTGTCAACAACTGGATTGATTGAACACTGCATTAAAAGAAAAGAGACCTCCTTTGGTTAATCGGAAAGGAATCGTGTTCCACTACAACAACGCACATCCTCATACCACTCGGATCACTTCTGCAAAAATTGAGGAGCTTGAGTGGGAAAAACTTCCACATCCTCCAGACTTTGCACCTTCAGATTATCATCTCTTCAGGAGTCTGCAAAACTATCTTGATGAGAAACAGTATACAGTACTTCTTTAGATGACCTGCACACCAGTCTTTGTACGTTTTTTGCCTCAAAACTGCTTGAATTTTATAAACATGGCATTGAAAAGCTAGTAGGACATTGGCAGAGTGTCATTGATTCCGATGGAAAATATATACTAGATTAAAAAGTTTGTAGTTTTTTTTTTTCCTTCAAATTACACTTTTTTATGTTTTTTATTTTTAATTCTCATCAAACATAAATATGTGTTGGTTGTAAATGTTTTTGTGTTTAAGTAGCACAAAAACACATCTTGGGCTTGCCTGAATGTGAACTTGAAAGAAAACATGACACACTGTATACCAGTTTGTGATGTAATTTGTGTCAGTAATGTCCATGATACAGAAACACTAAACACAAATAAAATATTTCATTATAGAGTGTTTTATAAAGTCAAGCAGAACAATGGTCATTATCAAATGTACAGTATGGAAAGAAATGGGCCGCAGTTATATCAGAAAGGGGTTATCTGGCAAGTACTACACAATGTGGGCTCATATTACATTTTAATTTTGACAGCACTGCTTTCAAAGTTAATGCAATGTTGCAAACACCAGAAATTCAGAAATTATATATTTTATTGAGAGCAGTAACAACCATTCTCAGATACATAGTCTCACCATTTCTAACTATCTCTCGCATCTGGCAATGTCTAGAAGTTCAAGTTAGCTTGAGAGTAAAGGCCCTCACACACTGACACATGTTCAGTTCCTGTTGGTTCACCTGCAGAAACACATTAGCACAGGCCAGTTTGAGTGTGTGACAGTGAGTGGAATCAATTTGACAGCTTGCACAGGCCTACAGCCTGGCTTATACTAGTTTAATCACTGTTTGAAATGGAGACTGTCAGGCCAATTTGAGCATGTGTGGGCATTTGCTCCAACTTTTGCTCAGGCCCTTAACTTGTGTTCATAATTTTTTTTTCAGATAAAGCATTGAAAAACACTACTGGTAGATGCTAGCCTGAGAAGAGTTGTTTAGTATAATATGTTGTATTAGCAGTATCATAACCTATGGTAGTACTGTATGGACTACATAAGTTAATTAGCCTACAGTATTGAAAGTGTGAGTGTGTGTGTGTGTGTGTGTGTGTGTGTGTGTGTGTTTGTTATAAAGGTGACCTTGAAATATATACGTTCAGTTACAATGATTATTTTTTTAAATTTTAATTTGTCTTGCAGATCTACTGATTACTATTTTGATGAAATATAAAATTATTTATATTGTTTAAATATGTGTTATTAAAAACCTGAAACAAGTCATTGAAGAGTAAATGGCTAGTACAGTGTGGAAATATTTTAGCATAAATGATAAAGACAAAAGTACTTGCATCTGCAATTTATGCAAAGTGGTAATATGAAGGGGTGTAAAAGTACTAAAACATTTACAAGTAACATGATGAATCATTTAAAAAAAAACATTTCAGAGAGATAAAAATGGAAAGCAATAAATCAGTGTTGAAAACAGAACCCATACTGAAAGTTTTGGTGCAGTAGTAGTGGCAGTAGTCCCTCTAAATTTTTAAACTAATTAGCTCTGATTAATCGGTCAATTTTAAGGCCAATTACCAATTAATCAGTAAATTGGCCAATTACTGATTACCTACTGATTAAATGGTGCAACCCTAAATACAAATTTCTTTTTATTTATGAAATTGTTAATTTAGGGTTAATCCCTAATCCTTAATGTGAGAACTAAAGTTGGCTACAGGTTAGAGGTGTACCGGAAGCAGATTTTTGGCCAGAAACTGGAAGCTGGAATATCCAGCCAACAAATTTTGGTTCCAGCCAGAAGCTGGAATATCTGGCTACTGGAACCTTTTGCATTAGCTTTGGCCCTAACTAGTAGGTCTATAATTTTAAATAATATACGAGGTGCGATCCAAAAGTTCCTGGACTGGCAGTGTGGAGCGCTAACAGGCTGTAGTATGGACTTGGGCCATTAGATAGCGCTGAACAGCTTTATTGTGAAGCAGTGTGCCGAGTGACACAGTGATACACGCACATATTTTTTTTCACGAGCGTTTTTGTGCGTTAGTGTTAGTGGTTTTATGCAATTTTTGTGAGAAGAGAAATGGCAGACTTGAAGGAGCAGCGCGTGTGCATCAAGTTTTGCTTCAAACTCGGCAAAACCACGTCGGAGACCCAGGAAATGCTTAAACAAGCATTTGGTGATGATACTATGGCAGAAGCCAGACTTTTGAGTGGTTCTCGCGGTTCAAACGTGGGCAAATGTTGGTTGAGGATTCTGAATGTTCTGGTTGGCCCTCAACCAGCAGAACCAACGAAAATGTTGAAAAAGTGCATCAGGCCATCCACGAGAATCTGCAGCATCGCTGGCTTATTGTTTGGTTCTCACTGAGGAAATCAACATGAGGCAGATCGCTGCCAAATTCACTGTCTGTGCAGCAGTTTTTGGTCAAAAACAACATGGCAGTGGTCCACCCCCACCCACCCTACTCCCCCAACCTAGCCCCCTGTGACTTCTTCCTGTTCCCCAAGATGAAGATCCGGCTGAAGGGGCGATGATTTGACGACATCGAGGAGATTCAGGCGGAATTGCATGAGGTGCTGAACAACATCCCCAAAATGGAGTCCCAGATGTGCTTCCAGCAATGGGAAAATTGCTGGGCCCGTTGTATCAACTCCCAAGGGGACTACTTTGAAGGGGACAGCAGTAATTAGAACCTAAGGTAAGCCTACATTTTTTTGTTGGTACAGTCCAGGAACTTTTGGATCGCACCTTGTGTGTATTATTAATTTCTAAATTGGTAAACTTTAACTGCATTTTCTGGCAATTTTTTTTTTTGGCACTTATATAGCTCTCACACACGGCACCTCATTATTAAGCAAGATATTATTTAACTTATTTTATCACTTTTATGTTTTCTCTTTACAGATATAAATATTAAATATATTTCATTTACATATATATATTTTTCATAAGTATTCTATAATAACAAATTTTAAAAAAATGCCAACTTCTGGAGTTTGGAAATATTTTAGAATTACTGATAAATATAGCAGTAAAGCTATTTGCACTCTATGTCCTGAAGAGACTTGTATCAAGAGGACCTAGCAATAAAGGTAGCAAATATTATAGCATGACCCCACTTCTTAAGCACCTGCAAGATACACATCATAATGTTTATGATTTGGTACAAAAAAAGAAAAAGAAAAAAGATGAACCAAATAAAAGACCCTCTGAAGAAGCTACGACTTCCTCTGCAACTATAGCAAAAACCTCAAAAACCACCAACAATTTTTCAGGTGATAGAAAAAAAGAAAATTTGGGATATAAATGACAATAGTAGTATAGAAATTCATAGGAAAATAGAAGAAATGATTGCTGCTGATCAGCAGCCATTTTCATTAGTTGAGGATAAGGGATTTAAAAGATTGATAGAGTATTTGGCTCCACAGTACAACCTACCTTCTAGAAGATATTTTAGTGAGCAGGTTATTCCAGGCATATATACTAAGTAAAAAATAAAATACTGCAGACATATGGACATGTTCATACAATAATGAAAGCTTTTTAAGCTTTTCGGGACATTGGGTGACTGAGAAATTCAATGCAGAAAGTGCAACATTACAAATCAGCAGCTTTAGAGATAGCTATACAGTAGAAAATATAGGTAAAAAAATTAAAGAAATGATAACAGATTGGAATATTGGGGATAATAAGGTACATGCTATTATAACAGAAAATGCTGCAAATATATACAAAGGTGTTAGATTAGCAGGATTAAATAATGAGTCTGGCTTTATACATACATTGCAGTTGGTTATACATGATGTTTTATTTGTTCAAAGAACAGTTAAAGATGCTATGGCAGTGAGCAAAAAAATAGCTGGATACTTTCATTGATCAGCCTTAGCCACATCAAAATTGACCAGTATTCAAAACGCTTTAAGCATTCCAAACCACAAGCTAATTCAAGATATTGAGACTCGATGGAATTCAACTTGTATGCTAGCTCGCATACTACAGGGTGTCCCATAAGTCCGGCATCATAGGAAAAATAAAAAAAAAGGCAAAACAATCGCCGAAGAGACTTATTGGGACTTTTGTTAAAATGAGCCAGGATAGCAGTCGCTGTATCATCGTCAGTGGACCTCCTTGAAGGTCCACTGCGTGGTTTATCTTCTATGGATCGGGTTTCCTTAAACTTTGGAACAAGTCTGCTAACACAACTCTGTGTTATTGGCTCGCGGTCTGGATACAGTCTGTTAAATTCAGCAGCGGCCTCTCTTTGACTCCGATTTCCTATGAGTAGAATTATCTGGATTCGTTCTTCCTTGCTCACAGACATTATGGCCTGTAGAAAGAGAAAAATATGAATTATGGTTTGTAGAAATAGAAAAATATGAATTTCTCCTATGATGCCGGACTTATGGGACACCCTGTAGAACAGAAATGAGCATTAACTCTATATGGTGCTGAAAATAACTTAGGCATGCCATCACCTAACCAATGGGCACTGATTGAAAATGTAATAAATGTATTAGAACCATTTAAGGACCTCACATTGAGATTAAGCTCTGAAGATGCATCAATATCAATTGTTATCCCAGTTATCAAAGCCCTAAGAACATACTTTGAGAAACCTTGGGATAGATCTGGAGTAGAAACCATGAAGACAGAGTTACTCAACTCTATATCTGAGTGGTTTGGATCATTGCATGACAAAAAATGTTTTGCACTTGCTACTGTCCTTAATCTACAATACAAACTGTTACCATTCAGCAACACTTATGACTATGACAAATTAAGGATTTGGCTGAAAGAAGTATTGCCTGTAAACAAAATGGAAGAAGAAAGTAAAAATGAAACAAACCTCAAGTGATGATTCTGAGATTGACAAATTTGGCAAAAATTCACCAGATGCCTCGGTGGTAGTGGTTAGCGTCGCTGACTACGAATCCATCAGCCCTGGGTTCGAGACCTGATGATAGCTGGCATGCAGCAAAACCCAGCTGTTCATCCTTCCACACAATAAAGGAAGTGGTTGGTAGATAAATGGGTACCCAAGATGGCCTAGTGGTTACGACGCTGGGCTGCTGATGGGGCGTGGTTCGGATTCCACGTTAAACTGTAGGTCTAAGGTGGAGTGAAAAGCTTGACCTTCATCAGAATGAACAATTCAGGTGGAAGCTAACCAAAGGCAAAGGTAAATAATTTTGAGATTGTTCTGAAAAAGTGATACACAATCAGAAAGAAAAGTGCAAACAAATTGAGGAAGAACCTGAATCCAAAATGACTAAAAGAAAGAAAAGGAAAGTCACAGAGAGCATTCCTTCAATAACAGAATTCATAATGAAATTGAGTTATACCTTGACTCACCTCAAATTGACAGAACTCTAATCCTCTCACCTGGTGGAATGAAAATAAAGGAGTTTCCTACTAGGTCATTCCAAGGCAAATCATGCAAAAAAAAAAAAGAAAAAAAAAAAGACATTTGTAACCACTTCAACTCAGATTTTTCTCAAATTTGGTATATAAGGTTGTTTTGTGCAAAAACATGAAATCTCAAGTTTTAGTGCAATCAGAGTAATGGTTCAAAAGTTATGGGCCCCCAATTTTGGGGGTGGGGGCTGGCCCCTTAATGTTTAAAAGTCCATAACTCTGTCCCTAATTGAGCTAGGAAAAAAATTTAAAAACCAATTGAAAGCTCAAATCCTAAAGAATAATTGACTAAGTAATAAAATGCATTTAATCAAATAGTTAAAAAGTTATAACAGTTTGAATATTTTTGGGGGGGGGGGGGGGACCCCACCCCCTATGATACAGACATTCAAGATATTTTTTTTGCCATTTTGTACCTCAATTACTCTTCTATATGACTTAGTCAATGACATTATGTATTTTTACCTTTAAGTTGTGTATTTTTTTTGCACTTTATTATAAGGTACTTGCTAGCGAAAAGATGACATATTAGCCCAAGTTCAGGAATTGGGCTATACTAATTATATAATAGTTTTATCCTAACTATATATATCACACACACACACACACATTAAAATAAAAGATAATTTGTACTGCCTGTTTGCAAGGTCAAGTGGTATCACGCTTGTGTAGTCATGCTACAACTTGTCACAGCAAAATGAGATTGTCTGAGGGCTCCTTCATTAGCATGAGCCTTGGTTATTAAGGGTTCAGTTTGCCTTTTGTGATCACACGATAAACACTGCTCATATATGCTATCTGCTTGCCATATTATTTTAGTGCCTTGCCTATATTGGCTGTGTTTGTGTGTTATCATTAAAAATCATTAACATTTAATATTCTTTCTACTTATTATAGGAACTAAAGCTAATATATAAATTTTAAACATGTCTTACCATTTAAATTATCATAAACTGTGTTGTGACCCCTTTAAGATACACAAGAAAAGAATCTTAAAGGGTTTAAGAAATTTACCATTAAATGTAACAGAAAAAAATCCTGCACTCCTTAATTGGAAAGTTTGTACAAACTGTTTTGTAAGATTAAATGAACTTGAAGAACCTGATAAATTATTTAATGATGTTTTTGAAACTGAGTCATCTACAAGTACCTCTTCATTTCAAAGCAGTCCAGGAAGTACACATATGCAAACTGACAATCCTGGTGAGATCAGTGATATTGAAATCTGTAGAGAACAAACAAAGAACATTCCTGAAGAAATGGAGATTTTGCCAATAAAATTCCTTAAGTAGATGTACATGAATTATAATTTGGGGACTTATTTTTGAAAAGTATAGTTATCAGAGAATGCATTACATGAATGTCTCAAAATTCATCATTTCACAGATGTCATCAATCTTTTACTACCTATAGTTTTGCAATCCATCATCCATACTTGCAGATGTGTCATTTTTTAAAAAAATGTAAAAATAAATAAATATAAATTGACGAAATTCAACTATTTACCAACGCGATATATATATATTATATTTTGCCAAAAAATGAGTAGAATTTGATTAATTAATCTGTTTAATAACATAATACAGTAAAATGTTTTCTCATTGAAACATGTTATAATCTACCTCTAATTTTGTTGTGTTATTCTGGAACAAATTAACGATGAATTTTGAGGTATTCCTGTATATGATTTTTAAAAATAATCTAAACTCTATCTTTGTGTATACATTGTTTCATAGGTTATCAAAATAATGCAGTTTTATCAAACTTGTAAACATAACATTCTTTAACAATTTAAGGAATTGCAAAAAAAATAGTTATGTACAATAAATGAATTCTGATTAGTTATTAAATTCAGATGGTATGAACACTGACAGGATATCTAAAAAAGCATTAGACAAATATGACAAGTGTGTCTCTACTTTGAAAAAGAATTTTGAACAGTCTCAGCATCTGTGGATGAGGGAGCATCTACATCCAAGAGATTATGCATGGAAAAAGAATTGGAAAAGTAAGGATTGCTCAAATTCAACTAAATTAGCAACTCATGGTCACAATTAAAGACTCTTGATATATATAATTTTAGATGTTTTAAATTTCAATAGCCTAACTTTCTTCAATATCATTCTTATGTACAGAACACAATCGCACCATTTTAACAATGTCTAAAAAATATCCATGGAAGGTAGATATTTTTTCTATTTAGGTCCTGATCTTACAGTACATTAAGTTAATAATTTCAATTTAAGAAAATTCTGATATCCCCTACCTTTTATTTATCCAATAGGTACAAAACTATGATGAGGGAGCTCGCTGAAGCATTCAACTCTACAACTTCCTACCAAAGAAGGTTGCAGATTCTTACTCTATCCCCATACACAATCTCAAAAACTCAAGAGAGTTCTTTGGGGCTAGTAGATATCTTGTTGATAAAGCCAGGAGCATGAAGCAACAGTATGGAATATTGCCAATGTTCCTAAATACAGTAAAGGGAAAAAGATAAGTGATGAAACGATTTCTAATGTAACAGCTTTTTATGAGGACCCAGAATTTAGTTGATGTATCCATGAAAAAAGGACTGTGTTAGTGTCAGGACAAAGATGGGAACAAAATTTACAAACAAAAGCATCTCTTACTCAGTAATTTGAAAGAACTGTATCTTAGGTATAAAGAAACTGACAAGTATAAGTTTTTCAACATTTGCAGCTTTTAGACCCAAATGGTGTGTTATTGCTGGAGGTACAGGTACACACTCAGTTTGTATTTGTACCTATCACCAGAACCCCAAATTAAGGGTTTCAGCAATTGGTGACAAGAACTTGACTTATCATTCATTGATTCAAAAAAGTGTCTGCGATGTGGACAACATTAAATGTATGTTACACCCAGTGGTGGGCACGCGCAACGATTTTTGTAGCGCCGCAGCCGCAACCGCAACCCTTTTCAAAAAGTTGCGCTGCAAGAGCAACCGCAACTTTTGAAAAATAAAATAATATTAAAATAAAAAGCCTTTTTACAAGTTAAAACAAAATATATCTGATACAGAAAAAGATAATATCAATATTTTATTACAATATATAATAAATGCAAAAAAATCACTACATAAGAGCCAGGTTCCCCTTCATGAACACCAGCACTCGACTCGGTGCACCTCGTCAGTGTCCTTCGCGTGACATACTCTCCATGTAGCCGCCAGGTATCATGGCAGCAAAGTCCATGAACATGGGGTTGTCCACAACAGAGAAGGGGATCATATTGTCCACAAACATGTTGATGAGCTATAGAATTAAATATAAAAGTAAAATTTATTTTACATCTCTTGTCAATTTGCTATAATGTTACATTCATAAATTTAATTCAGTAGGTTAATTTTTGAAAAAATGTTAAGCAAATTATTGAAATCAAATTTTCCTGACTCACCT
Source organism: Bathynomus jamesi (assembly GCA_023014485.1). Taxonomy (NCBI): domain Eukaryota; kingdom Metazoa; phylum Arthropoda; class Malacostraca; order Isopoda; family Cirolanidae; genus Bathynomus; species Bathynomus jamesi. The sequence continues at coordinate 78,235 of JAJOZX010007914.1, forward strand.
TATGTTGGAAGGTAGCTTTGCTGATGTTGTGCCTACACTTGGATGGGCCTGCCATCTCCATCAAGGTTGGTTGGCGGCACATCATCTGCCTCTTGGTGGCAGCTTCGTGCAAGGATGCATGGCATTTCTTGGCTTCTTTTGTCCCGTCCATACAGCAGTCCAAAAACTTCTGAAGGCAGTAGCCGTGCTTACTCTCCATATGCTTCCGGAGGCTGTATCTTGACTTCTTGTTGGCTGAGAAGACCTTCTTATTGGGCCTGCAGCGGACACACTCGTACAGGAAGTTGTCCGTGTGGCCCTGTGCCTGGGCCTGACCCTTGAACTCAAAAAAGTCAGCCAAGTAAGGCCAGGGGTTAACGGTAGGGGCCCCCGATCCTGAAGCAGAAACCTCACTGACACTTGCTTCAGTCTCAGGGGAATGGCTGTCAACATTCTCAGTCACTTCAACCCCTCTGTCCATGTCCTGGTCGGCAGAATCAGTGCTGTCAGCCACAGACACCACAAAACGATCCATAATACTAGTACTAGTACTAAAAAGTAAAAAGAAATGAAAACAACAGAAAGTCAGACAGTGATACTGGCGCATTGAGAATGTGACTGAATGTAAACAATTGAAGTGCAGTGTTGCCAGATAAAAATATTTAAGTTACATTCGCTTGGGTTATTTTTACAGAGAAGTAATATTAAATGTTGAGCGTTGCGCGCTAATCTTGAAACTGCATATATAAGTTGCGCTGCAAACAATTCCGCAACTCTCTGTAAAAATGTGCGGCGCAAGCGCAACCAAAAATGTTGCGCCGCAACTGCCCACCTTTGGTTACACCAGTGTAGAGAATGTCCTGGTGTTGCTGGTGTAGATAACTATTTGAACACATTAAATGTACTGACTTCCAGGGATTCAATTGAATATGACCAGTGGATCAGCAGTGACAGGGCAACTTTGTCAAATGTAACTGTTACAGTGGAAGAATTCATTGAAAAACTTTCAGAATCAATTTATTCTCTTACTCATCAGTCGTCATCATTATATAGCCAAGAGTCAAAGCCTCTACATGAAGACCCTTAAGCAAAATCCCAGTGAAGATTTAGTTTTAGTACTGGGAGACTTTTCTGAGAACTATTCTTTCATCACTCAAGATGCACCACAGAGCTTCCATTGGACAAATGAACAAGTTACATTACATGCAATGGTTGTATATAAAATGGAAGATGGTAAATTGAGCCACACTAGCTATTGTATCATTAGTGATAGTTTAGATCATAACACCACAGCAGTGTATACATTTCAACAATTTTTAGTTCAAGACATTAAAGTGAGATTCCCTAATGTGAAAACAATGAAATATTTTTCTGATGGTTGTGCTGGACAATACAAAAACTGTTTTAATTTTAGCAATTTATGCCATCATGAAACAGATTTTGGTATAAAGGCAGAGTGGAACTTTCTAGTCATGGCAAAAATGCCTGTGATGGCATTGGAGGAAGTGTGAGGAGAGCAGCAGCTAAAACTAGTTTGCAAAGAACAACAACAGGACACATCTTGTCTCCACAGAGTTTTGTACACAAAATTTTGAGTCCATCAAATTTAAATTCATTACAAAATAACAAATAAATCATAATAAAACAGAACTCAGTAGTAGGTTTGAAAAAGCAGTGACAGTGAAAGGCACACAAGGTTTTCACAGAATTGTGCCAATGTCTCAGAGTCACATTAAAGTTTATTTAGTTTCAGACTCCAATGACTACAATGTTGTTAGGATTATGACCTCTGAACAAGGTGACTCAGACACGAGTCCAGATTTATCAAATGAACAAAAATTTCCTGTGCGAAAGTATTTTGCATGTATTTATGATGGTAGAAAATATCTAGGAATCATTTTAGATTATTCAGAAGAATTCCAAGATTATAAAATCAAGTTTCTAACTGCTCCTATTTCCCAACTAATAAAGATGATGTTTGTTGGGTAGAAGCCAAAAACATCCTTCATGAAATGTCAACTCCTAATATTCAATCTGGCATCAGAGTTGCGTATATCTTTGAAATACATGATACTGAGAATTAGGCTAGGTACCAAAAAGTTTCAGATTTAATGTATTGTATAGCAATTATTTTTATCCAAGTAATGTCTTAATTTGTTCAATAAAACAACTATACTAGCAGTATTTTTTTTGCCTTTGAAGTTTGACAAAGTTGAGAGAGTTATTGTTATTATTGAGTTTTAGGAAAACACTAATAAGTTTATATTATAGCTATACTTAATCCACTTGTAAGTCAAGGAAAACATCTTATAAGAGAACTTGATAAGTAAAACAGGCATAATGGTGTAAGTTCAAAGTCCAGTAAATAGAACGTGTTTTTAACCTCCACCACCATCTTATGAAGGGTAAAAATACAGAATGTCATTGTCTAAGTCATATAGAAGAGTAATTGAGGTACAAAATGACAAAAAAAAAAATCTTGCATATCTGTATCATAGGGGTGGGCCCCCCGCAAAAATATTCAAACTGATACAACTTTTTAACTATTTGATTAAATGCATTTTATTACTTAGAGTAAATTATTCTTTAGGATTTGAGCTTTCAAATGGTCTTTAAATTTTTTTCCTAGCTCAATTAAGAACCGAGTTATAGACTTAAAAATTAAGGGGCCAGCCCCCACAGGCCCACCCCCAAAATTGGGGGGACCCATAACTTTTGAACCATTACTCTGAAACTCAAAATTTCGTGTAAAATGTAAGTGGATGTGGTTTCAGGCAATGCCTGATTTGTCCTGGAATGACCCTACTACATATCTTGCCAAAGTAGCAAGAAAGTATTTTTCAGCTCCACCTTCAAGTGTGTTCATTGAGCACATGTTTAGCCAAGCAGGTAACATTTACACAGAATGACAGAATCGCCTATTGCCAGAAATGGCTGATGCACTTCATTTTCTTCATGCTAAATTATTGAGGTATAATGTCAACTATTGAAGCACAGTTTTTCCTTGTAAGGGTCATTCCATGTCAGTTCAATGGAATTTTGGGTAGAAAAAACGTGACCATCACCAATTTTTTTAAAAATTGGCACACTTATAGATCTCTGTGAGAAAAACAGAATGGCTCTTGTTTCAACACTCTAGGTCATACTGTGTATTAATGCATGCAAAATTACCATGACCTTTTATTTTTAAATATTATTTAGTATAAAAGATTTAATCATTTATTTATTAATTTTTAAAAATAATTATTTTACAGCTTTTGTGGGTGTGCACTGCACACTAAAAAATATTTAAAAATAAAAGGTCATGGTAATTTTGCATGCATTAATTAGTGATGGGACGATTAATTGGAATCGGAATCGAGAGAATTGTACCATGATTTCCGATTCTTAAAACGATTCTTTAACTTTTAATTGAACCAGTTTTGCAATGTAAACTTTAAAATTTAAATGAAAGAGGATAACAAATTTTATTTTTATTGTATTGTAGCTATACATTAAAACATGTATATCCATGATGTGTAATCAAGAATAAAATGAATTGTTACAACTTACAGTTGATTTTTATTTTTAAACCAATCTATTATAATTTATATTACCATACTCATAATGTAAATAGTTAATCTTACCAGAGTAAAATATGACAATTTCCAGAAAAACAAGTATAGAATTATATTTAAAAATATTGAGAATCGGAATCGGAATCGAGAATCGTATCGGAATCGAGACTTTTTAGTGGTATCGGAATCGGAATCGGAATCGTTAAAAATTTTGGTATCGTCCCATCACTAGCATTAATACACAGTATTAACCTTGTTGTTGCTTCTAGTACTTTCTGTTCGCTGCTCATATCTGTGGTTGAGCTAAACCTTTCTCGCACACTTTGGGAGGAGGAATAGAAGTGAGGAGATGAAAGGGAGTGTTAGGGAATAGTGGGGGTTATTACTGACTGAAGTCAAGCGGAGCAGCAGTAGCACATGGCTTGCTGTTTGGTGTGAGTGCATTTCGCAGTGTCGTTCGATAATATAGCCTACTTTTGTTACTTATGCACCATAGAAAGAGAATCAGATTTGCATGATTCGGTCATTTTTAATGAATCACTATTGTTTGTATGTTTAACTTTCCAATTCTTAATGCATTTCTACACTAGTTTTTTCTATATCACACACACACACACATATATATATATATATATATATATATATATGAATAGAAACGACATAAGTGTTAAGGAACGTTTCTGCACACGAGGAGGAGAGATAACGAATAATGAAAAATGAGGCGAACCGCCCAGGAATCGAACCCAGGGCCTTCCAATTGCCGGTCGGACGCTCTACCATTATGCTACGGACCTCACTCAATCACAAATCGAAATTCTCCCACATAGGGCAGAAACCAATGCCCTAAGAGGGCACCCTCGCAAATCGTGAATATGCGCATATAACTGCAATGACCGCGCAGTATATAAATGAATAGAAACGACATAAGTGTTAAGGAACGTTTATATACTGCGCGGTCATTGCAGTTATATGCGCATATTCACGATTTGCGAGGGTGCCCTCTTAGGGCATTGGTTTCTGCCCTATGTGGGAGAATTTCGATTTGTGATTGAGTGAGGTCCGTAGCATAATGGTAGAGCGTCCGACCGGCAATTGGAAGGCCCTGGGTTCGATTCCTGGGCGGTTCGCCTCATTTTTCATTATTCGTTATCTCTCCTCCTCGTGTGCAGAAACGTTCCTTAACACTTATGTCGTTTCTATTCATTTATATACTGCGCGGTCATTGCAGTTATATGCGCATATTCACGATTTGCGAGGGTGCCCTCTTAGGGCATTGGTTTCTGCCCTATGTGGGAGAATTTCGATTTGTGATTGAGTGAGGTCCGTAGCATAATGGTAGAGCGTCCGACCGGCAATTGGAAGGCCCTGGGTTCGATTCCTGGGCGGTTCGCCTCATTTTTCATTATTCGTTATCTCTCCTCCTCGTGTGCAGAAACGTTCCTTAACACTTATGTCGTTTCTATTCATTTATATACTGCGCGGTCATTGCAGTTATATGCATATATATATATATATGAAAAGAAGGATCAACACAACGGCAAACATTTTCATTTATTTGTACATCAGACGTTTCGACAAATCTTTTGTCATCATCAGTGAGTTAAGTCTTAAAACCTTAAAACAAAATTGAAAAGTGAAAGTTACATCAATACAATATTAAGACCATTAAAATTAAAAGTACCAACCATCCCCTCAGTAGCCCTCCACAATCCGCAATTAGAAACCACAGTAATGAAAACGACCATCCCCTTCACAAAACTCAGTTTGAAATTTTAACTAGATCCAATAACCTTACAGAACTCCGAATTTTAGAATCTTTGTACATCTATAGAAACAAACCCTCCCTTAATAATAATAGCTCATCCTACAAATTACGACTCTTTTGACAACCAACCGTGTTTCACAGATATACCCTTTCTAATCCCCTGACCACCTAGTGGTCTCTTAGACTTTGCCAAGTATGGAGGTGGATGTAAACATTGTGTATTTACCTATTGAGGTAATTTAATTTTAGTTTTTATAGTGATGAAATTTAATTTAATTTTAGTTTTTATAGTGATGAAATTTAAATGTTTTAATTTTGTATTGATGCAATTTTCATTTTGCTTTAAGGTTTTAATTTTAATGGTCTTAATATTGTATTGATGTAACTTTCACTTTTCAATTTGTTTTAAGGTTTTAAGACTTAACTCACTGATGATGACAAAAGATTTGTCGAAACGTCTGATGTACAAATAAATGAAAATGTTTGCCGTTGTGTTGATCCTTCTTTTCATCTGTAAGCTCCGGTTCCCTAAGGAGAAGTCAATAGCTTTGATATATATATATATATATATATATATATATATATATATATATATATATACACACTGCCATTTATTATATACAGTAATACCTTGCATAGTATGGTTAATGCATGCCGAAAAAATACCGTACTATGCAATACCGTACTGATGAAGGTATTATTATAATGTGTTTTAAAGTAATGTGTTCCAATCATATGATTATATGAGTCTGTTCGCAAAAATATTTAGCCATTTGCTTACTGCAAATCAATGCACATGGAACTCTTGCACACACTTATGCATAAAGAAATTAAAAAGGATAAAAATAACAAAAAAAAATAGTAGTACGTACAGTACTAAAGATTTTTATTAGTAAATAAACAATGTACCATACATTAGGCCTGTTCAAAAATCAACTTTTTCTTATTTTCATAGGTTTCTGTACATTTTCCCATGCTTTTTGACCTGAGAAAGCCGAAAATCACAACTATTTTGACCTAGGATGTTGGGAAGCATTGCCGCATGGAGCTTTAAATTTTCTGCCTTGAAATTGGCCAAAGCGCCAATTCCGGGGTCCCTTGAATTATGTTTTGCACTTTAACTTTTGATCTAAACAAGATAGAGCAACAAATTAGGTATCAAATGAAAGAGCATAAAATTAATAAATAATAATAATAATAATAATAATAATAATAAATAAATAATAATTAATAATAATAATAATAATAATAATTATCTATCATTTTTCAGGAAACAACAGAAACTCAATCAGAATCTAGAAAACCATCTACAAGTTACAACTTCACAATGGCATTAAGCAAGGAGCTGAGGGAGCTCCGTGGGCGCACAGTTGATATCTCAGAACCTCCACGTACTGTCCACAGGCAGGTGTCAACTGGGCCATCTACCAGATCTCTCTCTGAAACTTTCCTGGTTGGATACCCTTCAGCTTTTATCAGTGGTTCCCAGCTTCCCACCAACAGACAGGCGTTCCAGTATTTCCTTAATCTTCAGAATTTACCGGAAAATGCAGGGAGGCCCATGGTTCAAGACCTTGCATATGAAACAGTTGAATCTATCATCCCATTCTGGCAGATGGCTAGGATCAAGACAATGACCAAGTACAACGCAATGAAGCTCTTCATGAAACTACATGAGAAACATCGTGCTCTGGTGAAAAGCAAAGGAAGAGCAAGTAACCCTGGAGGAAAAAGAGGAGCATTTGTGCTGGAATTAGACAGCCTGTTCGATATAGGAGCTCCAGATGCAATCCAGGAAATACAGAACAACAGACTGTTATCCAGAGAGAAGAAAGATGAGGATATCAGGTTCTACGAAGACCAAAAGACTGAGAGGAAAGGTCATATGTCTGGTCATGACAAGATTTTGAGACAAGATCCCTGCAGCAAGCAGCGAGGAATGAAAGACTGCAGCATAGACAAGAACAAGGTAAAACTAATTACTTTGGAACGTTACAAAAAGTTTTAAGTTTTACTCCATTGCGATATTTAGCATGTACTTAACAATTACTGTCTTAACATGTTGTACTATTTTACAGCTGCAGCAGAACAAGAGGCAGTTGTTCATGTGGATGACATTACCTGGGGTGACTCAACTGACAACGACGCTAACACAGAGGACAGGGATTACCATCAGCCTCGTCCTGGATGTTCTCACCATCAAGACACTGTGACTAGTGTGACTTTGACGTTTCCAAGGAAGGTCATGGAATGTGATGTCATCTGCAATACAGCTGATCGTCTTGGTTTATCAGACAATCAAGTTACTGCCATGGTTTCTGCCACCTTCAAAGCTGGAAGGGCTGATCTGGATAACTTCGTCATCTCAACCTCAACAACACGTCGCAACAGAATGCTGTCCAGGTATAATATCAGCCAGAGTCACATGTCCAAGTTTTGTGAAAACCCCCCACAGTACGCTGCCTTACACTGGGATGGAAAGTTGCTCAAAGATGTCTTGGGCAGTGAACCTGGAAGTACCTCAGAGACTTTAGCTGTGCTAGTGTCTGGTCCACCTTCATACACTGAAGGAAAGTTATTGGGAGTACCTGTCATCGACAATTCTTCTGGCACAGCTCAGGCTGAGGCTTCAATGGATTTACTGGAGACATGGGAACTTACGGATAATGTTACTGCCCTTGTTTTTGACACTACATCCAGTAACAGTGGAGTTCACAGAGGAGCTGCCAAACTGCTAGAGAAAATGCTGAACAAAAAGGTGTTTTATCTGGCCTGTCGACATCACATCCTGGAAATCCTAGTAGGAGCAGTTTGGGAGAAGCTGTTTGGGAAGGTGAAGGGGCCAGATAATCCCTGGTTTGAGCATCTGAAGGATGTTGGACGGACTTGTCCAAGGAAAACCCAAAGATGCTGGCTATCAACAGCAAATGGCTGAAGGAAAAGAAGAACAGTGAAGAAATACTCCAAGACATTCTAACAGCAGAAAGGCTTCCAAGAGCCGACTACAGGGAAATGGCTGAACTGACAGTCATTGTTCTTGGAGGAACGCCTCCTCGAGGTATTCACTGGAGTCGACCAGGCGCCATTCATCAGGCCAGATGGATGGCCAGAAACCTGTACTCCATGAAAATGCTGATGTTTGCAGATCAACTTGAGTACGACGAAGACACTGTATCAAAGCTGGAAAGACTCAACACCTTCCTTGCGCTGTTCTACACTCCTGTATGGATGATGTCAATGTCTGCTGCAGATGCTCCCGTGAATGATCTAAGTCTAATCCAGGACATGTTGAAGTACAAGAAACTGACCCAGAGCTTGCTGATGCAGTACTTAATAAGATGGAAAACCACAAATGGTACCTGACGCAGGAAGTCGTGCCATTTGCCCTGTTCAGCAGTAGATTGAGTGACACATTGAAGCACGACATTGCTGCCCAGTTACATGCCACTGAGAAGCCAGACAGCTTCAGAACAGGAAAGCCTCTATTCCAGAGAGTCGCAGCTAAGACAACCCTGGTTGATCTCATTGGCCCAGAATCACATTTCCTGCTGGACACACTGAACATTGGATCCGAGTGGCTTCTGGAACCTGTCACGTCTTGGCCACAGAATGAGGACTACAGAAAAGCGTTGGACTATGTTAAGAATCTGAAAGCGGTGAATGACATTGCTGAACGTGGTGTCAAGATGATGAGCGACTTTGCAAATGTCATAACAACAGATGCCAAGCAAAGGGACTATCTCCTTCAAGCTGTGGAGTTCAACAGACGCCACTTTGACAGCTTCAAGAAACAAACTCTCAACAACTGACTGTGTAAATGTCATTATGAAATTAATCATCATGTAATGCTTTCACTTCTTGATCGATTAGACTTGTGACAAAATGTAAATCTCAAATTTGTGTCATGAATAAGGCGCCTTGTCTGCCTTGAGTGTGAGAAAACGAATTTTGTGATATTTCTGAAATCTTTGTATGTACCAATGTGCCATTTCTTGTTCCAAGACTATCATAATTGTATAAGTTAGAAAGAGGATTAAAAACACTTTAATTTGGTGCCTATTTTGTTGCTCTATCTTGTTTAGATAAAAAGTTATAGTGCAAAACATGATTCAAGGGACCCCGGAACTGGTGCTTTTGGCCGATTTCAAGGCAGAAAACTTAAAGCTCCATGCGGCAATGCTTCCCAACAACCTAGGTCAAAATGGTTGTGATTTTCGGCCTTTTCAGGTCAAAAAGCACGGGAAAAAGTACAGAAACCTATGAAAATAAGAAAAAGTTGATTTTTGAACAGGGCTAACCATACATACAGTAAAGACAAAGATAATTTTTATTTTGAAAAATATTTGAACAACGTAGTTTGCACAGTTTTTTTCTTCTTTTTATCAGCATACATATCTTTATAGCATCGAATATCATTTTGTAATGCCTGCCTAACTTTAATGCCTCGTTCAATGTTTGGATCCGCGTTCATTATGAAGTCACAAGCATCTTCTACTTTTGCAATTAACGTTGATAGCTCATCCAATGTGAATTCTTTCGTGGGTGCAACATTTTCTTCTTCTTGATTTTCCTCTTTTTCTTCATATAAACATTGCTGATCCATTTCCACAAGAGTTTCGTCATCAAGGTCAGCAAAATGAGAGTCAATGCATTGGCGCACATTGTCACAATCCAAAGCTTCCAATCCGAGATGATGATCTTTCCCAAGCTGCACAATGTTCTCAGAAACAGTTTTAATTTGGGATTCAAAACTGTCAAAATCATTGGCACAATGCGGTAAAAGAAATTGCCAAACAGCTCTCATGTTGCTCGCAGTTACTTCAAGCCATGATTCACGATGTTTTCAATTGCATTTCTGATATTATAACCTTTCCAAAATTTGGTTAAACTTATGGTACTCTCTCCCGTTGTTAATTTTATGGCTTGCGAAAAGGTACATCTTAAATAATAGGCCTTAAACGTAGCAATGACACCCTGATCCATTGGCTGTAATAAAGATGTCGTGTTCAGTGGCAGGAAAATTACATTGACATTTTCATTCAAGTCAGAAAGAGAAGTAGGATGACCTGGTGCATTGTCCAATAACAACAAAATTTTAAAATCTATGTCATTATCTTTGCAATAACGTTCAACTGCAGGGCAAAAATAATTTGCGAACCAATCTTCAAATAATTGTCTCATCACCCAGGCTTTCTTATTTGACTGCCATATAACAGGAAGAGCATTTTTTTTAGGATTTAAGAGCCCTTGGATTTTCCGCTCTGTACACAAGCATAGGCTTTAATTTAAAGTCACCAGATGCATTTCCACCTAATAAAAGCGTTAAATGGTCTTTGGCAACTTTATTATATCCTGGTTGCGACGATTCATTTTCTGCCAAATAAGTGCGTGACGGCATCTTCTTCCAGAACAAACCCGTTTCATCCACATTAAAAATTTGCTCATCCTTGTAGCCATTTTCTTCAATCAATTTTTTTAGTTCATTAGGAAATCTTGCAGCTGCCTCATTGTTGGCACTAGCACTTTCACCGGTAATTTGAACATTATGGAGCCCCATACGCTTTTTAAAGTTATAAAACCAGCCACAACTTGCCGAAAAAGTTTCCCCTTCATTGACATTTTCTTTTTTTAACGCTGAATAGAGACTTGTTGCTTTAGCTTGAATTGCCATCTGACTTAATGGAATTCTTTTTTGGTTACAGTCTTCAATCCATATTAATAAAAGACATTCCATATTCTCCATTTCAGAACTACGATTTTTAACAATCACTTTTGACATATAAGATGCTGTGGCCATTCCATGTTCTTTTATTTTATCTTTATTCCTTAGAAGCGCATGTACCGATGATTCGTTCATTTTCTTGTCACGTGCTATTTTAGCATACGATGCACCATCTTCATGTTGTTTTATAATTTCTAGTTTTTCATCTAATGTTCACCATTTACGTTTATTAGAACACACAGTGTCATTGCATTTCCTCTTTCCACTCATATTTGCGTATAAAAGGGGTACAAGTACTTTGTATAATAAAGAAAAAAATTGTGTACAGTATATAAGGCTACAACTTCACTGCTCAGAATCTGGAGCGATACTGATGTATGCATCGCGCTAGTACCGGTACATAGCTTAAAAGATGGTACGTACATACTGTCATACAGTAGCAGTCCAATATCAGTGCGTAATGCAGTTAAAAAAAATTTCATATTTTTAAATTTATAAACCGTATTATAGCAAAACCGGTACTGTTCAAAACTGTACTATGCAAGGTATTACTGTATAACTTAAATTTTAGTCTTTAGGTACCTTGTTATAATATTCAGCACATTGCTTTATAATGGCAAAAGACTAACTCTTCCATCACAACATGCACCCACTGAATTACAGTATATATATTATATATTTAAAATTAAAATTATGCAGGTATAAATTCTTGAAGAGCATTATCCTTCATAACTCAGAGTATGAATAGAAGTATTTGGCTCTTCAGTTAGGTAGCTGTATGGACTTAATTTACCTGGTCAGCATTAGCTGTGATTTAAAGTAAATGCCCATTTAATTAATTTAAGTAAGTTCCTACTAAGTTTCATAACAGGGTTCAATACAGGAGTGCCTCTGGATTTAATAATGGTATGAACCATGCTTACAATCTTTGTGGTGCAAATTATAACCCAATTTAATTTAACTGCAAATTAAACCAAATTTAATTTTTTTTTCACTCAACCTTCACTTAGATAGCTAAGTTAGCTAATGTTTTGCAAAACTGGTAATGTCTGTAATATGATACTGGGGTCATTCCACAGTGTTGTGACTGTCACACTGAGAAAGAATACATTTTAGAACAAATGATGCCAAAATGTACCCGAGAGCATACTTCACAATACCTCATAGTAGTTTTGTTCTACTTCCCATACTTATACTTTTTTAGTTGAATGTATACCAAACAATTGTCCTGAATGTTGTGACCATCATTGTGGAATGATGACCCTACTGTAGATCTAGTCATTCTGTGATGCTCTCATTACAGGTCTAGGATTCAAGGAATGTTCTCTTTAGCTAAATTAATGCAGTACTGCATTGTGGGGGTTGTGAAGTTTTTCACCCTCTCCCCTTGATTTTCAAGTCTTATCTGGTTCTTCTCAAGTTTTCCTCTCCCCACAAGTCTAGTTAGTCGGTCTGTTAGTTGTAAAAATACCAGATACCAGAAGTTCAATTGGAAAGCCTAGTAAAAGGTTATGAAACCAGATTAGACTGTCAGAAAAGATAAGGCAGAAATTTAAGATAGATGTGTCCTGTTGGATGCCAAGGGAGTTTGGAAAGCCTTTAAAGGTATGATGTTAAGTGCTTTAGCCGTAATCCTTGGCCAGTGTACAATAGGAAGGAAGATTTATTCATAATTCTTTTTCATAGTTATTGTGTGGTGTCATTTGTATTTCACAATCATTGTTATTATTATTAATAATTATTATTAAAAGTAGATATGTATATCTGTTGTTGAAATTGTGAATGAGTATAGATAGATGTAATAAGTCAGTCAGGTTAGAAGCAGACACCAGACATTTACTTATTGCGCAGTTTGCAGTGCATGCTTGAGCCCTGGAGCTGCCTTTAGCCAAATTCAGTTCTTCCATGATCCATTATGCAACTAGTTACAGAACCTAGTATCATTATTATAGGACACCAGTCACGTTATTCCAGAGTTTGGGTTTTGCCCATGCTTGTGTGGCACTGATTATTATAGGTTCATTAACTTGTGTGAGATAAGTTTGCCATAATTGTCAGTGTTTGTATTTATAATTTTCATGTTGGTTATTTATCATTTATGTCTTGATTTCATGAGTAAATTGTTTTCCAATGATCAATTATGAAGTCATGATTTCAGTTAATGCATGTTGATTAATTGTCTATTATTTTATTATTGTGCTTAATGGTGCCTGGTGCATGTAACTAATAATCTTGTGTTGTCTAGGCAACCAGTTGGGACTCAACTCAACTAGTACAGACTCATCAGGCTTGGATTGTGGATCCAAACCAGTTGGAGCTATGAAGTCCATTGAGGTTGTGTCAACCACTGTTGGCCACTGGGATCTACACTGGAATCAGGCTTGTGACCCTAACACTTCTAACTAGATAGCCACTGTATAACAAAAGTCAGGGTCACAGGGATCAAGTTTGGAGGGTAACTGGACTGGGACAAGGGTTCACATTCTGTAAAAGTCATTTCTGGTACTTGTCTCCCACTTGCTGTCATTTCTGTTGAATCTCACTAATTATTTGTTGTTTGTTTTCCAGAGGTTTTTGTTAATTGTGACTCATTGCCAGTTTTGTTTTGCATGTTTATACTTTTATACTAAATAATTGTCTTTATTCCAGATATAATAAAAAAAAACCCATAGAGTAGTTTATTTCTATTAGGTTTACCTTGGAATTCCAGCCCCTTTCTTGGACTCTGAGTGGTTGGGGCCCCTTGCTCAATGGAGATGAGGAGTTAGTAAACAGAACTTTGGGAAGTCTTTTACAGTTAATGTGAGAGTTGGACCTGAATAATCTCCCAAAAAGAAGGCAAGGATTTAGTGCAGTGGTGCACAAACTTTTTTGATGTGAGGGCCAAACCAACCATCTGTTTTATATGTAGGGGTCAGATATATAGATATTCTATTTTTTATAAATATGCATTTTCATAACCAGGGGTAATATTTCAGATTTTTCTTTGGGTAGCTACCCTTTTCATGTGAAAAATGTGAATTGAAAAGACCCGTGGGGGCCACATTTGGCCCGTGGGCCAGGGTTTGTGCATCACTGATTTAGTGAATAGAACTTTGGGAAGTCTTTTACAGTTAACATCTGAGTTGGACCTGAATAATCTCCCAGAAAGATAGTGAGGATTTTGTGAATAGAAATTTGGGAAGTCCTTTGCAGTTAATGTGCAAGTTGGATCTGAATAATCTCCTGGAAGTAAACAACTGACAAGAGAGGCATTACTGGATACCCAAGGAAACTATCCCCTTGCCCAGTCTTTTGACTATCACGAACCCCAAAATGTGAAAGGGTGCTGGGTGGCTCAATGATACATATGCTTGGGGACTATGGCCTACACAGCCACCACAGCAGTATGCTTATGAATACAATTATGTCACACAAAAAAGAGGCTAGCATTGCCATAATTACCAATTGCAGCCATCAAATCTGCCATTGCCAGCCATTTAATAATTATCCTCCCACGGGTGCGAAGGAATCTATTTCCACTGCCTCTTTGCAATCTTTTATTTAAGCCTTCTTTCCGAAAAATCTGAAAGAGAAATATGAATTAGGTTTGGTGTGATTTACAAATCTATTTTTAACAATTTCAGCAGGCTGCAGTGAAGATCAATAAAAGGAACTGCATAATGGAAATAAAAAGATAAGTTTATGGCAATAATTACTGAAATACAAAATGCCAAATTATATATATTGGAGCAAAAACGCCAATTTGACAGATATATGAAAGGCCCAATTAAATCTCTTGGAACATAAAAGCCAATTTGGCAGAAGTACAACAAGCCAAATTAATAACTAATTACAGTATCATGGATATCAAAATAAAACTAATTTTTAACTTTACATTATCATAGTACTGGTACACAAAGTATTTAAACATTGATTCCCTGAATAGATTATGGTGTACCTATCTCTTCTTCTTTCCAGGGAGTACAGATTTAGTTTATGTAGTCTTTCCCAGTAGTTGAGTTCTTTGCAGCCATCAATCTTAACTGTGAAATGTTTGAGTTTTTTCTGGTTTATTAGTTTCTTCCTTTTTATATGCAGATGTCAAGACTAAGCACTAAGCAGTATTCAAGTTTTGGTGTAATCAGTGTTTTTAGCAGGGGAATCATTACTGTCCTGTCCCTTCTTTTGAACGTTCTTAGTACCTGCCCATGACTCTTTTGCTTTATTTATTGCTATCTGATTTTGTCCCCCAAATTTCACATCATCAGTCATTATAACCCCCAAATTGACCACTTTCATGCTTCTCTGAATTTCCTGTCTATGTGGAGTATAATATGCAGTCTGTTTAAGTTCCTCATTTCTACCATAACTCAAGAGCTGAAATTTCTCAGTTAAATGTCATGTTGTTGTCTTCTGACCATTTGTATATTTTGTTTGTGTCCTTCTGCAAGGCCTCCACTTCATTTGCATTGCTGATTTTTCTGCTGATCTTTGTATCATCTGCAAAGGATGTTACTATACTGTTGCTATTTACCATACTCCACTGTCTATGTCTGTTAGCATGATAATGAACAGGAGTGGAGCCAGTACTGTACCTTGTGGTAGTGAGCTGCATACTTCTGATTCTGATATACCTTGAATTTTGATGACCTGTAGAGATTCTGAGGAAGTTGTAGATCCATTTTCCCACTTTACCTGTTATTCCCATATATTTCATTTTATGTGCTATTATACCATGATCACATTTGTCAAAAGCTTCAGCAAAATCTGTGTATATGACAACGTAATTATCATTGTCTTCCAGTGCATCTAGGACAGTGCTATAGTGCTCTATAAGTTGTGATAGACATGATCTTCCTGATCAGAATCCATGCTCCTTTGTTTATTGGGAGATGTTGAGAGTGCATTTTTGCCTGTATTTGCAGGTTCCATATTTTGCATAAGTCCTGCAGATGTCTGGGTGGTAGAATCTGCATGTCTCCAAATTTACAATGCCCATTATTATAGAAGAAATTGCATATTGGGGGATGTTCATATATACACTGTCCTCTCTTATATCTGCAATTTTCTTTTACATAATATCTGCATATAATTCCTTCCCCATATTTACTTGGAGCCTTTATATATATATATATATATATATATATATATATATATATATATATATATATATATATATATACAGGGTGTCCCAAAAAAATGTATACACACTTTAACAGCTGATAGCTTAATTGATGTTTCTTTCTTTCCAAGTTAAACCCATTAGAATTAATAATGGCAGTCAGACTAAGCTTTGAACAAAGGAAATTCATTCTAAAATGCTACTGGAAGTGTGAAAACGCAGTTGAAGTGCAAAGACAGTTTAGGAGGGAGTTTCAAACAGATCCACCAACACAACTTACCATCACTCGAATTAGAGATAAGTTTGAAGCCGATGGAACTGTTCAGAATGTCCACAAGAAGCGTTCTGGAAGACCACGGACATCGACAAGCCCCACAAAGCAAGAAAGAGTACTGGAAACGTATCACCAAAGTCCAAGAAAATCTGTGAGGGCAAGCGAGTCGTGAGGTAGGAATTTCAGAATCGTCTGTCCAACGCATTTTGAAGCGCTGTCAATGGAAAAGTTACATTCCAAGATTAGTCCATGCTATTAATGAAGATGATCCGGACCGAAGAGTGGAGTATTGCGAGTGGTACTTGGCACGATGTGGATGTGGATTGGGTGAAGGGGTTTCGTAGAATACCCTCGCATTCACCAGACCTCACACCACTAGACTTTTTTTTATGGGGATACTTAAAAGACAAAGTCTACGCTATAAAACCTGCAACAGTCGCTGAATTGAGAGCAGCCATTGAACGAGAATGCACACAAATACCAAACGAAATGTTTCGCGATGTTTGCGATTCCATTGCTTCGCTTTATCAGCAGTGCCTGGACCAGAACGGACGTCAGTTTGAAAACAGGCATTGACAAAACAATTAAATAATGTCTGTAGATTCTATTACATTTTGAAAATGAAATGTATTTTAATAAACACTGCCTTTATAATTATTTAAAGTGTGTATACATTTTTTTTGGGATGCCCTGTATATATATAATGAATAAAACCACGAAGGAAAGGAAACACAGTGGTGCTCAAGTGCTTTCATCTAAGGACATCCTCAGGAACACTGAAGTAAATAAAGAGTTCAAGACTATATATAGGTTACAAAAAAATATATATATATATATATATATATATATATATATATATATATATATATATATATATATAATAAATAGAAATAAAAATTGTGGGAGGAGCATACAAATTTGGAAGGAAAACTACCAATTTTAGCACTTTGCCCAAATGATCTCCCAAAAATATGTCGGTACATCAACGATATTTTGTGTATCTGGCCCATGAATCGTGACCTAGATGACTTCCTCCTTCAGTTAAAGGATCAAGTCCCCTCCATTAAGTTTACTTTAGAAGTGGAACAAGACAACTCAATCCCATTTTTGGATGCATGTGTACATAGGGAAAACCCAGGTTTTAAGGTTAGAGTATCTATCATAAGAAACAAAATTTGTCCTACATACACTTTTACTCTGGACATTACACCCCATCAAAAAAGCCATATTTTCTTCAATGTTTCTCCATGCTCTTAGGATTGCCAGTCCAGAATACACCAACGCCAAATTGGAAAAAAAATCAATGATATTGGAAGTGATCTGTGCTACCCACCTGCATTTATGGAATCTTGTCTTAACATGGCAAAATGAACCTTCTATCGTGTGAATAATAACACTCATACTTTGTCAAAGAATATTTTAGTACTTCCATTTTCCCAGGCTTTTTAGGTATTGCTAATGTACTTAAACTTTTGGATATTAATGTAGTATTTTCATATATCAATAGTGAAAAATATAGTAAAAAATAGCCCTACCAATAATTCAGGCATTACACTGGGGAACAAATTTCAACTTTTTGTCTATTGAATTAGATTTGACAGTTAGTTCTAGGTAATTTGGGTGCGCTGAGCACGAATTTTTACTCGGTTTTGCTCTATCAGGTCCTGATTTTGCTCAACACCCCTCCTCTTTCGTCGTATTCATAAAAAGGTTTTTTTCTCAATACTCGCTGTCTTTTTGCAGTTACACATTATGCAACTAGGTTTTTATCTAGGTATTTGTACCTATTGTTATGGTATTGTTGTATTATGTATATTTTTATATGTAACACCCTAAAAATATTTTTAATTTTGTCATTTTTAACCCATTTTAATATTAGTAAATTAAGCTAAAAATATCATAGAATTCTAAAATTTTCTCGAGCGTTCCTGTTCTCTGTAGAGTATTCTAGAGGGACAACTAAAATATATAAAAGCGACTCGTTTCCAGAGTTAATCAGTCAATTCAATCAGTCAGTCAGTCAGTCAGTCAGTCAGTCAGTCAGTTGAGTTAGTTAATTAAGTTTGGGCATTAACATAATTTGAATTGGCATATGATTTAGTGAGTAATTTTGTCATCGTGATTTAATATAGTTGATTTAATTAGACGTAATTTATATTGTACCTACTCATCCGTGTTTCTAGTTTAATTTCATAGATTGTAAGTACCTATTTCATAATAAGTACCTATTTAAACTAATTTTTGTGTTTATATTTCAGATTTTCTTAAATTTATATGAATTAAGGGCTTTAAATACCTTTACAAATTGGCAGAACAATCAAGCAATATGTCATCAAGCACTAGAAAGTTCAAATGCAAAAACAACCCTGATTCCTTCTGTTATATATGTGGAAATTTTACACTTCCACATCAACGAGCAAATATAACTGACTTCGTAAAAAGAGCTTACTTAGCTTATTTGGCATAAAACTGGGGGACCAAGATAAATCGTGGGCTCCACATAAAGCCTGCACTATATGCATTGAAAGACTGCGACATTGGACGAAGGGTTCGGATTCAAAAATACCTTTTGGAGTTCCGATGGTAAGTTTATGATTTCATAAAACTACGTAATTTAATCACTAGTATACTGTAACTTACCTAAATGTAATTGTAACTTAGGTACATAAACAAAAATTTACAGAAAATGTTTATAAGAATCTCAAATATTGCATAAGGTTGAAACACATAGAAATGTTAAATGTTTGGGTGATAACTTTTGATAAAATTCATAAAAACAAGTCTCTCGTCACTTTGTTAACGCTTTACAATTTTTTTTCCATATCAGGTGTGGCGAGAGCCTACTAACCACGAGACCGATTGCTACCTTTGCTTTGTCAAGACTTCGGGCTTCACTAAGAAAAATAAACATTGTATCGAGTACCCAAATTTCGACACCGCGATACGACCTGTGCTACATTCAAATGAGATCCCCATTCCAAAATTTAAGGGTCTGCCAACTCAAGAATTAGTTGAAGATGTTCCTGAAAATATTGTTATGCACTTTGATGAGTCAGACACCGATTTTGACCCCAGCGTATTTGAAAGTCAAAACGATCCGCAAAAGTTTAACCAGGCCGAGTTGAATGATCTTGTAAGGGATCTAAATTTGCCAAAAAAGGCTGCGGAAATTTTAGCTTCAAGACTTAAAGAGAAAAACTTGCTTACTTCAAACACATACATTTCATTTTACAGAAAAAGAGAAGAAGAACTTGTTAAATATTTTAGAACAGAGGATAGTTTAGTATATTGCTGCGACATAGTTGGTTTGTTAAAGAAGATGGGGGTTGAGTCTTACGATGCAAATGATTGGCGCTTGTTTTTAGACAGTTCGAAAAGAAGTCTTAAGTGTGTGTTGTTGCATAATGGCAATCTATACGGCTCGATACCGATTGGGCACTCAACAAAATTAAAAGAAAAGTATGAACATATAGAAAAGGTTTTAAATCTTATCAAATATAGGGAGCACGAGTGGATCATATGTGTTGACTTAAAAATGGTTAATTTTCTGCTAGGACAACAAGGAGGGTATACTAAATATCCCTGCTTCCTTTGCTTATGGGACAGCAGAGCCAAGGAAGAACATTATTTCAAACAAATCTGGCCAGCACGAACATCACTTACTGTCGGAGAAAAAACGTAATTAATCCACCTTTAGTGAGCAGAGATAAAATCATATTTCCTCCTCTGCATATAAAAAGGCCTCATTAAACAATATGTAAAAGCTTTAGATACGAACGGCGAGTGTTTCAAATACATAACTTCAAAATTTCCAAGTTTAAGTTATGAAAAAATCAAGGCGGGAATTTTCGACAGTCCACAAATAAGAACAATGATTAAAGACAGCAATTTTCCTAATGTCATGAATGAACGCGAAAAAAATGGCTGGTTCTCATTCGTGGACTTGATAGAAAACTTTTTAGGCAATTATAGGGCAGATAACTACGAAGAAATCGTAAAAAAACTTTTAAGGGACTACAAAGAGTTAGGTTGCAATATGAGCATAAAAATGCATTTTTTGAATAGCCATCTTGACCAATTTCCAAGTAATTTAGGTGATGTAAGTGACGAACAAGGGGAGAGATTCCACCAAGATATCAAAATTATGGAGGAACGGTACCAAGGCCGCTGGGATTCCCACATGATGGCTGATTACTGCTGGTGCTTGAAAAGAGACCTGCCATCAACAAGCAAATACGCTAGAAAGTCTTACAAAAGAAAAATTTTGCCACAGTGAAAGCTTCATATCTGTTTGTTTTTTTATTTTAAGTCATTTCTATCGTTATAATGTAATTTTACTGTAGTTTGAACTGCTTGTATTCATGAAACTTGAAAAAAATTTAACACATGACTTAATTTTTTAGTCCTAATTTGAAAAATCTGGAAAATGGCACATAGGCTGTCGACAAGAATCAGGACCTGATAGAGCCAAACCGAGTTGAAATTCGTATTCAGCGCACCCAAATTACCTAGAATCAAGTGTCAGATATCATTCAATAAAATACGTGTTGCCCAGTGTTATCTATAAAATTGGTTGTAAACAATGTGATTCCTTTTACATTGGTCAGATGGGAAAGGATTTGCACACGCATGTAAAACAGCATCACTATTCCGTTAGAATGGGACAGTCATCCAGTGCCCTTTTTGTCCATTTGTCAGAGTTATCACATTGTATTGATTGGAATAATACTTCAGTTTTGTTTCACTCTAGGGTCATTCCAGCTCAATTGGTACAGGGGTGGTCGGGTGACCATCTCCGATTTTCTTCAAATTTTCAGGGTTGATTCATACACCATTCAATAGCTTAAATCTAAAATATTAGCTTCTTCAGTCAAAAACTTTTAATTTTATGGTCGCTTAAATGGCCCCCACCTTCAACAAAAAATGCCCATGTTGGGCTTGATCGGCCAACGCCTTCATTTTGAGAGGCCTTGAAAAGTGTCTTCTAATAGGAGTAGAAGCTTCAAATTTGTCATGCCAATACAACTTCTGGTGGGCCTTTCAATTCTGCAAGCAAAAAGGCTGTGGAACAAATAGTTTCTAAGTTACAAGGGCTTAAATATGGCTCCATTTTGAAGCTTGCATCAATTCCTCCCACTTTTATGACTCTACCATTTTCAAAAGTTTTAGTTCTACATCAATCACAGCTGTTTTAATACTCCTAATAGTCTCTATGGGTTGTAAATTTATGAGTGAAATAAAAAAAATAACCAAAAAAGGATTTATTTCTATTTTTAAAAATTTCCAAAAGTTGATATTTTCACAAAATTTACAAAATTAACATCAACTTTGGGGCTTAATATAAAGGTGTCCGAAATTAGTCAGGGAGTTGATACTTCTAGTAAAGAAGGATACATATGTGTAAAAAAACATATATTAAGGAATAGATCTCAACTCGACTCCTTCATATAGTTTTGGTGATTCAAAGAAAAGTGCTTTTTGTGAAAAATCTCAAATTTTTGCAAAATTTGTAAATTTTTAAATTTCTATTTATGACACTGAATTGTAATTTTACTTCCATTTTATTACTTATTAAGTTGATTTACAATTGTAATAATATGTAAATAAGTCTAAAACATACAAGAAATTTAATATGTCTGTCTGTCAAAACAACCAGCGACTCGAAGGGCTCTGGG
This sequence comes from Bathynomus jamesi, assembly GCA_023014485.1. Taxonomy (NCBI): domain Eukaryota; kingdom Metazoa; phylum Arthropoda; class Malacostraca; order Isopoda; family Cirolanidae; genus Bathynomus; species Bathynomus jamesi. Next base: position 100,311 of record JAJOZX010007914.1, read on the forward strand.
TAGCTCATTTCGCTTTGTATATTCTTATAAATGTAAAACATGATGGTTAATCATTAATGTCCAGGCCTATTTTATAGATCATGATCTTTTATTTTCAGAAAATTTAACTAGAGCAATTAACTTAATTTTACTGCCTGTAATAATGGCTTATTCTAATCAAGAATCAAAGTGCAGCTTTGGTATGTACTTGGATGATCCATGTCATGAACACAGACTCACCAGGAAGGTGGGTATGTATACCTTACATGATCTGACAGATGAAACAAGGAAACTGCTATTGTGGAGAACAAAAGCAACTGTAATCAACCCAAATAGTGCTACTGTATGCTACCACCATGAAAAAATGTTTGGAATGCATTACCAACAAATGCAACGTAGCTGCCAAGATCCATGGAGAAATCATCGAAAGAAGATAACAAGTAAGTAAATATAGGTACTAATATATTTATATTTCATAAAGAAGTTTATATTGTAAATTGTAACCTAAACTAGCTATTTAATTTTAATAGGGTAGGCTATATACTGTGCTACTGAATGCATATGTTTTGAATATTTTATACGAATAGCCTATAACCAAATGTTGAGGTTTTAAAATTATTTTCCAATGTGTTTACAGTTTACATTACCCTACTTTATTTGCAGAATCACTACAAATTATTGACAAAGACATAGCAACTAGACTGAATCTGATACCAGGACAGAAACTTTGCTCAACATGCTTCTCTAGAGCCAAGACGATTGAAGATGAAAAAGACTTGGGTAGTGATGAATATGTTCCAGAAGAAATAGTTAAGGAGACATTTGACGAAACGTTAGGTTCACTAGAATGCTCACCCATTAAGTATGTAAGAGCAAGAGATCGAAAGTTTTACGCGAAAAGGAAACTAAAGCAAATTGAAACATCAACAAAATCAAAGCTGTCAAAAGTACTTCATATTGAAGCCTAGCATTTTGGATGAGGAAGCGGAGAAACCTAGAGAGAGTGAGGAAGAAAAGTGTTATCAGCATATGACAGAGGAACTGAAAGAAAAGTGTAAAACTAGTACCAGACAAGAAAATATACAAATTCTAACACTCCTTCCAATTGGTAAAACCTGGTCCAGAGAAAGAATTATGAAAGAATTTGAAGTGTCAGCCAGAATGGTTAATGCTGTGAGGGCCTTAAAGAGAAGAGAAGGTATCCTTCCTATAATGAGAAATAAAAAGAGTAGCAAGGGTATAAGCGATGAAATAAGGAGAGTGATAGAATTTTTCCAAAACAATGAATATACTAGAGAATGCCCTGGTAAAAAAGACTACAAATCAATAAAAACACCACAAGGGAAGGTCCACAAGCAGAAAATACTGTTGTTGACAAATATCAGAGAATTATATACGCTTTACAAAAATAAATATCCAAACGACAAAATCTCCAAATCAAAGTTTTTTGAACTGAGACCAAAATGGTGTATGGGTGTGGGGAGTAAAGGATCACGCAATGTATGCATTTGTGAAATACACCAGAACTTTAAACTTTTATGTGAATCACTCCCCGTCAAAGTAGAATTAAGAGTGTTACTAGGGAAAATAGTCTGCAACACTGAAACCAGAAACTGCATGATTAATAACTGCAAAACATGTCCTGGTTTAAATGAATTACAGGATTGGCTTTTTACCATTTTTGAAAACAATGATTATGACATGGATGATGAGGTTTCCTTTAAGCAGTGGCTTCATACAGACCATACCCAACTGGTCACACTGACAAAAAGTGTTTCGAATGTAGTAGTAGTTGTTTAGCCAATCAGCCCACCCTGATCGAGCAAGCCGGCGGCACGCAGGTAACCGATCACCCTCTTCAGAGTGGACCAGAGGTTCAGCACACAAGTGATGTTGTGTTGTGTTGTGTTCGTTGTTGTGCTAGAGCGGTACAGTCAGAGCTGGGCAGTATTTAAATACATTTGTATTTAAATACGTATTTAAATACATTTGTGTATTTGGAACTATATTTATAAATACATTGTTTTTCATGTATTTAAATACTTTAATGAGTATTTAAATACTCAAAATATAAAAATGTAAATACTTTTACTGGTTTAATACACGTTCTGTACTAGCACAGTACGACGCGTCGACAGTGTAGTACAGCATGGTTCATGTTTCAACAGTTTGGGAAAACATCCTCTCATAAAAAGACTGTTCCTCCGCTATAACACGACATTACCATCTTCGGCACCGGTAGAGCGAATATTCTCATTCGCGGGAATCACTTTGACTCCCAAAAGAAACTCTCTTTCAGACAAAACTTTTGAAAGATTGGTTTTGATCTGCAGCAACCGTGAAATAAAAGAGAATTCGTAAAGTGCCTTATGTTTATGTTTACGTCTTATGTTTACGTTTATGTCTCATCTACTCATTAATTGTTACTCATTTTGCAATGATATAATGAGTATAATATGTCACTGGTTGAACATCGTAAGTTCTAAGTTCTTTTGTTTTTGTTTTGTTCTAAAAAGGGAAATATATAATCGGAAATTAGATTGTACTATTTCTTTATCCTTTATCAAGCATTTTATATTGTTGTTACTCATGAATTAGTGAATGCATATGTTAAAATTTGTATGTATTTAAAATGTATTTACAAATATATTTAAATACAATTGATGTATTTTGTATTTAGTATCTAAATACATTCGTAAAATGTATTTAGTATTTAGTATTTAAATACATTTCTCCCATGTATTTAGTATTTAGTATTTAAATACATTCAATGTATTTATTGCCCAGCTCTGGGTACAGTCTGTCATAATGTGTTCAATTGTTTGTGGTGTGTCCTGGCACAGGTGGCAGGTGTCGTTTATGGAGTTGTCTAGTCTGTGTTTATATGTTAGTAAGTTGGGGTGATGTCCACATAGGAATCATGCTAAGTTAACTCAATCCGATCTGCACAGGCTGATCTCTGACCTGTTAATGGGTGGCGGCTTCGCACCTAGGACCGCATTCGGACCGAGTCGTGTCAGTGCTTTGTGGGTTAGGTGTGTGTATGTTTTTTCTGTAGTGTGATGTCTGTGGGGCATGGTATGGAATGGAGTATTTGGTTATAATGTCTCTCTGGTGTTACCTTAATGGTGCAAGGTGTCGGTGCGTGATTGTACATGTAGTGGCAAGTGTGTTGTGGGTTAGTTGTTGCTGCTGCCATGAATTGTGTTCCCCTCATGTCTAAATGTTCCCTAACTTTCAGTATTTTTGTTTCTGTGTGCAGGTGTTCTATTGGTGTTGTTTGAGTGCATCCTGTAATGATACGAAGTGCGTTGTTTTGTATTGTCTGTAAGGTGTTTATGTGTGTGTTTGAGATAATGGGTGCCCAGCATGGGCTAGCATAGTCCATAACTGAGTGAATATATTATTTGTATATGAGTGATGTTGTTTCCTGCTGGTGTCCAAAGTTTGTGCCTGTTAGTACCCTAAGCGTGTTAAGTCTTGACGTACATTTGTTTTTAATATCCTGAATGTGGTTTGCAAAAGATAATGATGTGTTGTATGTGACCCCAAGTATTTTGGTCCTGTGAGTGTGTGGAATGTTGATGTTGTTTAGTGTAATCTGTGGAATTACCTGGTGTTCTTTTGTGTTGCTTGTGAGTAAGGTGATGGTTGATTTTGTGGGTGCTACTTTGAGTCTATTGTGTGTGAGCCAGTCTTGTATACTGTTTATGTATGTTTGTAGGTTATTTGTAGCGGTGTCGATGTTGTTGTGGGTGGATGTTAGTGTGATGTCATCTGCATATGATGATAATGTAAGCTTGTTATTTATGGGTGTTGGAATGTCATGCATGTATAAGTTGAACAGTGTTGGTGAGAGAACAGAGCCTTGAGAGACCCCATTCAGAAAAAGCTTGTTTTAGGATGACTTGCCATTAAATGTGACATGTATCTTCCTGAAAGATAGTTGCTCAGCCACCTTTTGGTGTTATTGTGCATGTTTGTGTTGAGTATTTTGTTTATGAGAGGGAAGCGTGGGATATCATCAAATGCTTTACTAATGTCTATTGTTGCTAATAGTGTACGTTGAGCTGGTCATCTGGAGTTGATGCCATCCATGATGTGCTGCGTGAGGTTAGTGAGTAATGTCGTGGTTGAGTTGTGAGGTCTGAATCCATGTTGAGTAGGCAATAGTGGAATGTGTGGGTTGGTGATTTGTAAGATTAGTCTTTCTGTTACTTTGGAAGGTGTGCATAGTAAAGTAATGGGTCTATAGGAAGCTGGTTCTGTTGGATTTTTGTTTGGTTTGAGTAGTGTAATAATTTTACCTTGTTTCCATATGTCAGGAATAATACAGTGTTGGTATGAATATGTGCTGATATTTGTGAGAGCTAGTATTCCTTGTGGGCCCAAGTGTTTAAGGTGTATGTTAGATATGTTGTCTGGTCCAGTAGCCTTCGAATTCTTAATGTTTTTGATGATCTTGGTGGTCTGGTCTGTATTGAAGGGTGTAATGGTTGTGTTGAGTCTGTAGGTTTTCTTGTGTCTGGCTGTTTGTCTGTCTGCATGTTTCTGGTTGTTGTCTCTGTTTAAGTGACTTATCTTTGCGTAGTGATTAACTAGAATGTTAGCTTGTTGTGTGTATGTTGGGATATTATTTTGGCTGCGACAGATAGCCACGTGCGAGGTGTGAATGCCGCTGTTAGAGTAGGTAATGCCGTTTATAGTCTTGTATAGCCTGGATGTATCTGTGGAGTGGTTTAATATTGTTATGAATTCCCTGAATGTTTCGGTTTGTTTTTCTTTGAGTTTTTTGTTTATTTCTGTGTTGAGCTGTTGTATCTGCTGTTTTATGGCTTCTGTGTGTGGGGTTTGTGTGTTATATTTGAGGTTGTTACGTTGCCTCATAAGGTGGGCTATTTCTCTAGTGTAATTTGGGTTGTATTTCCTAATGTTGCCCTTCGGTATGTATTTGTTTGCATTATTGATGATCTGATTAAATGTCTTGAGTATTGTATTGATGTTTATGATGGGTGTGCTGTTTAATGTGGTGAATTGTTCCTCAGTCTGTATTTTGAACTGTTCCTAATCAGCTTTCTTGTAATTTCTGTAAGTGTGCCTAAGGCTGTTGGGGCAGAGTGTAGAATGTGTTGTAATGATGATGGGCAGGTGGTCTGATGACAGTTGTTTTTCTGTTCTCCATTGTGTATGTGTTGCTAGTGAGGGGGAACAGAACGTTATGTCTGGGGAGGAGTTTGAGTATCCTGCTTGATATGGTATGTGTGTATGTTCTTCTGTATTGTTAAGAATGAAAAGGCTGTTTAGTTGTGTGGCTATGTTGGCGCCTCTGGTGTTGCTTTGGTTGTGCAGGTACCAGTGTCTTTGGCGTTGAAGTCTCCTCCTAAGATGATATTAGTGAAAGAGACCAGATTGTGTAACTGTGGATTGTAATTGGCTGGCACCTGAGGTGAACTATCTGGTGGGATGTAAATGTTGATTAGTGTGGTGTTGTGTTTTGCATGTTTTAATGTTAACTGCCTGTATTCCTATCGTGTTATCTGCTTGGATTGTGTTTGTAATGTTTTGGGTAGCATCAGTGTAGCTAATGCTTTTACGTATGTAAGTGATGAGTCCACCCCCATTACCCCCAGTACGATCTTGATGGATCACCGTGAAGTCAGGGATGGTGGGTGTTTTTTGTGTGCGTTTTAGTTTTGTTTCTTGTATAAGTGCTATGTGAATGTTTTGTTTGTGTACAAATTCCCTAAGCTGCATGATTTTGTTTGTGAGGCCATCTACATTGTACTGTAATATGTTAATATTATACTTCTGTATGTGTCTCATGGTGCTATTGTGTCTATGTCTTTGTGTATGGTGACATGTGTGAGTTGTAGTGGGGCCTGGATTAGTCTTAATGTCGCCAGAGAGTAAGAGTAGTTCGGGGAGCACGCAATTGCTCCCTGTAATTGAAAAAATATCATGCTGAGAATAGGTCCGGCCCCAGGAGCCGATCGGCACTCTGACCGTGCCACACAACAGGCCGTCGACTGCCAGTCTGGCCAACCGTAGACAGTGAAAGTGAAAGTGCAAAAAAGTTGAAAGTACACCATTTCATAGCAAAAGCCCAATCAAAATATTTGTCTGACTGTAAAGAAAACCTCAATGATTCTACAGCATTAGTGCTTGTTGACTTCTCTGAAAACTATAGTTTTATAATTCAGGATGCCGTACAAGGGCATCACTGGGACAATACCCAGGCTACCTTACATCCGGTAGTCTGCTATCAAAAAGTTGATGGTGAACTAAAAGTTACAAATTTTTGTGTAATATCAGATTCACTTACACACAACACAACTGCAGTTCATTCTTTTTTATGTGAAGCCTTGAAATTACTTAAAAGTCAGAATCCTAAACTAAAACATTTGTTACTTTAGCGATGGTGCAGCAAGTCAATATAAAAACATCATTAATTCAGTGTTACATGAAAAAGATTTCCAACTAACATGTGAATGGAACTTTTTTGCCACCTCTCACGGAAAGAGCCCCCTGTGATAGTGTTGGTGGCACCGTCAAAAGTTTAGTTGCCTGGGCAAGTCTATAAGCAACAAGTAAAGGTCACATCACCAATCCAAAAGAGATGTTCAATTGGTGCAAATCTACTGTAATATTAATGGTATACAATTTCTGTACATTGATTCAGCTAAAATTGAGGAAAATGCTAATTTACTTGAGTTAGAAAAAAGGTATTCCTTAATTAAGACAATCCCAGGAACTTGTTCATATCACTGCTTTAGACCTTCATCAACAGGCATTAAACTGTACAAAATTTCTAGTGAGAAAATTTCTTTAACGTACAACTTTCCTTCCTCAATGCTACATAAGAAACTGTGGCTTACCAATATAAACCTGGTACATATGTGGCCTGTTTCTATGAAGGTGACTGGTTTGTTGGAAACATAGTTGAAGTGTGTGATACTGAGAAGGATCTATTAGTAAATTTCATGAAAAAGAATCCTTTTAAATGGCCTGAACAAGAGGACATTTGCTGGATTCCATTCCAACATGTTTTGTGTTCAATTGAACCACCTACAGTTACTGGGAAAATGGGGAGACAGTACAAGTTATCAAATGATTGTTTATCTAAAATTGAGGAGTATTTAAAAAAAAGCCTAAGTAACTACAGTCCTGTATCAAGCTGAATAATAAATTGGCAATTTATGGTTGTGAGGCTATGGAGTGTTGAAGACAATCAGACTTAAAGCCTGAGTACAATAATAAATTCCTGAGTCAGTGTCTAAACATAAGAGTTATTAGCTATATATAAGTTTACATACAAATTTACATAAAACAACACACATTAAAAAAAGAATATGAACTTATAGCCAATAATTCACATGCTTAAAAACTCAGGAATTCATTATTGTATGTAGCTAAGTACTGTACACTTGTATTAAGGGAAGTAATACAACAAGCTACTTAAATTTAAGGTTTTGTACTGAAAATGGTGGTTACTGCTAGTTTATCTGTACTAACTGCATAATTTAAATTACTAGGAAGTGCTTAAAGAGCAGTAGAACACGGTTTTACATGATTTACTTAGGTAGATCCAAGTATTGAGCCTACAAGCTGGTCCATCTGTTGTGTAACTGCAAATGTAGTAGTAATCTAGGTGTATATATTGTCTTTTTTATGAGTAAAACTTATTTAGATAATTTAACATTTGTGAATTAACTTACCAAGTAATAAAATGGAAGTAAAATTACAATTCAATGTTGTAAAAAGAAATTTAAACATTTCAAAATTTTGAAAAAATTCAGAATTTTTCACAAAAAGTACTTTTCTTTGAATAGCCAAAACTATATGAAGGAGTGGAGTTGAGATCTATTTCTTAATATATGTTTTTGTACACATATGTATCTTTCTTTACTAGAAGTATCAACTCCCTGACTAATTTCGGACACCTTTATATTAAGCCCCAAAGTTGATGTTAATTTTGCAAATTTTGTGAAAATATCAACTTTTTGACATTTTTAAAAATAAAAATAAATCCTTTTTTGGTTATTTTTTTATTTCACTCATAAATTTACAACCCATAGAGACTATTAGGAGTATTAAAACAGCTGTGATTGATGTAGAACTAAAACTTTTGAAAATGGTAGAGTCGTAAAAGTGGGAGGAATTGATGCAAGCTTCAAAATAGAGCCATGTTTAAGCCCTTGTAACTCAGAAACTATTTGTTCCACAGCCTTTTAGCTTGCAAAATTAAAAAGCCCACCAGAAGTTGTATTGGCATGACAAATTTGAAGCTTCTACTCCTATTAGAAGACACTTTTCAAGGCCTCTCAAAATGAAGGCATTGGCCAATCAAGCCTAACATGGGCATTTTTTGTCGAAGGTGGGGGCCATTTAAGCGACCATAAAATTAAAAGTTTTTGACTGAGGAAGCTAAAATTTTAGATTTAAGCTATTGAATGGTGTATGAATCAACCCTGAAAATTTGAAGAAAATCGGAGATGGTCACCCGACCAACTTTCTGAAATCTGTACCAGTTGAGCTGGAATGACTCTCAAGATAGCAACATTGTTAATAGAAATATTCTTGAGTCTACTATTATCCAACTTACAAATAACTTTAACATGAGCAAAGGTCTTTTTGAACTCGATCCCATTATTTTGAATTTGTTCAGAACAGATTTAGACAAGAGCAGAGTGCTAAAACTTTGGTATATTTCCCTTATAAATTTGTATGCTCCTCTTACAATTTTTATTTTTCAATTTATTTTTATTTTTTATTTATTTTTTTGTGACCTTTATATCATTCAGGCATCTATAAAATTGGTTGTAAACAATCCATTTAATCTTGTATTGAATTTGGGCAAAGTGCTAAAATTGGTATTTTTCCTTCCAAATTTGTATGCTCCTCCCACAATTTTTATTTCTAAATTTATTATTTATATATATTGTTTTTTTGTAACCTATATATAGTCTAGAACGCTTTATTTACTTCAGTGTTCCTGAGGATGTCATTAGACAAAAGCGCTTGAGCACCACTCTGTTTCCTTTCCTTCGTGGTTTTATTCATCATAAATATTTTTCACGTGTTACTTTCGTGAAATAATTTTCACACACACACACACACACACACATATATATATATATATAGTGTACTTTCATTTCTATATTATTCCTACAATTATAGATAGCAAATATAATCAATCCTAACATTAAACATGAAATAAAGAAAAGATTTGGATACATACTTGAAAAAGAGCTCCTCCAATGCCCAGAAGTGATGAGAAAATTGAAACCAAATTATAAGGAATTGTGTGAAAATCAATAAGAAAACCTCTGCTGAACCTATTGCTTGATGTGAGGCAACACAATGATTCAATTGTTGGACTTGCCATTTTTAAAATATAGTTATTCTTTACAAATGGATAATAATGATACAAACTGACTGGTGTAAGTTCCCATGAGCCCTCTCAAATTACTGAAATGAAAAGAAAGATTAGGAGAATAGCAGTACATTCAGACTTTTTACAAGCTTACAACTGCATCAAGTAAATATGAACCAAGTAAAAATAAAGGCTACTATGTACTTTTGTGTCCACCAGATTTCATACATTGTACCCATCAAGGCGAATCCTATGCCTGCCCAAGCTTGGTGTACAGTAGGTTATAAATGGCACTTCCAAGTTGGTTAGTAATTTAGCAACTCAGCAACTTCCAGTAAATCAGGAATCATGGGTGTTGCCAAAAAACAGATGGCCCAGAAAAAATAACTCATTGAAAATGTACTACAAAAACACTAAAAAAAAGTGAAAATATTTTAAAAGATTTTCCCTTTATAATAACCATACCACTTTAAAACAATTTGGTTGGTGCTATACTCAGTTTTCTGGCTTTAAGATTTTATTTAATCTTTAAAAAAATTTTTTATATTACATTACATTTGGAAACCATGAAGCCACTTGGGCCTATTGAGATTATCCAAGTCATGAGCTATATTTTACAATAAAATTTGCAAAATGTCAATCTCAAGTCAGCTAATTAAAATACAACTATTTACAGAGCTACTAAGCTAAGAATATAGATTATTTATAATCTACAAACACTCTCTCTTATTCAGGAAAGCATCCAAATTTTTCTTAAAACTAACTGAAGAGCTACTATTTACCACATCATATTGCAAGTCATTCCAAAAATCTATTACTCTGGGTGAAAGTATTTTCATAGATCAAGTCCACAAGGCTGTTTTCTAATTTTCTTATTATGCCCTCAAGTTATTCCATCAGCCTCTAATGAGGAAATGTTACATCAAATTGTCCAAACCTAAAAACATTTTAAACATCTGTATTGTATCTCCCCTCAAACTAAACATACCCAGTTCCTTTAATATTTTGGTTAATATTTCACAGAACACATCACCTAAACCTTAGAAAAACAATATACAGTAAACTTCCAAAATAACGGAATACTCGAGATAACGGCACTTTTGTGCATGAATTTGTTTACATCCGGCGCCATTTTGAAAGTGAACTCTGTACCGACAACACGTGGAACGCTCAGTGCTACATTTATAACGTTAAATTATAAGTGAATACACCCCCTCTCGCAATGTCTCCGAAAATTCTTGAAGAAATCAACTGAAGAAAATGCACCCTCTACAGATGAAGCACTCGTGGTGGAGAATTTAGAATAGTTTTTTTTCAATTTTAAAATGTTCTTTTTGCTTTATTTACGACTGTGCATTTACCAGTTAATAAAGTAGTATTCATTATCTCTATTTCTTATTTATCCCCCTTTATTTACGCATTAAATACATTAAAAAAAACAACTTCTGAGGGTGCCGTTATTTGGGAAGTTTACTGTATTCAGAATCCTTATAAGAAATAATGAAAGCAAATATGTTTCATATGGTATGCAAATGAATATTATATAAGAGAAAAAATTAATATTTAATATGCAGGGGCATACCTAAAGTATTTGGCACCTGGGGCGGATCCTTCCTTTGGAACCCCCGCATAAATAATTTTAAAATTTAACACACACAGAAAAATATATTATGTTTGCAAGTAGATTTTTAAACAGTACAGTACTGTCATAAGCAAATTGGAAATAAGAAAAATGCAGGACATTAAAAATTCAGTGAACAGGTAATACTGCATTTTATTTTATACAAAAAACATAGGAAATCCAGTCTCAACACTCAGCCTATTCTTCAAAGGTAAATAGAGAGGATTCACAGTCTCTGCTTTCGAGCCTTAATTTCTGCAAATTGATCAATGACCATCAAAATTCACCTTCTTTGCATATTCATGTTCAGTTGAAAGTAAAGCCAGATTTGTCAATCTTGTCTGACTCATGGTTGAGCAAAAGAAATTTTTTATCAATTTCAATTTGGAAAAACTTTTTTCACATGAAGCAATAGACACACAGACAGTCAAAAAGAATCTCAAACACAGTGACAAGCTTGGCAAAGATTCACAAAAATCCCATTTCACAATAAACTCCAGAAAGTGAAATGCTGTCCATTTCTTTGGCCTCTTCAATGCTGATTTTGGCAGCTTCCAAATGCCTCCAAAGTCATCCAATTTCCACACTATCTTCTTCAGAGAATTCATTGAAAAACTGTCAAATTTGGAATATACTTCCGAAGTTCTTCTTCTGTTGCAACAACCAAAGTGTTTGGCTGAATAACAGCAAAGATTGACAGAATTTGATCCATTGCCTTAGAACGAATCTCCAATTCTTGATGAAAGCAATCAAGACATTCAAACATAGCCCTTTTTATTTCCTCTGGCAATGTGAGACCAGCATCCCTTTGCCATCTCTCCTGGCATCCTTTTTCGGAGCTTTACTCTCCCTCTTCTCTCCATAGAAATGTCTATTTCCTCACACTTTGTAGTTGCACAATGAATGGCCCTCTCCATAATTTCATTGCGCTGATCTTCAAGAAACAGTTTTAGAGCTTGGAGCTTCACAATGCACTTTTCAAGGCTGATTCCAACTGTTTGCAAATACTTTTGTGTGGGATTAATTTCTTCTAGGAATTCATACCAGAAAGAAAGGTAACTCAAAAAAGAGAAATCACATACAGCAGACAGCAAAATCTGAGCTGATCCTCTTGTGTCCACATTTTCTTTGGGATCACACAGTACTTCAAGGGTTGAGGTCAGCTTCTCAAAATTTGCCTTCACTGGTTTCACAGTGTCATAATGAGCACTCCATCTTGTCTGGGAAAGTTTTTTGACTGTCATGCCTACATTCTCCATCAGCACTTCCCATCGATGAGTTGAAACTGAAAAGAAGGAATAGACTCTCCCCAAGGTTCAAAAAAAAAAGTCACACACGAAGAAATGTTTCCAAATGAGTGCACTCCGCAAAGGTTCAGAGAATGATTTGCATAAGGCACAAACAAAGCCTTGGGATTAATCTCTCTGATCTTTGACTGAACACCACCATGAATCCCAGCCACAGTTGCAGCATTGTCATATCCTTGACCATGGCACAGGTTTATGTCCAGTCCATCTCTCTCCAGATGTCTCAGGATATCCCCTGTGAGCTCAGCAGCAGTCTTTCCAGCAATAGGAAAGAAGCCCAAGAATGATTCCTTTACTTCAACTTTGTCACATTCAATATGGGGGTAATTCTACGAGAAATAGACAAATGAAGTACGCGGTAACCTCTTCAAAATTCATGAAACTTGGTGTGAGGGTTGGTTTAGGTCCAAATTACAAATTTCTGAATTTTTTTGAAAATTGGTCAAGTTGGTCAAATTTTATGGCTTGACCAAATTTTGGTCAAATGAAAAAACCAATAATTTTCAAATGTAAATATCTCAGCTCCTAATTGTGGTAGTGTAGTAAGTCTTAAATGATAAAATATGTAAAATTAACTGTAGTTTCTAAATATGTATCATTTTTTAGGGTAACAAAAATAAAATTATGATTTTTTGGAATTTTTTTTTGCGATTTGGCAGCGAAGATATCATTTTTCGAAAAAAAGACCAAGAATAAAAAATGTTTATTTGATGTATGTACACCATAATAAGTAATAAAAAGTCAGCTTATCGACGATTATTATGAAAAAAAAATGACAAAAAAAAAATCCTCCAAATTTTAATAATTTTTTGCTTTCTTTCCAGATTTTCAGTATATACCTAATTTTCTAGTATACGTAAATTTACCTAACCCTTAAAATGCCTCAAAACAAAATTTTGTTGAGATCCTATGAAAAAACATGCAAGAAGAATTTTCTGTAACAAAAAAGTAAACTCTGCCATGGCAGCTGCAAGCTATGGAATTTTGGAAGAAAATCAATTACTATGCAGCAATTGCTATGTCACAATTAAAAAGAAGCCAATTGTATTAGAACATGTTCAACATTCATCCAGAGAGCCGGAACCTGCGCCAATACCTGAGCCAGACATACTTAACGAATCTATGGAGCGAAGCAGTAGCGATTCCACAAATCCACTACCATTGGAAAAATTTGTCGTTCAAGACAGGCAATTCAATAAAGATTTGCTCAGCGACAATATTTTACCTTTATTTGACGAAAGCCCTATTAAAACAGGTAATAAAACAATAGAGACTCCGTTCAGGACATTTGTTTCTTAATGCAAAATTCATAGTTTTGTTTTTAAATATTAGCATCAGCACTTGAATACATATATACAAAATATTTGATATCTGATTATTTCACGCAACCTAAATTTATGAATTTGTTTTACAGCTGGATTGAAGCCGGGACAAAAACAGATAAAAGCTTCTACGAAATTCAGATCGACAACGGAAAAGGTTAAATGAAGTTTTGAAGCTGCTTATGGGGCTCCTATTGACTATTCTGAAGCTGGTCCATCCAAAAAAAGTTGTTTGGAAGATGATTTAGAGAAGCAAGACTACTTTTCGGACATAGTTATTGAAATTTGACATTTTAAATTAAATTTAATACAGTCATCGAAGTATATACAGGCGTCCCCCGTTATATGATTGGGATGCGTCCCTAAAAACCCCATCGTATATCGAACGATCGTATATCGAACTGAAGGCCTTATGGGAAAAATAGGGATACGGTACGTTCCCAAACATTCTGGAAGACCCCCAAAATTTGCAGATTCCACTATTATTTTGCTATTATTTTGCAGATAACGACAACACATTCTCACCAGCTGCCAGGATCTTGTCGGAATTCTTGATCACTGTCGACACAGTGGACTGAGCCAGTCCAAGAATCTTCGCTATCGAATTAGCCCCTTGTCCATTCTTGTGATGCTTGACAATGTCAAGCTTAACCTCCGAGCTCAAACTCTTGCGAGGCTTCTTAGCAATACCCGAAGCACCAGCACTTGGCCTTTTCTGAGACATGCTTTCAAGTTGGAGATCGTTAACGCGAAATAAGGCAATCATAAATCGAAAGAGGGGGGTACTTTTTTAAAATCTTTAACGCGGGAAATCGTAAACCGAACGATCGTATAATGGGGGATGCCTGTACTAAATTAAGTTTTATCTGTTTACATTTTTATAATTGGACAATACATATACATATATTTTATGAAAAGTTTAATTAAAAATATACTAAACTTAATGTCAAATACACTTTATTTCAGGTATCAAAAGGTTATGGAAGAATTAAAGGAGAAATTTCAAGCAAGTAACGATCGCAATCTTAGGTTACAAATACTATCATTGTATCCCTATCCCATTGAAAAAACTGCTGACTTCTTTGGAGCAACAAAGTATATGGTGCGTAAGAGCCACAATCTTCAAAAACAGTTTGGGATTCTTCCTAACATTCCAAACACGACGAAAGGGAAGGTCGTCACAGCTGAAATGAAAAAAATCATTCAGGAGTTTTATGAAAATGACGAATATAGTAGGATGTGCCTGGGAATCAAAGATTATAAGTTTGCAATAAATGAAGAGGGTGAAAAAATAAAAAACAAAAAAGACTGGTATTGTGTAACTTGAAAGAGTTATATGCTGAATATGCAAAAAATGATGAAAATCCCAAAATAGGCTTTAGTACCTTTGCTCATCTTCGACCGTCGTGGTGCGTGCTTGCGGGACAAAGTGGAACTCACAGTGTCTGCGTATGTACGCATCACCAAAATCCGAAACTACAAATATCAGCGTTAGGCATTAAAGATTTAGACTACAAAAAATTAATGTCTTTATCCATCTGCGGCATGGACAATGAAGATTGTATGATGCACCGATGCAAAAGATGCCCGCGAGAGGTCGGAATCAAAAATTATTTGGAAAGTTTGGACTTCATGGCAATGGAAGAGATAAAATATAAACAATGGGTGTCCGTCAATCACTGTATGTTAAAAAATATCACCGAAACTCCAGAGGAATACGTGGAATCGCTCACCAAAAAAATTGCACAACTGACAAGACACCACTTCACGAATAAATGTCAGTCGAGTTACTTCAAAAATCTAAAAGAAACTCTGCCTGAAAATGAAGGTGTTTTGGTGGGCGATTTTGCGGAAATCTTCTCATTCATCATACAAGATTGTGCCCAGGGGTTTCATTGGGAGAACTCTCAATGTACAGTGCACCCATTCGTTTATTATTCCAAAAACAATGCAGGAAAACTAATTTGCAAAAGTTACTGCTTCGTTTCAAACCGTCGCAGGCATGATACAATTCTGGTTCATAGTTTTCTAAAAAAATTAATCCTGTGCATCCAACAACAAAATTCAAACCTAACTAAAATTCATTATTTCACAGATGGATGCGTGGTTCAGTATAAGAATAAAACAAATTTTCTAAATTTATGCCATCATTTCGAAGACTTCAAAATTCATGCTGAGTGGAATTTTTTCGCGACATCCCACAGGAAGAATGCCTGCGATGGTATTGGCGGAATGGTAAAAAGAGCAGTCACCAGAGAAAGCTTACGACGGCCTCTCGACCATCAAATCTTAACAGCTGAGGACTTCTACAATTTCTGCTCTCAAGAATTCCTAACTGCTATTGACTTTTTTTACATCTCTGAGGCAGAAGTTGTAGATGTAGAGCTTTCTTTGCAAAAACGTCTGAGTGAACCTATTACTTCTATCAAAGGTACTCAACAATTACATCGCTTCGTCCCAATTTCCAAGAATTCGTTGAAGGTTTATCCACTCTCTCAGAGTGCACAGTCAGTCGAAATAAGAGAGCTCAGAGTTTCTGCTTCGGATCAAGAACATAATACTGTCTCTCAACGCGAAATTGAAACAGGCTCTTTTGTGGGTTGTATGTATGAAAATAAACTATGGCTCGGATTAGTGTGTCCTTTGACTGTGAATATGATGATTTCCTGATAAAATTTCTCCATCCTTCGGGCATATGTCCCTTACCGTATACATTTTTCCTGCGCAAGATGATGTTTGTCACGTTCCAACAGAAAATATATTTGGGAGTATTGAAGCAAGTTTACGAGGAGGAACAAGAATACAATACATTTTTCCGCTTCAAGAATTAAATAACTTTTCAAAGAAGATAAAATAAATTCTATCGAATGTATACTATTTAAGATTGTCTATATAATATTTCTAAAATTTTTATCTAAGATTTGTGTATTACTTAAGTTATAAAAATCTTTTCAAATTCTTTTTTCTTATTATTATATTATTAGTGTCTAAAATTTGGATTCACTGGATGAGAATACTGTCTCTTAATTCATTCTCAAAGACTTGTGTACGTGTAGTATTAGGAAGAGTATTTTATACTCTGTTAAGCGCTTTATAAATTAAACATTATTATTGTCAATATATTCTGTCCCTAAATATAAGAGAGGTTATGTATGTACATTGTACATATATTTTAAAAGATTTTTTCTCCTTTGGTTTATCTACATGTATTTTTTATATGAATTGAAAATTGTCTTTTTTTGGACCAACAAGTCTGTAATAAATCTTCGTTGTCTGAAAAAAATTTTTATTACTTAATTTCAAACTCAGTTTTGAGCCTTATAATAAACTATAAGCTGACTTTTTATTACTTATTATGGTGTACATACATCAATTAAACATTTTTTATTCTTGATCTTTTTTTCGAAAAATGATATCTTCGCTGCCAAATCGCAAAAAAAAAGAAAAAAAAAAATACTTTTTTCAAAAAATCATAATTTTATTTTTGTTACCCTAAAAAAATGATACATATTTAGAAACTACAGTTAATTTTACATACTTTATCATTTAAGACTTATTACGCTACCACAATTAGCAGCTGAGATATTTATGTTTGAAAATTGTTGGTTTTTTCATTTGGCCAAAATTTGGTCAAGCCATAAAATTTTACCAACTTGACCAATTTTCAAAAAAAGTCAGATTTTTGTAATTTGGACCAAAACCAACCCTCACACCAAGTTTCATGAATTTTGGAGATGGCGGAGTGTACATTTGGCACTTTCATTTGTCTATTTGTCCTGGAATTACCCATGGACGTATCTGATCACTTCACACATCTGATCAGTGTGGGATACATCAGGAGTGCTGTCAAAAAGAATCTCAAAATACTTTGTTTTCTTTATATCAGCCACTATTTTCTGACAATTCCCCAAAAGACAAATGAACTCATTCTGAATCTTTGGAGATAAATACGAAGCCACTCTCCTCCCAGATGGAATAGAATGCTTAATCCTTACAAAATGTTCTTTCAAAATCAAAACTGGATCATAATTTGACAGCAACTCTACCAATTCCATGAAGTTTCCTTTGTTTGCTGATGACATGTCCTCTTTGTGACCACGAAAAGGAAAATTCTGGTGAGCCAAAAACAAGGCTATGTAAAATATCCCTCCATTTCTTTCTCTCCTTGTCCATTGTTGCTTGATGAACTTGATCAATGGTTTTTTGAAGCTTCAACCCTGCTCCCAAGGTCTTCCATTTCTCCAGGCATGAGAGATACTGCTCAGAAGCCTCATGGTCAGACACCTTTGGCTTTAGCTTCCACCATGCTTGAAACCCAGTGACAAAGCTGGATGTTCCAATTCCTTTGTCATCAAGAGCAAACAGTCTGCAGCAAAAACAAAAACTTTCTTTTGATAGAGAGTAAACCATCCATGTTCTCAAAACTTTCTCGCCATTTGGCAGAGCCTTATAGAACCATGCAGTAGTCAGCTGTCGACTCTTCCCTTTGGATTTCTCTCCTTGTCTTTGAACTGCACTGAAAGGTCCATCCCTATTTTGGAAGGGTTCACTTCCCCTCTTAATAAGATCAACTCTCAAGTCATTTGGAACCAGGATTGGCCAAGCAGCAACATCAGAATAAATTGAAAATCTATCAGTCTTCTATGAAAATAAAAACCCACTCTAATAGACAGAGTTTATTTCCACGACAGTTTCGACACCCACTGGCATCCTCCTCGGGTGGATACAGAAACACGAATGAACCAAAACAAGAGGGAAAAACAGTCCAGGGACCGACTGTTAAGAAATTCGCACCTAGGTTAGATCCCATTCTCCCGACACCAGAAGGGCATTTTCATTAAGTACATTCGCGCAAATTTAAAACTATCTTCCTGTTCTAAACATACAGATTCTATTATATTTTTCTTACCTAATTATTGAATTTATTATTAATTTTATTACATTTAATATTGCATAATTATTTATTATAGAAATTCTAAATTTATTATTACATTGGTTATTACATTATTGTTTATTATACAGAACTTATAAACCGAAAAACGAATGAAAAAAGCCGATTAGGAAACAATCCCAAAAGATTCGGTTAGCTTTAGACAAGCTCAGGAAGAATGAAGTAATATTTGTCACTAAAGCGGACAAAAGTAACACTGTGGTTATTTTGGACAAGTGTGATTATAAACAAAAAATGGAAGCGTTACTTAGTGATGAATTCACCTACGCCAAAGTGAGATCGTCCCCCCTAAAGCGTCTTTCTGCCGAATTCAACAAAACCATCAGGAACTTATTAAAAGATGTCCCGGCGATTGATCCTAAAAGATTTCTACAGATTAACCCCAAACTCCCCCACATTTACGGCCTACCCAAAACCCATAAGATTAATATACCACTCCGTCCCATTATTTCACACAGGGGTTCCTTTAGTTACAGGTTATCTAAATTTCTTGCAGATAAATTATCCCCATAGTTGGTAAATTTTCAGGCTCACACATCACTAATTCCTGTGACTTTATTAACAAAGTTATGTCCTTAGATTTAAAACGGGGAAGAATGATCGGTTTTGACGTTGAGTCCTTGTTTACGAAAGTTCCCATTGATGATGTACTTAGTTTTTTAGATAGAAAATTGCCAACATGTAACGTAGAACTAGGCATGCCCACATCTGTATTTTTAGAACTGATAAAACTCTGTGTCACCAATAATGCCTTCTCCTTCGGTGAAGAATTTTATTTGCAACATTTTGGTATGGGAATGGGGTCTCCTTTATCCCCAACACTGAGTACATTATACATGGAATACTATGAGTTGGAATTGTTGCAAACAATATGTCCCAGGAATCTAATTTGGTTTCGTTATGTAGAATCAGTGGTTCCCAACCGGTTTTGGCTTATGGCCCCCTTAGGAACCTTATTTTTTCCTGTGGCCCCCATAAGCATTATTTTCAGTAGGTAATATGCAGATTTAACTCTATTTTACAAAATAACATTTTCTTGTGGCCCCCTTCAAATGTGCCATGGCCCCCAGGGAGCCATATGGACCCCGGTTGGGAAACACTGATGTAGATGATATTTTCTCATTTTGGCCTGACCACTGGAACAACTTTGACACTTTCTTTCAGTCATTAAATAATCTTGTTCCATCTATTAAATTTAAATATGAATGGGAGAACGACAAACAATTACCTTTTCTAGATGTTTTGGTCATTAACGAAAGCGGAAAGCCCAATTTCACGGTTTATAGAAAACCTACTCATTGTAATTCGTACATTCATTATTTTTCATATCATGATGAAGGGGTTAAAAGCTCAATTATTTCTTCCATGTTTCTAAGAGCACTCAGGATTTGTAGCCCACATTTGCTGGACCCGGAAAATTCAAAGATTTGGAACATTTTTAAGGATTTAAAATATCCTGAGTGGTTTATCAGAAAGGCGTATTTTAAAGCCAAAAAATCTTTTTAGGCCCCTCGGGAACCTTCAGTTAACCAAAAACAATATGTGAGTTTGCCTTACATTGCCGGCTTAGAAAGAGTAAAACCGTTGATGGGTCATTATTCTCTGTCAGATCAACCAAAAAAAATTGAAATTAACACCCTCATCTCTCATATTTTGCTGAAATTTGGTTTATAGGGAGTTTGTGAGCCCTGAACCCATTTCTGAAATTATAAGGTCAATCCGACCAACAGTTCAAGAGATATGACCTCGGGCAATTTGAGGTCACTCACGAGGTTACTAACATTTGGCGAGCCATAACTTGGGTAATAATTGTCATAATTATATAAAAGTATATATATTTAGAATCAGAAAACGACAAGGAATCCAAATATGCAAGTCTTAGAACTCTAGGTTGAAAAATAAAAAAGTTACACTGTAACCAAAATTTGAGGTCACAATTTGACCTCTGGGGTAACTAACATATAAGTGAACACCATATTCATAAGTTGTGCGTCAATTCTACCTATTTTTTCACACTTAAGCTCATAATTTGACCTATAGAAATTAAAATTACATTTTTTATAGATATAAAAAACAAAGTCAGAGTTCTTGACTAATAGAAACAATCATAAAAAGTTTGTTTATGTTGGTACTTTTCATGTAACTAACTTATAAGTAACACCATATTTATAAATTGCTTGTCATTTCAAGGAATTTTTATATCTTAGCTATCAATTTGACCTCAAGCTCCAAGAATTTATTAAAAATTGTATTTCACTGCTAATCTACACTGGCAATAATAGTTATAATAGTGAAAGGGGAAGACTAAGCTCACATGTAGCCTAAACAAACCTGTTGAAACATGTTGCTACTTGTCTAAGTGCAGAATCAACACAGATAGTTGCAAAATTCCTTGTCTACAGGTTAGTACAGTTCCAGCCAGCACTGTGGGTGGCTGGTGGGTATGGTGTTTTAATGAGCCTCAGAGACTATCAAGGCCTAAAATATTAAGTGTGTATAGCTATATATTTTCTAAAAAATATATATTACCTAATTGTAAATCCTATATCTTTACAGATATATCTTTACAGATCAAAATACAATGGTTCGGAACTTGAAATACTGCCAGGACCCTATTCAAAAACACAAGAAACGCATAACAATCAATCTTAGAAAAGTGACTGATGTACTTGTTGAAAAATGTGCTGGAAGAGTGAAAAAAGACTCATTGTTGTGTGTGAACTGCTGGACACTGATAATGAAAAACCCCACTATACTTAGTACCACTGAAAACAACGAGTCTGAGCAGGATTCAAATGAATCATCTACTATCAGTGGCTTGAGTAACATCTCTTCAATTCAAGATCTGGACAATGACAGTGATTGCTTGATAAAGGAAAATCCTTCAACTTCAGTTGAACCAGTTCTAGCATTCTGGACCAAACACCAGTTAAAAAAAGTAAGTAATAAATTAATATAATAACTTATACTTTACTACAAGGTCTGTTTGATCTACTATATAGCCAATTATATAGCATTTAAGGTACTATAATTAATATTAATTACTAATATTCAGGTGTGTGAAACCTTTTTTTCTGTTCTTTTCAGAAGGGCTGTCATTAAGCCAGAAAAAGCGCAAGGCTCGTGGTAAGCTATCATCTGCTCAGAAACACCTGAAGAGAGGCTAGAACTCAGTTATGGTGTTCAAATTACCGAGGAGGTAAGTGATACTTCAAAACCTGAAACTAAATCTGAAAAACATCTAGACAAATTAATGAATGAATTGAAACAGTCATTCCTGGAGAGCAAATGTCACCATCACAAACTACAAATATTGACACTCTCACCATACACAATTGAAAAAACAGCTAGTTTCTTTCAAACTACAACATACATGGTGAAAAGAAGCCGTTCACTTAAATCAGAACATGGAATCATTCCGAAGATTCCACTAATGAGCAAAGGAAAAGTGATATCTGAAGAACACAAAGATATAGTTAGAAGATTCTATGAGTCAGAAGAGGTAGTCGTATGTGTCCTGGCCAAAAGGATTGCGTGAAAGTTATCAGTGCTGAAGGTGCAATGAAGGTGCAATGAAGGTGCAAAAATGATTGGTCCTCGGGAATTTAAGAGAGATGTTTGAACTATATAAAAATGATGAAAAGAATCCCAAAATAGGATTTCCACATTTGCAAAATTACAGCCATCATATTGTGTGCTTGCCGGTAGTGGTGGGACTCATTCTGTCTGTGTCTGCACATACCATCAAAATCCAAAATTGCAGCTGGCTGCATTGGGAGAAAGAGGTCTTTCATACAAGGATCTTATGGATTACAGTGTCTGCAGTACAGAAAGAGAGACTTGCATGATGCAACTTTGCAATGATTGCCCAAGAGAAGAGGGTGTCCTGGATTTTCTTGAGTTACTTGACAGTGTGAAATCAGCTCCAAATGAAATATCTTACAAGCAATGGGTGACTGTTGACCGTTGTACAATGGTTGATAAGGTGGAGCCACTTCATGAATACTTATCATCCCTAAGCATGAAAATATCCGCATGGTTCGTCATCACTTTGTTGCTCAGCAACAATCACAGTACTTCAAGCAGTTGAAAGAAACACTACCACCTCAGAGCGAGGTAATTATAGTAGGTGATTTCTCTGAGAATTATTCTTTCATTGTCCAGGATGCTGCCCAAGGGTTTCACTGGGACAATTCACAGTGTACAGTTCACCCTTTTGTCATCTATTACACTGGGAACAAATTTCAACTTTTTGTCTATTGAATTAGATTGACAGTTAGTTCTAGGTAATTTGGGTGTGCTGAGCACGAATTTTTACGGTTTTGCTCTATCAGGTCCTGATTTTGCTCAACACCCCTCCTCTTTCGTCGTATTCATAAAAAGGTTTTTTTCTCAATACTCGCTAAGTCTTTTTGCAGTTACACATATGCAACTAGGTTTTATCTAGGTATTTGTACCTATTGTTATGGTATTGTTGTATTATGTATATTTTATATGTAACACCCTAAAAATATTTTAATTTTGTCATTTTTAACCCATTTAATATTAGTAAATTAAGCTAAAAATATCATAGAATTCTAAAATTTTCCGAGCATTCCTGTTCTCTGTAGAGTATTCTAGAGGGACAACTAAAATATATAAAAGTGACTCGTTTCCAGAGTTAATCAGTCAATTCAATCAGTCAGTCAGTCAGTTGAGTTAGTTAATTAAGTTTGGGCATTAACATAATTTTGAATTGGCATCTGATTTAGTGAGTAATTTTGTCATCGTGATTTAATATAGTTGATTTAATTAGACGTAATTTATATTGTACTACTCATCCGTGTTTCTAGTTTAATTTCATAGATGTAAGTACCTATTTCATAATAAGTACCCTATTTAAACTAATTTTTGTGTTTATATTTCAGATTTTCTTAAATTTATATGAATTAAGGCTTTAAATACCTTACAAATTGGCAGAAACAATCAAGCAATATGTCATCAAGCACTAGAACAGTGGTTCTTAACCTTTTACTACCATGCCCCCTCTAGGAATTGGTCCTCCCTCCACGCCCCCTTCATTCAAAATAACATTCTCAAAACTTCTCAATATAGCCATGCTCTCGTAAAGAATAACAAATACAATTAGAGAAATTCCTGTTTAGGGGGGCGCGCCCCCTGGTTAAGAACCACTGCACTAGAAAGTTCAAATGCAAAAACAACCCTGATTCCTTCTGTTATATATGTGGAAATTTTACACTTCCACATCAACGAGCAAAATATAACTGACTTCGTAAAAGAGCTTACTTAGCTTATTTTGGCATAAAAAGGGGGACCAAGATAAATCGTGGGCTCCACATAAAGCCTGCACATATGCATGAAAGACGACATTGGACGAAGGGTCGGATTCAAAAATACCTTTTGGAGTTCCGATTGGTAAGTTATGATTCATAAAACTACGTAATTTAATCACTAGTATACTGTAACTTACCTAAATGTAATTGTAACTTAGGTACATAAACAAAAATTTACAGAAATGTTTATAAGAATCTCAAGATTGCATAAGGTTGAACACATAGAAAATGTTAAATGTTTGGGTGATAACTTTGATAAAATCATAAAAACGAGTCTCTCGTCGCTTTGTTAAGCTTTACAATTTTTTTCCATATCAGGTGTGGCGAGAGCCTATAACCACGAGGACCGATTGCTACCTTTGCTTTGTCAAGACTTCGGGCTTCACTAAGAAAAATAAACATTGTATCGAGACCCAAATTTCGACACCGCGATACGACCTGTGCTACATTCACAATGAGATCCCCATTCAAATTTAAGGGTCTGCAAACTCAAGAATTAGTTGAAGAGGTTCCTGAACAATATTGTTATGCACTTTGAGGAGTCAGACACCGATTTTGACCCAGCGTATTTGAAAGTCAAAAACGATCCGCAAAAGTTTAACCAGGCCGAGTTGAATGATCTTGTAAGGGATCTAAATTTGCCAAAAAGGCTGCGGAAATTTTAGCTCAAGACTTAGAGAGAAAAACTTGCTACTTCAAACACACACATTCATTTACAGAAAAGAGAAGAAGAACTTGTTAAATATTTTAGAACAGAGGATAGTTTAGTATATTGCTGCGACATAGCTGGTTTGTTAAAGAAGATGGGGGTTGAGTCTTACGATGCAAATGATTGGCGCTTGTTTTTAGACAGTTCGAAAAGAAGTCTTAAGTGTGTGTTGTTGCATAATGGCAATCTATACGGCTCGATACCGATTGGGCACTCAACAAAATTAAAAGAAAAGTATGAACATATAGAAAAGGTTTTAAATCTTATCAAATATAGGGAGCACGAGTGGATCATATGTGTTGACTTAAAAATGGTTAATTTTCTGCTAGGACAACAAGGAGGGTATACTAAATATCCCTGCTTCCTTTGCTTATGGGACAGCAGAGCCAAGGAAGAACATATTTCAAACAAATCTGGCCAGCACGAACATCACTTACTGTCGGAGAAAAAAACGTATTAATCCACCTTTAGTGAGCAGAGATAAAATCAT
This sequence comes from Bathynomus jamesi, assembly GCA_023014485.1. Lineage (NCBI taxonomy): Eukaryota > Metazoa > Arthropoda > Malacostraca > Isopoda > Cirolanidae > Bathynomus > Bathynomus jamesi. The sequence goes on from JAJOZX010007914.1 coordinate 125,396, forward strand.
ATTTCCTCCTCTGCATATAAAACTAGGCCTCATTAAACAATATGTAAAAGCTTTAGATACGAATGGCGAGTGTTTCAAATACATAACTTCAAAATTTCCAAGTTAAGTTATGAAAAAATCAAGGTGGGAATTTTTGACGGTCCACAAATAAGAACAATGATTAAAGACAGCAATTTTCCTAATGTCATGATGAACGCGAAAAAAATGGCTGGTTCTCATTCGTGGACTTGATAGAAAACTTTTTAGGCAATTATAGGGCAGATAACTACGAAGAAATCGTAAAAAACTTTTAAGGGACTACAAAGAGTTAGGTTGCAATATGAGCATAAAAATGCATTTTTGAATAGCCATCTTGACCAATTTCCAAGTAATTTAGGTGATGTAAGTGACGAACAAGGGGAGAGATTCCACCAAGATATAAAAATTATGGAGGAACGGTACCAAGGCTGCTGGGATTCCCACATGATGGCTGATTACTGCTGGTGCTTGAAAAGAGACCTGCCATCAACAAACAAATACGCTAGAAAGTCTTACAAAAGAAAATTTTTGCCACAGTGAAAGCTTCATATCTGTTTGTTTTTTATTTTAAGTCATTTCTATCGTTTAATGTAATTTTACTGTAGTTTGAACTGCTTGTATTCATGAAACTTGAAAAAAAATTTAACACATGACTTAATTTTTTAGTCCTAATTGAAAATCTGGAAAATGGCACATAGGCTGTCGACAAGAATCAGGACCTGATAGAGCCAAACCGAGTTGAAATTCGTATTCAGCGCACCCAAATTACCTAGAATCAAGTGTCAGATATCATTCAATAAAATACGTGTTTGCCCAGTGTTATAGATCATCTGCAGACCAGGAACTTAGCCATTTTAGTGTCTGTTTCTTATCTGCATCACTAAAACACAACACTATAATGGTTTACTCATTCATATTGAAGCTTATGACATATGTTAAATTCAGATGCCCACAATTGAAGAAGGTGCACTATTTCTCAGATGGATGTGCTGGCCAATATAAGAACAGATACAACTTCACAAATCTCTGTTACCATGAAGAGGATTTGGTCTGTCTTGTGAATGGCACTTCTTTGCTACATCCCATGGCAAAAATGCATGTGATGGGATTGGAGGAACAGTGAAAAGAGCTACTGCTCGTGCCAGTTTGCAGAGAACTACAGAGAGGCAAATTCTTACACCAGAACACATGTTTCAGTTTTGTGAAGAAAACTTGAGCAAGAAGATAAATTTTTTCTTTGTAACTACAGCTAATTTGAAAGATGCAGAAGAACGGTTGGAACATCGATTCAAGGATAGTAGGGCTATTCCTGGAACTCAGAAATATCATAGATTTGTTCCCCTAAACAAGGAAGAACTGATGGTGTATCCCATTTCAAATGGCATTGGAGAAAAGAAAAGAATAAGGAAAAGTCATTTTACTAATGAGAACCTGCAATGCTTGGTAACCTAAAATGTGTCAAACCAGGAGAGTATGTTGGCTGCATTTATGACATGCAAGTTTGGTATGGAATTGTGGAGGAATATTGTGAAGAGTTTGATGATTTCACTGTGAACTTTCTACATCCCTCTGGGTCATCAGGATCAAGTGCATATTATTATCCATCAAACAAGGATTCATGTGCAGTGCCAGGACATCATATATTAACTGTAATGAGTTGTCCTACCCTAAGAGGAGGCAGCAGAATTCAATACATTTTTCCACAAAAAGAAATTGATGAGAGCATCGAGCATGCAAAAATTGTATTAGGCTAGCACATGAATCCTCTAAGTAGGTTTTCCCCTTTCACTATTATAACTATTATTGCCAGTGTAGATTAGCAGTGAAATACAATTTTACATTTTTTGCCTTTGTTTTTATATCTAGAAAAAAATGTAATTTTAATTTCTATAGGTCAAATTATGAGCTTAAGTGTGAAAAAATAGGTAGAATTGACACACAACTTATGAATATGGTGTTCACTTATATGTTAGTTACATGAAAAATACTAACATAAACAAACTTTTTTTTACTGATTCTAATAGCCAATGCCTATGCCTTCATTTTTTACATTTAAAAAAAAAATTCTCATTTGATACCCCAGAGGTCAAATCGTGACCTCAATTTTGGTTACAGTGTAACTTTTTTATTTTTCAACCTAGAGTTCTAAAACTTGCATATTTGGATTCCTTGTCATTTTCTGATTCTAAATATATATACTTTTATATAATTGTGACCATTATTACCCAAGTTATGGGTCGCCAAATGTTAGTGACCTCGCAAGTGACCTCAAATTTCCCGAGGTCATATCTCTTGAATCATTGGTCGGATTGACCTTATAATTTCAGAAATGGATTCAGGGCCCACAAACTCCCTATAAACCAAATTTCAGCAAAATCTGAGAGATGAGGGTGTTAGGCACTGGTTGATCTGACAGAGAATGACCCTGATGAAAGATTTTAAGTTTGCTTTGGCGTTCAAATATTCGTCTACCGTGAAAAGTAAATTGGTTAGGAATAACGTGGCAAAAGAGGAACAAGCCTGTGTCTACAGCATTCCCTGTAAAAGCTGTGATTTAGTATACATGGGAGAAACTGGAAGAAATATTGAAACCTGTATTAAAGAACACAAATATGCCTTCAGAAGTTGTAATACTAATAATGCCATTTTTTATCACGTCAGCCAAAATAATCATGCTATAGATTGGGAATCAAGTAAGGTACTTTATAAATGTAATAATTATGTCAAAAGAAAAATAATAGAATCTGTGTGTATAGAAAAAGTAGATAATTTTAATTTGTGCAAAGGTACTTATAAGTTAGACCCTTTAATGAGATTCTTGGTCAAAAAATCCCTTACAGAGTCGTGGGAACGTGTTCGAACCTAAGTGTGAATTTCTTAAATGTCTCTGGATTGGAATGTTTCCTTACTCGCCTTTAGTAAATGTAATAATGGAAGTAATAAATATGGAAATAAATATAAATGCAACAGATGTAATAATAAAGGTAATATTATAAATTTAATAATTAGGGTAAAGGTAATAATAATAAATGTTAAAAAAATGTAAATGTAATAATAAATGCAGTAATTATGTCAAAATATTAGAATCTGTATGTATAGAACAAGAAGATAGTTTTAATTTGTGGGAATGTACTTATAAGCGGACCCTGTAATAAAATGCCCTTCCAGTGTCGGGAGAACGTATCTAACCTAGGTGCGAATTTCTCTGGATTGTTTCCTAATCGGCTTTTTTCATTCGTTTTTCGGTTTATAAGTTCTGTATAATAAACAATAATGTAATAACCAATGTAATAATAAATTTATAATTTCTGTAATAAATAATTATGCAATATTAAATGTAATAAAATTAATAATAAATTCAATAATTAGGTAAGAAAAATATAATAGAATCTGTATGTTTAGAACAGGAAGATAGTTTTAAATTTGCGCGAATGTACTTAATGAAAATGCCCTTCCGGTGTCGGGAGAATGGGATCTAACCTAGGTGCGAATTTCTTAACAGTCGGTCCCTGGACTGTTTTTCCCTCTTGTTTTGGTTCATTCGTGTTTCTGTATCCACCCGAGGAGGATGCCAGTGGGCGTCGAAACTGTCGTGGAAATAAACTCTGTCTACTAGAGTGGGTTTTTATTTTCATATTTTGACCTTCACGTAGAAAAAAGTGAAGTTTTTTGCATTTATCAGTCTTCTTTTCTTCATCAGTCTTCCTCCTGTTGGTGTGGACTTCAGCTGGCATCTCCTTCCTCTTCATCAGTTTCACTGCTTTTAGAAGATGAACTGCCATCCTCCAATCCTTGCTCTCTCTCATTTGAATCCTCTTGTGAAGATGCTTCTTGTATTTGCCCTTCAGATTCACCAGGCTGAATATCTTCAGGACTTTCTCCTATTGCACTTGATGTTGAAGGCTTCACATACTTCAAAATTGATCTGGACATTGCCTGAGCCACCTCTTCTCTTGCCTTCTTCATTTTTCTTTGTTGGAATCCATTGGGTTGATTTCGCTTCATAGTGGATGTTTTCTGCAAAATTTTAAAATCAAAAGGTATAAAGCATGAACTATTATGACTTGAAATACATTAACTGAACAAATTGTCTGTGATTATTATTATTATTTGGGGGGGGTTAAGTGCAAACACGACTCCTAAAAAAGCAGAAAACTATGAGCATTACTCACAAATAACTAGATCACTGACAAAATGAAAATTAACAGTATATCCAGTAAATAAAGAAGTAAAAAAACTTATTACAACAGAAAAGCTTCAAACAAGTGGTTCTCAAACTTTTTCCAACCAGACACCCATTGAGTTATCAGATTATCAACCCAGACAAGCAGAGACAATTAATTATCAATGCAATGCATTAACACTAATTCAATATAGTATGGTATAATGCTAGCTATTATAATTGATATCATTATTTAATAAGCAGTAAACATTAACAACATATTAAATATCAATGATGATACACTGGACCACATTGTCAAAAATGACTGGACACTGGTATAAGTACCATGATATTGTTATAAACACCAGCACTTTATGCTTTATCATAATTATTTAATGAAACATACCTCATATATGTGGTCACAGTGTCAAGTGAACAAGACTTGGAATGTCAGTTGCAGCCAGCTGGCTATGCTCAACAAACTGATGACTAAAATGTCAACAAACATTCGCCTTTCAATGTATTTTTTATCAAATACTTAATTTTTCATTTGTAAATTTTGTATTGCCAATAAAAATAAAATTATTTTATAGTGGAAATTAACATTAAGCTGTTGTAATAGTTTGAACATTTAAAATTTTTTTTTTCTTACTTTGGCAAATTTTTCATTTGGTTTGAAATCTTGTACTGGTATTTCAACTCTCCCGATGGCAGCCCCCTCCTGGCTGTCACCCGGGGGTGGACCGCTCCCTTCACCCCCCCCCCCTTAGTATGCCACTGTTAATATGTTATCTAATCAAAATTGGCAGCTGAAAGTATTGGCAACAAATAGTCGTTTCTTTGCTGTTTTTCTGTGGCCATAAACTATGTTGGTTGTGAAGTAAACTTTGAAGACTTAATTAGTCTTGTTGCCTTAGATCAGTGGTTCTGAACCGGTGTGCTACGAAGCCTTCTGAGGTGTGCTACGAAACAGTGATGGCAATTATATTTCTACTGGTATTTTAATGTGAAAATTTAGTCTCGGCTAAATATTTAGTCTCAAACCAAAGTCTCATCCAGGACAAACTAAGTTTTGGTCTAAATTTCCAGGTAGTCCCATTTTGAATAACCAAAGAAAATGTTTCAACCACCAAAAAAATTCATTTCTAGGGAACTTTAATAAACTGCAAAAATAATTTTGATTATTATATTACAGAAAATGATGCTGATGAATAATAATAATAATAAACATAATTAAATATTTATGAAAAATATAATTTTTGTATTATAATTAAAGGTATTTCTGTGTTTTTATATATAATATTAAAGTAATTTTTTAAGGATTTAAAAGATAATTCTTAAAGCCCGGTGGATGTCACGTGATTTCATGAGAACATCCGAAAACATTCGTAAATCTAATTGCCAGTTACCTAGTAAACTGCATAAAAACAGAATAGTAATTTGCTATTACAGATTATTTTGTATAACTCCCCAACTATTAGGTCTATAGGGGCATTCCAGGGGAGATCACCCAATGCATGTCACCACTCCAACTTGGATTTTGATGAAAATTGACATATGGGGGTTCTTCTGGGTGCCGATTTCACTGGTCAAAATAAAAAGTTCTATGATCCATATTTTTTGAGATATGGGCCCCCACTTTACCACCTAACTTTAATGGCCAATAACTCTCAAACATCTTACCATAGACCTATAAAACTATACATTTTTAGAATCAGCATGAAGAGATCTATTAAGTGATACCACATTCAAATGTGTAGAACAATAATGAAAAAAATTTCCCCCCCTTTTTTTTAGTTTTATTTTTGACCCCCCCCCCCCCCCCCCCCCCCCCCAGGCAGTGAAATCAAAAATAATTTTCATTTATTAAACTTCCATTAATTGTTAAAAGATCCAAACAATAAAAAACACGGGTATCAAGTTGCAAGATATATTAAAAATTATTGGAAAAATATGTACATTGTGAAATTTTGACATTTTTACACCTGCAGACTAAAATAGAGAACTACAAATGATATATTCACATGGATGAAAATAAGCAAAAATACAAATTGAACACACATATTACATCAAGTTGATTCATAATTACACGAGTTTTTTCAACTCATTTTCTGGGAAAACATATTGAATACGCATTGTTCCTGGCTTTAAAGTTGGTGTGCTTAATAAACCTAAAATTTTATCTCTTGATATGTGGCATGTATCTCTAATTTGTGGAAAGTAATAGTAAACACTATATCCTGATGGGTGCAAAAAGCTAACCTCAAAGTCATCAAATTCCTCATTATAGGAATGTACAAATCCCAACCATTTCTGATCATTGTAAGTACAAACTATGTACTCTCCTATTTTCGGATTAACTTCAACATTATCTTCACCCAGAAAAGCTTTGCTTATAATCCTCACCTCACCAACTTCATCAGAAGATAATTCAAATGTTTTTGTTATTTGCATTAATAGGTACAAATCTGGAATTTTGTGTGTTCCTGTTAGCCGCATACTTTTTTCATATCTGTCACTTAAAATTTTTCCATAGCTTCAATTTCTTCAGAATTTATTAAAAAAAAATTTATGCTGTCACTTATATTGTTTGAACAAAATTCAAACATGTCTTCTGGTGTTAATATTTGATTTGCGAATGTTCTCTGCATACTCGCTCTGGCTACAGATCTTTTCACTGTACCCCCAATCCCATCACAAGCGCTCTTACCATGGCTTGTGGCAAAGAAATGCCACTCACATTCCAGCCCAAAATCTTCATGTTTACAAATGTTAACAAAGTTGAAACGATTTTTATATTGTCCTGCACATCCGTCAGTAAAATAATGTAATTTTTTGATATGAAGGTGGGATTTTCTAATAATAGGTATGAGTGTATTTAAAAAAGTGTAAACCATTGTAGTGTTATGTTTTGTATTTGGAGATAAAAAACAATAACTTGAATGTTTTGTTTCATTACTTTCTGGTTCCTTATAATATAACACAAAGGGATGCACTGTGCATTGGGTATTTTCCCAATGAAAACCTTGGGCTGCATCCTGTACTACAAATGAGTAGTTTTCTGAAAAGTCACCAAGAACTACAGCTGTATGGCTATTTAAATTATTCTTCAAGTTTTTTAGAAATGCACTCTGATTCTTTGCTATAAAGTGATGACGTGTCAATTTGACAATTTTTGTGCTTAATGAATTTATAAAATCATCTACAGATTCTGTTTTTTCAACCATATTGCATCGATCTGTAGTAACCCATTGTTTATATTTTATTTCCTCACATTCAGGATCATTAACACTTTGAAAAGTGAGCAAAAAATTCTTAATACCTTGTTCTTTTGGACAGAGATTACATATTTGCATCATGCAATTCCTGTTGTTGACATCACACACTGCTTTCTCCATAAGAGTTGTGTATTCCAACCCTTTGACACCCAAAGCTGAGAATTGTATTTTGGCATTCTGGTGGTATGTACATACACACACAGAATGGGTACCAGCAGCTCCAGCTAAAACACAATGTCTGGGGCGAAGGCTGGCAAAACTAGAGAAGCCAATTTGGGGACTATCTGGATTATTTTTATAGAGACTAAAAGTCTTTCAGATTCATTAACACCAGTCTTTTCTGCACAGATTCTTTATACCCACTTTCATTTCTGATACTCAGGCAGTCTTTTGTACCTGGGCACAAATGACTAATTTCATCTGATTGAAAAATTTCTGAACAGAATCTTTAGTACCTTTAGTTATTACTTTTCCTTTTGACATGGGTTCAATTTCAGGAATAATTCCAAGTCTTTGTTTTATATTTCTGCTTTTCTTAACTAAATATTCAGTTGTCTGAAATAGATTTATAGTTTTTGATATGGTAAATGGAGATAATGTCAATATTTTGAGTTTCCTCTCATAACTGTCAGTAGAATGGAAAGCTTCAACCAGTTCATTCATGAGATGAATCATTGACCTGAAACAAATTCATGAATGTATAATAGCTATAAACAAAACATTACATGTGCATATTAAATTTTTTGGATTATAATATTGATTTCAAGTGTAACAAAATGAGCATTCTTTGAGATAGTCAAATTAAACCAAAAATTATTTTGTGACCAAATGATTTAATGGGCCCATTGATCTCCAATCTTTAGGGAGTTGTGCTTCTAGTTTCTACTATCAAAGGTGAATACCTACATTTTGTTTTTATGCTTCAGTTTTAGTTTAGGTATATTCCTACTTAATAATAGCGTATCATTTTAAAATTCATACCTTTGAGTTTCATGATCCAACTTTGTAGCTTTTGATGGGCTTGGGATCTCAATTTCTAAACTTGTTTCTAGCTTTCGTTTTAAAGAACATGCTTTTTCTATTGTTTGAATAGCTTTTGCTTCTTTTCTTGAGGAACCCAAACCATCTGAAATTTTTAATTAATAAATATTTGACTCCATTTGATATATATGGACAATAATAATTAATATGTCAACATATTAATTTCATAAGTTTAATAAGTTTAATAAATTTAATATGTCAACATATTAATTTCATTAAGTTTTTCAGCAACTGCTGAAAAACTGTCTTGAAAGTAAATGCATTATAAATAAATAATATAAATAAAAAAATTATAAATATAAAAAGTACCTATCATTAAATACTTACGCTTCTTCACTGGAGTCACAGCAAGACTTTCTAGAACTTGAGAAACCTCTTCTTTGGCATTACTTGATATACTTGGATCATATTCATCGCTTTCTGAAATAACATTCTCAGAAGACTGATTGTGATCAGACTTCACTTTGTGATGTTGATAGCAACTCTGGTCTCTGGGTCAATAATTTTCTACAGTTGCTACATAGTACAGTATTCCTTTGTAGTTTCCATTTACATCGATCATAAAGTGATTGGCTGATGGTTCTTATATCCTTGTGTATCTTTTTCTTATGTTTTTGTAAAGGATCATCACAGTATCTAACCATTTTTCATTACTAAAAATACACAATTGTAAATCTCAAAAATAAGATATGATTTGACTCAAAATAAGCACATCTGTAATAAAAATAAGCATAATTAACAAACATTTGAGAGAGAGAGACTGCGTGAATATGAGTTATACATAGGATGTAAATATATCATTTGTAGTTCTCTATTTTAGTCTGTGTAAAAATGTCAAAATTTCAATGTACATATTTTTTCAATAATTTTTAAAATATCTTGCAACTTGATACCCACATTTTTTATTGTTTGTATCTTTTAACAATTAATGGAAGTTTAATAAATGAAAAATTTTCTTTTGGATTTCACTGTCTATTGAATGTGGTATCATTTAATAGATCTCTTCATGCTGATTCTAAAAATGTATAGTTTTATAGGACTACAGTAAGATGTTTGGGAGTTATTGCCTATTAAAGTTAGGTGGTAAAGTGGGGCCCCCAAGATTTTGGGGGTCCATATCTCAGAAACTATGGGTCAAAGAACTTTTTTATTTGAACCAGTGAAATCAGCACCCGGAAGAACCCCATATGTCAATTTTCATTAAAATCCAAGTTGGAGTGGTGACAATTTTTTTAATTTTTGGGTGATTTGTCCTGGAATATCCCTATAATTACTTTTTAGGATATAATTATAATCATTATACAGTATATATATCATACATATATTTATAATTATTTATTATTATATATACTGTAGATGTACAGCGCCTTAAGTTGACAGTACTGTGAGCTGTGGCTCTCAGTCTGCTTTCTTCCTATTTTGTGACAAAATGGTTTTGCAGTACTATTCTAAATCTATTCAATGATAATTGCAGCACCCTCAAAATGGATAAATTTATTATAAGAAAATGCAGCAATGATGGTTGTGAAAACAATGATAATGAAACTAATGCTTTGAAAAACACCCAGATAAATAAACAGAGGAAGATTTCCAAAACTATTCATCACCATTATGATGAGTTATTTGAGTTTTAGTTTTTCTTGGTATGGAAATGAAAATTGTCCTCTCCCATTATGTGTCGTGTGTGGTGAAAAACTGGTGAATGAAAGTATGGTTCCTAGCAAATTAAAAAGACATTTCACATCTAAACATCAAATGATCAGGGAAAAGGCTTGAACTATTTCGAGAGATTATGCCAGCAATCAAAACAAGCAACTAATTTTGAAAAAATCATAAAATTGTCTGATAAAGCTCAAATAGCTTCTTACGAAATTTCAGAAGCTATTGCACAAGAAATGAAGCCACATACTATAGCAGTCACTTATTATACCTGTGTGTCGTAAAATTGTTAAGAGAATGTTTGGTAGCGAAGCAGAAAAAGAAATTATGAAGATTCCTGTTTCTAATGATACTGTTCATAGCAGGATAAAAGATTTATCAGCTGACATAGAAGAAAACGTAATGTAATAAACTTCAAAATTCAGATTTTGCTTTGCAAGTTGACAAATCAACTGATATTAGTGCAGAACACACCTTTTGGCATTTATTCGTTTTATTGATAAAAATAATATAGTTAATCAATTCTTTTGTTGCAAGGAACTTCCAGAAACCACAAGAGGTCGAGACATCTTTGATACTTTGACTGGCTATTTAGCAAAATGGAAATTGTCCTGGAAGTCATGTGCTGGTATTTGTATGGATGAGGCTCCATCCATGATCGGATCAATCAAAGGATTCACTACACTTGTAAAAAAGGAAAATCTAACTGCCATATTCACTTATTGCTTTTTACATAGGGAAGTACTTGTTTCAAAGATATTAAGAATTGAGTTAAAAAATGTACTAGATCAAGTTATCAAAATGGTTAATTTCGTGAAAATGAGGCCATTAAAAACACGCCTGTTCGAAAACCTTTGCAAAGATATGGATGCATAATACGCATGTTTAATTTTACATACTGAAGTTCGATGGTTGTCGAGAGGGAAGGTTTTATGTTGCGTATATAAGCTGAAAAAAGAACTACTAACTTTTTTTGAAGAAGGAAACAAAAAATTGTGAATATCTTAGTTGTGAGATTTGGTGCACCAAACTGGCATATTTAGCAGAGATATTCAAACAGCTTAATAGTTTGAGCACCAGTATGCAGAAAGAAAAATGAAAACATTCTTACGTCTACCGATAAGTTAACAGAAGTTTCAGAAAAAAAGTAATTTGGAAAAATGCAATTAAAAATGGTAATTTTGAAATGTTTCCTCTGATCTTTGAAACTCATTCCAAAGAAATAATTCCTCTCATAGTTGATCATTTAACAACATTGGAAGGCAATATGCAACGATATTTTCCATCATTAAATACAGAAAAATATGATTGGATCAGGAACTCATTCATTCTCATTTCCACTAATTTTGATTTGAAAATATCTGAACAAGAAGAGTTGGCATCCATTTCAACTGACTGTAGTTTGAAGATCAAACATGCAGAATCTCCTCTAGATACTTTCTGGATTTCCATTATGAATTAATATCCTGAAATTTCAAAAAAACTTTAGCTGTTTTGATACAGTTTTCTACTTCATATCTCTGTGAATTGGGATTTTCATCACTTACAACCATTAAATGTAAAAAAAGAGAAAGACTTTGCTGCATTGAAGATCATATGAGAGTTTGCCTATCATACATACGCCCAAACATTGATGAAATAACAAAAAACACCAAGCTCAAGTACGGTATCTCATTAATAATAGTGAATAATTAAATAAGGTAAGTTAAAGGAAAGTTAGTTATAGGGCTTTTAAAATATTATTTTACATCTTGTACTAGTATTTTTCTATATGTATTTTAAGTACCATGCCGTGCAATATTTTTTGCCTCAAAAGTGTGCTGTGAACATCAAAAGGTTCAGAACCACTGCCTTCGATGAAGATAAAGCTTTAGATTTTCTTGCAAATCACACTGTGATATTAAAACTACTTCTGTCTGAAACAATTATAGAATTATAGAAAAAACTAAGGTTAGGTTAGATTACAATAAAGATGAAATTACATAGCAAAAAATATTTATTTGATGGATTTTGAGGCACTTTAACAGAGTTTGCTATCCATTTTTTGTGAAATTGACCAGCTTTTGAGATACAGTACACACTTTGAAAAAAAACTTACGTATTTACCTCAAAACCTGCTCAATTGCACAAAAAATGGAGAGCAGTTTCTGTTAAAACATATTACAATACATCAGAAAATTATTAACTGGTATATATGTAATTTTGGGTGATGTGTTCTGCAGAATTTTTACCATGTTGAAAATTTCCACAGATAGCCAGGTTGAAAGCAGTCAACCAAAGGCTGGTATAGTTTTTTTTTTTTTTAAATATCAGTATCATCAATGAAGAGGTATCATTTGATCATGATTGGGTTATTATTGATGAAGGAAAAAGTGGAGACACATTTTTTGCTAGGCTCCAAAGTTTTTCACTAATTACTAAAGGATTATAGATTTTACTTTGTGATTATTGAAGTGTAAATAGTTCCATTTCCAAGCTTGCATTATTGATTTATCTTAATAGTTAACAAGATTCAGTGGAAACCCAGATTTTGGCCTGATTAGCCTTGCCTTGAAAGTTGAACCAAGTTGAAGAAAAAGTATTTATAAAACCTTTTAACTGTGGCTGTTAAGGCTTGTAAGAAGGAAGTTAGGTGTAGGATAACGGTGTGGCATATGAAAGTTGTCTGCATCAAAATTATAGAATAAGTTTATGGGGATATGAAGTCCCCAAACATTTTGTAGTTTTGCAGTATGTAAATGTTTAGGTGGGGTTGAGGACATGATTAAGACAAGGTCTAATAAAGCTGCAAGAGGAGAGCCTAGTGGCCCTGTAAGTGACAGTGTAGCATGGTCAGTTATAAATTGGGTAGAAAAATGGGATCACCTGAAGACTAAAGCCCCCAATGTCAATCACCCTTGATGATTGGTTAGGTTTAGTTATGATATTTTTGATAAAGCTAACAAAAATATCACAACTGAACCTAACCAATCATCAATATATATATATATATATATATATATATATATATATATATATATATATAATGAACAGGAACACCAGAGGAAAAATAAACATTTTTGAATAATAAATTAGAAAAGATTTGTGCTGAGGAAAATGTACCCTTCGTAAAGCTGTGGTCTGAATTCAGTGATCCTAGCCTTTTTATAAAAGATGGGGTTGCATTTTAATGAAATAGGTAATGCTAGGCTAGGTAGGTTAATAGACAAAAATGTGCGAAAGCTGTATAGGTCGAAGCCAACGCGGGCCCATGGTAAAAAATAACTTAAACGTCTTTTATTGTAATGCACGTAGTATTAGAAATAAATTAAATGAATTTAAGGCAATAATTTATTCCGGCAACTATGATATAGTTGCTATCACTTGTTGGGGGAACTTGATATACCAGGTTTTAAACTCTTTACTAATGATAGGTTACATAGGTTTGGTGGAGGCATTTTGCTGTACATTGTAATTCCCTTAGGGCTATCGAGGTTAAGTTAGATTTTCCGGCAGCAATTAATGCGATATGTGTTGAAGTTAGGGCGCATAGTATTAGTTTTAATTTTGTTGTTGTTTATAGACCTCCCGTTCAACCCCTCGATACAGATACTAGATTTTACTCACTTCTTGATAATTTTATTGACAATCAGAATAGTATAATTGTCAGAGACTTTAACTGCCCTAATGTTAATTACAAGAATTTTACTGGTAATGAGGAGGGTTTGAGATTGGTTGAGTTTATGGACAATAACTTTTTACGACAGATAGTTACCGAACCAACGCGCGGTGATAATATTTTAGATTTGGTGATGACGAACGGCGAAAATATAGTCGAAGGTTTAGAAGTAGGCAAGAATTTAGGATGTAGTGATCATCAAATTCTTAGGTTTAAGTTAGCGATAAAAAACACCCAGGACAGTAACGTAATAGAAGTCCCTGATTTTCGTCGGGCTAATTTTGATAGTTTTGCGGATAGGATGAAGTAGTGGACTGGGATAACTTATTTATGGGTAATGACACAAATTTGCATTGGGTAGCGTTTAAAGAAAGTTTTAGGAATATCGAAAGGGAGTTTATTCCTAGTAGGCCCAAGCGCGCTAGAAATCATGGTAGGCCGAAGTGGTGGACTAGAGAAATAGGCGAGTTCATAAACAAGCATAATAGAGCGTATAGACTTAATAAGCGCAATGGCATGGTAGCTAACTTTAATAGATATATCGAGCTTAGACATCAGGTTAAAAGATCAGTTAGGAATACCAAGCGTAATTTAGAGATACTTATAGCTGCGGATAGTAAACATAATCCAAAAAAGTTTTTTGAATATGTCAATAATCGTAAGCCAATAAAAGATAACATAGGCCCTCTAGTGGATGTTAATGGCGCTTTGGCTTCTGACGCTCAGGCGATGGTGGGTATTTTCAAACTTTTTTGTGACAGTTTTTACCGTAGAAGGCGTAAATAATATCCCCGACGTGGATGATATCATTCCATTTAGTAGCGAGACTATTTTGGATGAAATAACTGTTTACGAGGCTAAGATTGCACATTATATCGATAGGCTAAAAGTTAGCAAGGCTCCAGGCCCTGACGCTTTTTATCTCAGACATTTGAAAAATATGAAAGACGTTGTCGTAGGCCCCTTAACGAAGATTTTTAATCAGTCACTCGAAACGGGGATTATTCGTGAAGACTTCAAATTAGCTAACATCACGCCTATTTTTAAAAAAGGCGACCGCGCAGTAGCTAGCAATTATAGGCCCATTAGTTTAACATCAATTGTCGGTAAACTTTTGGAATCCGTAGTTAGGGATCGTATCATCGATCACTTAGAAAGTAGAGATTTGATTAATAGTAGTCAGCATGGGTTTCGATGCCATAGGTCTTGTTTAACTAATTTGTTAGAATTTTATAACGAAATACTGCGCGAATACGATAGGCATACAACAGCTGACGTTATTTATTTAGATTTTAAAAAGGCGTTCGATACAGTTCCACATAGGAGACTAATTGCGAAAGTCAAAGCGCACGGTATACGCGGTCAGGTAGCTGACTGGTTAGAAGAATGGCTTCGTGCTAGGAAACATAGGGTGGTAGTTAATGGCAGTGAATCGGGGTGGTTAGATGTAGGTAGCGGTGTCCCACAGGGTTCAGTGTTAGGCCCATTGCTATTCGTAATTTACATTAATGACATAGATGTAGGATTGACTAGTAACGTGTCAAAATTTGCGGACGATACTAAAATAGGCGGTAAGGTTATTAACGAGGATGATAGAAATAGGCTCCAAGACGATGTAAATAGGATTATGGAGTGGACAGATAAGTGGCAGATGCAATTTAACATAGACAAATGTAAAGTTTTGCATATAGGTTCTCGCAACAATATTAATTACACGTACACAATGGATGATAGGGAGTTAGTGAGCATTGACGAGGAAGTAGATTTAGGCGTACGCGTATCTAAGGATTTAAAGGTTAGGAACCAGTGCCTGGAGTCTTGCGCAAAAGCTAATAGGATGTTAGGCTTCATAGCGCGTAATTTCGAATTTAAATCAAGAATATTATATTGCCCCTTTACAAGTCCCTAATCAGGCCTCATTTAGAATATGCAGTTCAGTTTTGGTGCCTGTACTTGCGTGAGGTATATTGACAGGTAAGAAAGGGTTCAACGTCGTGCCACGAAACTAATTCCGTCATTGCGCAACAAGCCTTATGAAGATAGGATTAAAGAGTTAGACCTGTATTCACTCAAAACTAGGAGATTAAGGGGAGAGCTTATTGATGTTTTTAAAATTGTTAATAACATCGATAATGTAAATTTTGACAAATTGTTCACTTTCGATAATAGTAATACTCGTAATAACGGATTTAAGTTGCGTTGAGATGGTATGGTTAACACCCAAGTTGGTGGGAACTCCACTATTGGGAAGGATTCCTGAGAGCTCCCAAACCCCTCAGTTGGGCCTGGGAGGTTTCAGTAATCTCCATTGGGCCAGAGCTTTCTTAGAAAGCCAAGCCTTCAGAGTTACTAAAAATGTTTTTCTTCTCTTTTTAATTGATTATAACAGATTTGAAATTCTCTCAATATAGAGAATGTTAAAAACATTGAGGCAATCATATGCCTGAGTATAACAGCTTTGAAATTCTCTCAGTATAGAGAACAAGAAGCTTGAGGCAATCATATGCCCATTTCAAGAGACAGGAAAGCATCTCACTTCTCCTTGATGGTGTGGTAGGTGATCCTATAGTCTTGTTTTTACCATTGGTGTTTTGTATTGCTTAACCATTAGCTATAAGAACCATGTCTCACATATTTGGATCACTTAAAATTATCATGTAAATATCATAATCATTTTTGAATGCCTGATTTCCTTTATAAAGACCTTGTTGAAGAACCTAACTTCAGTTATCAACATGCATCACAATGGATGTTGAGCTTTCTCAGGCTGTGAACTAAACTGTACTTTTAACTGCCTTATGAGCAACATATTAATGCAAATACATATCCCAAAATTTTAGAACATTAATTATCATTGTCAATTTTGCTCCCTTTTCTGGCATCATTGCACTCATGGATTTCTGTGGGTCCACTGATGACAGTGCTGAGGGGATAATCTCTAAATGTTGTTGGTTTTTTTTTTTCTTTATCAGGGATTTGTTTTTGGCTGGGACATTTGCTTATTGAAGTGAATTTGGACAAAGCTTTTTCTTCCCCAATGCCTGCACAAATGCTGAAGCCAGTGTTCACATAATTTTTTTTGTTATAAACATTGCTTTGTTTGTACTGATTGAGCCAAGAATACCTTTAATGATTGTGAGATGAAGTGGAGTTTGAAATGACACATCTGGGACTTATCAGGTTTATACAATTTGGGTAACACTCATTGACCTTGCCCTAGTGACTAATATTCTTTGCATTAGTTACGTAAGTTCCCTTTTTTTTTGTGTAAGTCTTGTCTCCTTTGTGTGGTAATGGGCTGGTGATGGCCAATAATTTAATGGTTTTATTTTATGTTGACATTTTTGTGTGTGGTATGGGACTAATGATGTTTGTTTCTTTTGTTTTGTAGTAATAATTTTTTTTTCAAGTGCTTGGCTGGTTCTGAATACACATTGGTGTATGATCGATAAAATTGTTCATATTTTCTTTAGTTACCTGTAAAAACTTGCCTGCTGATGCATTAACCTTGTAAGTGTTATTGTTGTTTCGTTGATTAAATTAGGCAATGGATGTTTTACTTTTCTTAAATCCTCCCACCATAAGCCGAAGAGTAAGTCATTAAAAGAGGCAGACTGGCTATGCCCCAGAGATCTTAAAGGTGAGAACCCAGTTTCAGATTGGTAGGAGCCACCTATCTGACATAATCTCAACCACACTAAAATTGGTAACTTGCTCACCTCATTTCTCTCATTCTTAGCAGTGCAGGTGGTGCTGAAGTCAAAGGATTTTTATTCAATTGAAGGCCCTCTGGGTGGTCCTCACTGGCAGCTAAATCCCCCATCTCAGCAACCAGCAGCAGCTGCCATGACCCCACTAACAGAGTATCCGGTAGGTGAGTAACGCAAACGCATCTTTACACAGATACACTTACTGGCATCGCACCCCCATTTCAGCATGGCAGACGTTTCATTACTAATATCACTAAAAACTTCTTTACGTTTAAAGTAATTGATAAATGGAATAATCTTCCCGCATCAGTCGTTCATTCTACCAGCATTAATATGTTTAAGAACCGTTTAGATAGGCATTTTAAAAATATTAACGTTGTTTAAAATAAAAAACAATTAGTCACAGGAGCTCTGGGGGTGGTGGTCGAGGATGAGTCTGTTGACGATTAATGCCAGCGTGTGATGCCAGCAATTTAAAAAAAAAAAATAAAAAAAAATAGACTAACTTGAACGTAGATCTATGTAGCTCGTAGAGTAAACTAACCCACTTTTTGTTTAACTTTACCTACTTTTTTTTTTTCTTATCCTCTCCTTACTTTGCATGTCTGTAACTCTCTTTCTTGCATGTTTGTAGTTTACATGGTATGATTGAGTTAAGACTGTGTTTGCATGGTTTGTAAGCGTTTTTATTTTACTTCTTTTCATCTTTCACCCCTCTCCTTTTCTCTCCGACTATTTTTCTGACTTGTCAGCAGTGGCCGGCGGATGATGATGGCATGACTCCAGATTCCTGGGATCTTGGGAGCATTGCTCCAGTAAATTTGACCATGAGAAAAAGTAAATTTGGGTTTTGTTCATCCGCTAGACGTTATGCAATTTTTTTGCGTATACGTTCTGGTACAAACCAATTTTTTTAAATTACAAATTTAGTTATTTTAAGTTTAGTTGGTAATTCCATATTTAACAATTATTTTTATTTTTTGTTAAGCTTCAATGTTTTGATAATTAAAATTTTATTAAAACGTATATTTTTTTAATATAAAATTATCAGGATTGGACTATGTTCCATTGAGCTCGGCCAGGTTTGATAAATTGGCCAGATAATTACTTGTGTGGTTTTAAGTAATCCACCATGACTCTAGAATTGAAAAGTTTAGTTAAGTTTAAACTTACTTTTACTTACTTTAACTTACCTACTTTTACTTACTCTTCCTTACTTTTACTAAGTTTAAAGCACTTACTTTTACTTACTTTCATTGTACTATATTTATTTACTTTTACTCACTTTTACCATACTATATTTACTAACTTTTACTTATTTTGTATTTTTTCAGGTAGTCAATAATCAATAATGGATCCTAATATTGATGAAGTTGGAGAGAAAAGTGAGGGTGTTAAAAGGGTTACTTTTGTGGTCAATGCAAGAACAAATATTCAAAGAAGCAAAACTGGGAGGAACATTTTAATTCCAAAAAAAATATTTGTTACAATACAAGAGGTCCCAGAGTTTGGGCCCACAGCTTAGATATTGCAGTAAAGAAATACAGGATGAAGTGCAATAAAGAGATACGGCAAAGCAGTCATTTAGTTTGTTCACAAAATGTGCTAGTGCTAGACCTCAGAAAAATGAACCAACTTCATCAACTGCTAATCTAGAAAATGAGACTTTTTCACTAGATGTTTCACAGACTGAAGAAAGTGCTTCTCCTCCACCTAAGAAACAAAAGGTAAGTGAGGAATCTGCGCATCAGACTAACAAAACTGCTTTAGAGGAATTTGAAAATTCCCAAATCCAGAAGACATTGAATGCAATTTTGCGCCTAACAAAAGAAACTCACCAAGCTGTTGTGGTTAATAAAGAGAAGAGTCAAAATATGCCTTCAAGTTCAAGTGTTGCATCCAAATCTAATAAAGCAAAAAGCAACAGGCACTAGATCTGCTGTAATGATCACACAGAAAGCCATTGATCAGTGGCCAAGCATACATGGCGGTAAATTCACAACAAATGCCTACATGCAAGGTCTAACATCGTCCACTGTTGCTGCTGCAATGAATAAATAAACTTAAGGTGAGTTATAAACTGTACATTATTGTATTATTATGTTTAGCTAAAACAATTTGTAATTGGTATGTCGTCAATTCAAGAGTTTACTATCATTAACCTATCTAGTGGTGTAAGGGGAAAAAAAGTAAATTCAGAGCTGTGCTCCAGTAAATTTTTTCAAATCTGGAGTCATGGATGATGGTGAGTCTTTTTTCTCTTTTTCTGAATGAATGTTAACCCACGAGTGATAGGTGTTCCTCCTTACTTAACCCCTTATTCTCTTCTCTTCACCCCCTACTCTTTCCTTTCTCTCGGGCTAACCTTAGAGTGGATCTTAGGGTCTTTGTTAGCCTTAGCTTCTGTAGATCTGTAGATCCTTGAAGGTTTAATAGTACCAACGTTTCAGAATGCACTAATTCCATCTTCAGGGCTAAAACAATAAAATGCCAGATCACATACAAAATACAAATTGCTTAATAACAATTTAAAATAAAGTTAAAAATTATAAAAAGTAGCTAGAAAAAATATAAAAGCATTAAAACTGAAAGGTAAATAAATAAAATAAACTAGTACCTTAACCAAAACATAGCAGATCTACCGATGATTCATCAGAATTTAGGTCTGGTTTTAATTTATAAATAAACAAAGATTCCATAATTTTGAGCTTAAGGTCAGAACTTCCGGCAGCAAGTATGGCGAAATTAGACTGTGAAATTGGGTAGTTATTGTTGTGCTAGTGGTTACATATGAGAGAATTAGGTGGTTTGCCAAGAGGTAAATTTGTATGGACAGATTTACTGAGATGTTCGTAAATACAGGATTTTAAATGTCTTTTAGTTTTACCTATATATGACCCCATACAGTGGTCACACTTGTATTGGTAAACTATGGATGATTTAAGAAGTGAAGGAATAACATCCTTGTATTTAAATAAATGATAAATCGATTTAGACAGGGTGAATATAATTTTTATACATAGTTGTGGGTAGAATTCCCTGAGCAATTTTAAAAGTTTGTTTCTAATGTTAAAACTTGAAGTTCCCATATAAGGCAAAGTGAAATACAAGATATCTTTGGGGACTGTAATTAAGTCTAGTTGTGGGGTTTATTACAGTGGTGGCTCGTGACTTTCAGTTATGGGGGTGCTGCCTCAGAAATTGCGAACAATTGTGTCGATTATATATATATATATATATATATATATATATATATATATATATATATATGAGAGAGAGAGAAAGTCGAATAGATAAATAGATAACTACTCAGTCATAAAAATAAGTAAAATAGTATCATAAAATCAATTATAGGATACTTACGCTTAATGGGTAATTTCAAATTTGCCAAAAATGTTATTTATAAACAAATTCCATTCTTCTGTTTTTATTCTGAGCAAAAAAATATTCTAAGAAATGAAAGCTATAATAATTAACAAAAAATAAATGATGAATCAATTGATAAATGCAACTCGGAAATTAAATTTTGAATTAGCAAACGATACAGCAACACAACTACCACGTCAAACAAACAAATCGGCACTGCTCTGTCCACAGTGCTTTGGATCCTCTTAAACCCGCGATTCTGACTCGCTCTTTGTACGTCCGCCACCGAGGTTTCAAGCGTTTCGAACAAAATCTGGAACTGTTAAGTACGCAGTTCCACGGGAAGGCTGAAGCTACTCTCGTGATTCATTCATTCGGCATTGAAATAGTTTAAGGAAAAAAAGGATATAATCTGATTTAAAAACTCAAAGTTCATTGAAAAAAAAACAATCAGAGAGGCTATTTTAAATATTTAAATATAAAGATCATAAGATCATGGGGGTGCTGCAGTTCCACAGTGCCTACCTGCGAGCCACTCCTGGTTTATTAGTCTATTTAAGGTTCTGCCTATTGTAGTCTCCACCAGTCTAGAAAGGAAATTATTCTTGATAAGGAGTTTTCGGATGAAATCTAGTTCATCGTGTAGTTTAAAGTAATCTGAACAGATATTGAAAGCTCTGCTAGTCAGCAAAGAAAGTGAAACAGTTTTATTGTTTTTTACTGTTTATTTTGAACATTGTATTAGACTCTCACTAATCAAACTTAAAAGGTTAGAGAGTATTTATGCCTCTTTAGGGGTAAATGGGGGGGGGGGTAATTAAGGTAATTCACGATGAGTCTGACTTTTCAATAAGTCAGACTGGCGAGAGCCCTATATAGTCTGACTTATTGAGTATTTACTGTATATGAGTGGTGTATGTCACATCTGCATCCATCCACACCTGCAGGATGCAGATGTGTACTATTTACTAAATTGCTATTTTTGAAGCACAATTTGCCCCTCATTCAGTTCAAATACTGAAACTTGTGCAGTCTTCATTTGATCTTTAATGTAACTGGCAATGTCTGTTGTGTGTTTGTATAATTAATTGTTCATGCTACAATACATAATGTCATAAGCACACTAGTTTCCAAAGGGTGGTGGTTGGGGAAAGTGGTTGGTGGGATGCAAGATGAGTTGGGTCCCCATCCTGCATCCTGGTAACACACAGTTGTGTGGTAAAAACTCATTAAAAAAAACAGAGTATATAAAAAAATTATAATTACAAAATAATATCTAATATTATTCAATATCTACTACGTATTTATTACTAACCAAAAATCAAAAGTCAATTAATAAATTAAGTATGAATTTAAACTATCATATTATCAAGCTGACAAATTTATGCATTCTGAACAATGAACATCTGCATAGATGTTAAACTTTGGCATCTGCATCTGTGGATGTCTAAAATCTGACATCCGATACATCACTAATATATGCATACTTTGGGCAAGTTCGAACGATGGTTCAGGATTGACCTATGGTTGACCCTTTTGCAGCATCCTACCTCATTTGTTGGATATGGTGAAGGAGAGAATTGCTGTCTGATCTCCTCCTGCCCTTGTAGCCAGCCACGCATGGCTGGTCAGGGACTTTGCACAGGAATCTGTCCAGTTTGTTCTTGAAGAATGCAAAAAACTTCACTTTTTTTACGTGAAGGTCAAAATATGAGAATAAAAACCCACTCTAATAGACAGAGTTTATTTCCACGACAGTTTCGACGCCCACTGGCGTGGGTTTTTATTCTCATATTGTTCTTGAAGTTATTCAGGTCAGTGTGCTGGAGATTCCTCACTTCTTTTGGTAGGACATTGGAAAGCTTTGAGCCTTATATTCTGAGGGTATTTTCCATCCTCATTTTCATGGCCCCTTCCCACTGCAGGTGGGACTGTACAAAATCTGCCTTTCCTCTCATTCAGTTTGTTTCTATTTCATTTCTAAGGTTAGGGACAGAGCCCTCAAGTATTTTCTATGTGTATATTATTGTGTGCTGCTTGCACCTCCTTTCAAGAGAGTAGAGTTTCAGTGATTGTAGTGAAGACCAGTAGTCTTTACCTTCTGTTTCCTCTACCTTAGATGTAAAAGTCCTTTGTATAGCTTCAATGTTCGCAATGTCTCATTTTCTGTATGGGCTTGTGGGTACTGAGCAATACTCAATTATTGGTAGGACTAGACTCTTATAATTTGAGCATGATGTTTGCTTTTCTGCTGCAGAAGCTCCCCCAGATGATTCCCATTATTTTTCTAGCCATTATAATTTTGATGTTATAGTACGCTCTGAATTCTGCATCCAATGACATTATTACTCCAAGATCACTGACTTGTGGATTTGATTTTATCTGTTTGGCTTGCAGAGTTTTATACCCTTTTTTCTGTAGCTCCTTGTTATTACCATATCTTAGAAGTTGGAATTTTTCTTCATTGAACTTCATATTGTCTTCTGCCCACTGGAATGGTGTTTCAATGTTGTTTTGTAATTTTTCTACGTCACCTTCATTCAACATTTCCTTGCATATCTTTGTGTCATCAGCGAAACATGATACAATACGGTACGGTACTGTCATTGATATCCGCATCAATATCTGCAATCATTATTATGAACAGCAAGGGAGCTAGTACTGTCCCTTGTGGGACAGAGCTCTCTACTTCCAAGACTTCCAATATGACTCCATTTCCCACCACTCTTTGTGTCAAGAAATTAAATATCCACCTTCCCAGCAATTCCTGTATTCTTAAGTTTATGTGCTATAATTCCATAGTCACTGTTAGAAAATCTAGAAGAGGAAGAACCATTGTTGTCCCAAGGCGATACGATGACTAAGCTGATTGATGCAGCATTGCTTGTATATATATTAAGTTAAGGTGTGTATATATATCCATCTCATATTTGTAAGGTTAGTGAAAAATTAAATTAATTTAGAGCTAGCATTTTTGAGCTCTTGTGGTATCATTGTTTGGTCACACTGTTGGCATCATTTTGAGACGCTGCGCGTCTTTCTACTCGTTTGTGGAAGGTCGTACGTAAAGGGTGTGGTTGATAGAGAGCTCTCTTGCAATTCAGTTTGGTTGTTTAGATACATGATTGTTGCATCGTGCAATAGTCAGGTTGCGTTGTTGTTGCAAGGTTCATAAAGAAGACCACAAATAGTACCCTTTTGTTTACCTTTTAAGTTCATGTAATTTAAGGTCTAAGGTAGGCCCGCATCGAGTCAGCAACCCTGAGGTTACCCTGAGGTAGGACCTAATAGGATCTCAAATCCGTAAGTTTTAATTTAGCTTAACTTGGGCTTTAGGTAGAACTTGCCCTTTAGAATTTGGCCGTTCACGGCTCAGCTGGGATTTCGAACCCGACAAATAAATAAAATAACATGGTCCTTCAGAACCGGATTTCTACCCCAAGACTGAGTCAGTGACCATTTTTCGGCAAAGTTCTGATTGTGCAAATTGTATCCCAAGTTAGGCCTAGAGGGTTGAGTATTATTGAATTAAGGTCCCAGGGTAAAGTTTGGTCGCCCAATTGCGAAACTTGGCCAGTCGTCTGTCGTTTTTTGGCCTACTTTTTTTCCGGTTTGGTTAATTTGGGTTATTATTGAATTAAGGTCCCAGGGTAAAGTTTGGTCGCCCAATTGCGAAACTTGGCCAGTCGTCGGTCGTTTTTTGGCCTATATTTTTTCTGGTTTGGTTAATTTTGGGTCATTATTGAATTAAGGTCCTGGGGTGGAAAATTTGGTATTCCATACTGGTGTTGGTTAGTACCCCACTCAGCAATTCAGTTTATTTGAAAGTAAAATTTGCGTTTGATCAGTTTGGTTAAGTATTTCTGCCAATTCAGCTCATTTGGTATTGAGCCCAAGGGTTGTTTACATTGAAGATGAGTGCATCTGAATTGAACAAATTTATAAAAAAGGAGAAGTGCCTACAAAGGTCTAATTACAAAGGTCATTGCCACTATAGATTCTGCCATAGAGCAAGAGGATTTACGCTTAGTGACTGCGAAGCTTGCCATATTAGAAACTAAAAAGGTTGCTCTAAGTGAGGTAAATGTTAAAATTGAGGCTCTTATAGAAGAGGATGAAATAGAAAATAACTAATTTACTTTGAAGAGATTATTGATGATATGACTAACGTAGGCCTCCGAGCAAAAGAGTTTAGCAGCTCAGTACAGTTAGAGACCAGGTCTAATAATGAAACACAACACTCAACAAATGATGCTTGTGAAGTTAAGGTTAACAGATCTGTAGTTCAATTACCGAGGCTTGTACTCAAAACATTTTCGGGAGTATTCAGGAATGCAAGGATGGGCAGACAGTTTTCAATCAGCAGTTCATTCTAGTCAAGTGTTAAGTGCCGTGGAGAAGTTTAATTATTGCGGTCCCTCTTGGAAGGGGAGGCAGCAAAGACTATAGCCGGATTAGCATTAACAGAGGCTAATTATAATGTGGCTTGGGATATATTAAAGAAACGGTTTGGTAAGCCAGAGATCTTAATTAAAAGCCACCTCCGTGCACTTTTAACTATACCTCCTGTTAAAATCCTAATAGTGTCAAGGAGTTACGGCAGTTATATGATGAATTTGAAATTAGAACTAGGTCCCTGGACAACTTGGGTGTAGGAATGGAAAAGTATGGTATAATGTTGTTCCTACACTGGAGTCTAAATTGCCTAGCTCAATTTTGCTTGAATTAAGTAGGGGACACTCTGCAGAACATGTGTACATCCCCTTCAGCAGATGTTAAGTCTTTTAGGCACAGAATTAGCAAGACGAGAGGGAGTTGAGTTTGCACAGTGGGATGGTAAACAAGAGGACAAAGGCAGGCACAGCACCAAAGTTTCCACAAAAAGGAATAGTCCAGGTACAGTGTCAGCTCTACATGCCTCCTCTGAGAATAAATTAAAGGGAATCAAGGAATGTATATTTTGCGAAGGCAACCACAAGTCATATAAATGTGAGGTGGCTGAGGCCTTACCCTTTGAGGAGAGAAAGGACAGGGTAACTAAGTCCACAGCATGTTTTAATGTTTTTTGAAAGGTCATAGAGCAAGGTTTTGTAAGTTTAAAATTTTGTGCAAAAAATGTCATGGTAGGCATCAGCCATTATTGTGTGAAAACACTCTTAGTAGGCCTACCCCAGAAGTAGAGACATCAGTGGCACATGCCACTGCTATGCAAGGGAGTAAAAGTAAAGGGGATTATTGCAAACAACTGCAGCCTTATTAATTGGGAATGAGGGAGAAGCTACTGTAAGAGTGTTGTTTGATAGTGGTAGCCAGTGTAGTTTTATTAAGACCAGAATTTCCAGAAAATTGAAGTTTAAAGAACTTAAGAGGGAAAATTTAAGAATTTCTGGGTTTGGGGGTTCCGTTCAAAACCGAACCAAATTTAAGAAGGTAGAAGTTCTGATTAAAGGGTTGTTACCGCAAAGTCCCACTATCAAGGTCCAAGCTGTAGAGATTGAGGAACTTTGTGCTCCAGTCACTACTTGTTTAGATATGGCATGTGTCCAAGAATTGCAAGTTAAAGGAATTAATTTGGGCAATAATAAGTTTGAGGGAATAGAAGATATTAGTCTTTTGATTGGAGCTGACTATTATTGGAACTTCATCACTGGTAATATTGTCCGTACATCTCAAGGCCCAGTAGCTATTGAAAGTAAGCTAGGCTGGATGCTACATGGTAGTTATTGCAATGAAATGGAAGTTAAGGCTCTCTTTGTTAAGATGAGGAGAACAGAACAGCATGGTCTGGAAAGGCATTTGAAAGCATTTTGGGAACTTGAATCTATTGGTATAAAGGACACCAGGCAAGTACAGTGAACAATGATGTTTAGAGCACTTTGAAAAAGGGATTGGGTTTAGAGATGGTTGCTATGAAGTTGGCCTACCATGGAAGGATTCTTGCAAACCCGGTTCAAACCTTCAGCTAGCTAATCGGAGGTTGGAGACTTCATTGTACAGGCTAAGAAAAAATGAGGAGTTGTTAATTGAATACGATGAGGCCATCCTAAGTTATGTAAGGGAGGGCTATGCTGAAAGGGTGCAAGGTGAGCTGGTGAGCCAGGAGGCACATTATCTGCCACACCATGCAGTGGTACGGCGAGACAAAACTACCACCAAACTGAGGGTAGTTTTTGATGGCTCAGCCAAGGACAAAGGTGGTGTGTCCTTGAATGATGTTTGGATGCTGGGCCAAATTTAAATGCAGATTTATTTTCCTTGTTACTGAGATTCAGGTTTGGTAGAGTAGCATTGATGCAGATGTGAAGCAAGCTTTTTTGCGGATAAAGTTAAAACAGAGGACAGAGATGCAGTAGGTATCTGTGGGTGGATACGAAAGACTTGTTGGAAAATGAACCTAAGGTTCAAGCATATAGAATGAAGTCAGTGTTGTTTGGCCTCAGCTCTAGTCCATTTCTGTTGGCAGCTACTATGCAGTACCATTTTAAGAAATATTCTGAAGTCTATCCTAACACTATTGAACACATAAGGAAAAATTTTTATGTTGATGATTTGCTATGTTCCGTGGATAATACAGAAATGGCTAAACAGATATTCATGGAGGCTAGAGCTATAATGAGGGAGGCTGGCATGGAGCTCAGAAAATGGCAGACCAATCATTCGCAATTACAAGAGTTTATGAGTCATTCCTCTGCAGTACCTGAGCAGCAGAAAGTATTGAGGATTCTGGTATTAAGGAGTTGTGGGCAATAGACGCAAAGGTGCTAGGCATCGTTTGGCAGCAAGATGATGTTTACCTTCAATGGGAAATCTTTAGTAGAGCGGCTGAGAATGAGACAAGGTGGACAAAACGTACAGCTCTTAGTTTGGCTTCGAAGGTCTTTGATCCTCTTGGATTCCTGGCTCCATTGTGATAAAGTCAAAAATTTGGTTTCAGAGCCTCTGGGAAATTGGACTTGGTTGGGACCAAGAGTTACCTGATCATATGGTGGTAAGGTGGAAATATTGGTTCAAAGAATTGGCACATCTTGGAGACATTGAAATCCCAAGATGGTACTTTGGAGAGTTGAACAATAGTCCAGACAATTTGGAGCTGCACATCTTTTGTGATGCAAGTGAGGAAGCCTATGCAACTTGTATTTATATAAAAGGCGCATTGCAAGAAGAAGTAAGTTGCAGGTTGGTTGCTGCAAGAGTAGAGTAGCACCTTTGAAAAGGCTTTCTGTTCCAAGGTTGGAATTGATGGGTGCCGTTATTGCTAGTCGGCTTGCAATTACAGTGCGAAAGTCTTTGGCCCTCTATGAAATTCCAAGCTATTATTGGACAGACTCCACTATAGTTTGGCACTGGTTAAGAAGTCAGGCAAGGAAATGGAAACCATTTGTTGCCAATAGGGTGGAGGAAATTCAAGCGCACACAGATCCCAAGCAATGGAAGCATTGTCCAGGCATCCAAAACCCCGCTGATTTACCAACACGAGGAATTCGGTGAAAGATCTTTCACAATCAAGTTTGTGGTGGAATGGGCCAGAGTGGCTAAAATTGGAAGTGAAAACTGGCCTTCTAATCAGCCTATTGTAGGAGAATGCAGGCTGAAGAAGCATGGGTGAGTGAGGTGAGAAAATGCGCTGTGAACAGTTGTCAAGTATGCAGCAGGACCCCATATTGAGGCTTGAGGACATTAGCAGTCTGAAAAGATTGTTAAGAGTGACAGCATGGATATATAGATTTACCAACAACATTAAGGGAGAACAAGAAGGGAAGGAATTCTGAACAGTAATGAGATTCAGCAAGCCAGGAAATACGGGTGGTATATATGCAGAAGAAAAAATTTGGTGAAGAGAGAGAATTGCTCACCAGCCATCCATACAGGTTCTACCAACACATTCTGCGCTCAAGGGTTTGGATGTGTTTTTGGATCAGGATTTATTGAGAGTAGGAGGTAGACTACAGTTTTCTGGGCTTCCAGAGGAGAAAAGAATCCAATTTTGCTACCTTCTGGGGGGCACTTGTGGACCTTTTGATCCTGGATACTCATCATAAGCTGTTACATGCTGGAGTAGAGAAGTGAAGTGATATAGAGATTAGACAACAATTTTGGATTCTCAAATTAGACAAGTAGTGAAAAAGGTCTTGCATAAATGTGTGGTTTGCAAGCGTTGGAGTGCAAAGCCTATTATGAAAAGGTGGCTCCACTTCCAAGAGAACGGTGTGTCCTATACTGCCCCATTTGATGTAGTGGGAGTAGACTTTGCAGGGCCAGTCTATGTGTATGAGCGAGGGGAGTCTAACAAAGGTTATATATGTCTTTTCACCTGTGCTACCACCAGAGCAATCCATTTGGAGTGGTAAGCAATTAAGTAGTGATGTATTTCTTTTGGCCTTTAAACGGTTTGTGAACAGAAGGGGTTTCCCAAATAAAATCATATCGGATAATGCAAAAACCTTCAAAAAGGCTGCAAAGGAACTCCAAGAAATTGGTCCTTGCTAAAAGAGGAAGGATTCCAATCCTACTTTTCACACCAAGGGGTACAGTGGGAGTTTATTGTTGAGAGAGCACCATGGTGGGGAGGATTTTGGGAAAGGCTAGTGAGAAGTGTAAAGTGTCCATTAAAGAAACTTTTAGCTAATGCTCATTTGAGCAAAAGAAGAATTCTCTACTGTTTTATGTGAAGTAGAAGCAATGGTGAACAGTAGGCCTATCATTTTGTTTACAACAGTAGGCAGGATGCAGAGCCATTGACACCAAATCATTTTCTTTGTGGTAAACGATTAACATCAAACCCCAGTGTGCCAGAAGACTTGCAGCCCATCCAGAGCACTCAAGGAGAGTTAACCAGAGGTTCAGGTACCTTGAAGAGCTACAAGATCAGTTATGGAAGAAGGTGGCAGATGGAATACTTGCCAGAACTCAATTATTACCCATCAGGCCAAGGTAAAGGGCTCAATGCAATTGTATCAAGGTGGGAGAAGTGGTAATGATGGGGATGAAAAACCAAGGGCATGCTGGAAAGCGGCATAATTGAAGAGTGTTTGTTGGCAAAGACAATTTAGTAGGTCTGCACTGGTAAAGACTTCAGGAGGAAAGTAAAGAGACCTATACAAAAACTCTATGCTTTAGAAATCAGCAAAAACACAGATAGTCAAGATGAAACATTTGAGTTACAGCCCTGAAGAAGGCTTGGCTAACCTTGCAGAAGGTAATGACAACAATGCCTCTTCGGTGGGGAGTATTAGAAAATCTAGAAGAGGAAGAACCATTGTTGTCCCAAGGCGATACGATGACTAAGCTGATTGATGCAGCATTGCTTGTATATATATTAAGTAAGGTGTGTATATATCCATCTATTTGTAAGGTTAGTGAAAAATTAAATTAATTTAGAGCTAGCATTTTTGAGCTCTTGTGGCATCATGTTTGGTCACACTGTTGGCATCATTTTGAGACGCTGCGCGTCTTTCTACTCGTTTGTGGAAGGTCGTACGTAAAGGTGTGGTTTGATAGAGAGCTCTCTTGCAATTCAGTTTGGTTGTTTAGATACATGATTGTTGCATCGTGCAATAGTCCAGGTTGCGTTGTTGTTGCAAGGTTCATAAAGAAGACCACAAATAGTACCCTTTTGTTTACCTTTTAAGTTCATGTAATTTAAGGTCTAAGGTAGGCCCGCATCGAGTCAGCAACCCTGAGGTTACCCTGAGGTAGGACCTAATAGGATCTCAAATCCGTAAGTTTTAATTTAGCTTAACTTGGGCTTTAGGTAGAACTTGCCCTTTAGAATTTGGCCGTTCACGGCTCAGCTGGGATTTCGAACCCGACAAATAAATAAAATAACAGTCACATTTATCAAAGGCTTTAGCAAAGTCAGTAAAGATTACATCTATGTTTTATCCTCAACACAGTGTTTCCAATATTTTCTCCTGGTGGTCTAATAGCTGTGATAGGCATGATCTTCCAGCCCTGAAACCATGTTGATTTGGGTTATTTATATATATATGTATATACCATATATGCTGGCGTATATGATGACATTTGAAGCTTAAAAAAAATCCCCCAAAACTAGGGGTCATCTTATACACTAGGTATAAAATGTGAACCTTAAATCCTGTGGTGTACGGTAAGTCATTAACATGGGTGATGGTTGATGCAGTGTGTACGGTAGGCTAACCCCTGCCTCAGTAACTCCTGCCACAAATATTTTCAAATAATCAAAGCTATACCATAATACACTTCGCACTGACACTAAATAAGTATATATTTTTGTAGTTTCCATTAGCTTAGGGAGACTTTGTTGCTTACCAGCACTGCTCCGCTGGTCAGTGACTAGTGGTAGGCCTAGTGAACGAAAGGACTATTGGAGCAGTAATTCCTCACTGGCTCATTTGGTTCCCCGAATCAAGTGCATGATTAGGGGGAGGGGGGGGGGTCATCTTATATGGTGAGTATAGCCCAAAACCTACATTTTAACTTGAAAATTTTGGGGTCATCTTATACGCCACAATATATGGTATATAATAGAATTATATACAGGGTGTCCCATAAGTCTGGAACTATAGGGTAAAATAAGCAATTCATGTTTTTCTGTTTATGAAAGTGCCCATGATGTCTTTGAGTAAGGAAGAACGCATCCAGGTAATTCTGCTCGTAGGAAATCTGAGTCAGAGGGAGGTCACTGAGGAATTTAACAGATTGCATCCAGACTGCGTGCCAATAACACACAGCTGTCTGCAAACTTGTAGCAAAGTTCAGGGAAATGGGATCCATAGGAGATAAACCAAGCAGTGGACCTCCAAGGACATCCATTGCTTTTTTAAAAATATTTTTGGCTTGTACTCTCCATCCTCTTTTTGACCTCGCATGCTGCTGACTAAAATATTTGAAGTCAGGAAGCTACCTTTGATTGTAAACTTCCTTTGTAGATATCAAAATCATATACAGTGGTCCCTCGCATTGCATTATTAATTCGTTCCAGAAACACCAACATTATGTGAAAATAACGCAATGCGAACCCTAAAATACATTTATTTAGCCTAATTCGTTCCACAGCCTTGGAACTATGACTTTTCAGGTAAAAATCAGACTTTTCTATGGTTAAAACACAAAAATGATAAATAATGCACAAAATAGTAAATTAAAAGATATTAATATCACAATTATAATAGCTAAATAAAATTAAAATAAAAACAAAAGTAGCATTAAGGCTTAAGGTAAATGCTAATTTTGTGTTTTTATTTTAATTTTATTTAGCTATAGATAGTTATATTTATTAAAATATAAACTATATTACATAGTTATATTTATTAAAATATAAACTATATTACATAGTTTATATTTCTAAACGAAATCACAGTATGTCCACCCACTACAGCGTACAATAATAAACTGACCATGCGTGGTTGCTGTGTGGTCGCTGAATCACGTGGGTTTAAAACATGTTTGGAACAATAATGCAGCGCATAACGCACTGCAAATTTTCAATGCAATGTGAATACATTATGCTCTATGGGAGCTGCAACGCAATACAAAATAACGCAGTGTGAATACAACATACTGAGGGGGTCCACTGTATATATTTTAGTGATCATTTTAGTGATCAGTCTTTCCTTGTGAACAGACATGTTTTATTGAGTGTCCAGTGTTATCAATTGAATAAGTGGTTTTCGTTCGTGTTTTAAAAAAAAAAGTGTTCAGTGCATTCTAAACTAAATTACTTCACGCTACTAATCATTCATCAACGAATATATTTCATTTATTGACGTTATTCACTACTATATTATTTGATCAAACCAAGGCTACTGCACGTGGTTTGCCTTGTTTGTTTTTCAAATCTATCAGAAAACGTGGAGTCATAGGGTTCATTTTCCCTTCCTTCAAGAGGTCAGGTAGAGTGTGGTCACAACTGTGTGAAAAAAAGGAAAAAGGTCGGGTCGAATCGCGGACAGACAAGTATTATAAATACTCTTCTTTTACAGATCTTTTGTCGGTAGCTTAATTCTATATTCATTTAGTATAAATTTGTGTTACAAGAACCTGTTTCTGTGTTTCAAGAACGCGGTAGACCTACGTTGTAATTTATTAATTTCCAAACGCTCATTTTTTATTTTTTTTCATTTTCTGTTTTTTAACTAATTAAAAGCATGGCACCCCCGTCAAGTACTTGCAGTTGCTGTGAAGGGAAATTTGCCGCTTATGCATTTACAATGGCTAATAATAATGAACAGTTAGTTTGCAGGTGGTGCTCAAGCATGGAAGTACTGAGGAATGAGTTAGAACATGAGAGGGAGGCCAGGGTGAGGCTTGAAGAAAGCTTGATGCTCCTGACGGCAAAATTAGAATCCCTTGAGACTCCAATTAAGACCCCTCCTGCCTCAGTTTCTACTAATATAAATAGTATTAATAGCCCTCTCTCTTCCCCTAGTTCCCAACCATTCATTCGAGTGCGTAATAGAGCCCCATTGAGAAAACCTAAGACATGTCTACCAGTAATAACAAACAATAAGTTTTCTGTTTTAGGTTTTGATAATGCTGATGAACCAGAAATACGACTCATTGGCGATTCCATTGTTCGAGGACAGCTCGAGGAATTCTGTGGGAGAAACCCTCGTCGTAGGCGCCGTTACTGCTACCCTGGTGCAAGGGTGGAGGATATAACTAATAGTGTTGAACATGAGAGGGAGGCCAGGGTGAGGCTTGAAGAAAGCTTGATGCTCCTGACGGCAAAATTAGAATCCCTTGAAACTCCAATTAAGACCCCTCCTGCCTCAGTTTCTACTACAGTATATAAATAGTATTAATAGCCCTCTCTCTTCCCCTAGTTCCCAACCATTCATTCGAGTGCGTAATAGAGCCCCATTGAGAAAACCTAAGACATGTCTACCAGTAATAACAAACAATAAGTTTTCTGTTTTAGGTTTTGATAATGCTGATGAACCAGAAATACGACTCATTGGCGATTCCATTGTTCGAGGACAGCTCGAGGAATTCTGTGGGAGAAACCCTCGTCGTAGGCGTCGTTACTGCTACCCTGGTGCAAGGGTGGAGGATATAACTAATAGTGTTGACCAATTTATAGATGGTACCTCCGAGGACAACGTATGTTATTCATGTCGGTACTAATAACGTTTTAAATTCTAGATTGGAAGAACTGCTGGCTAGGTACAGGAACTTACTAGAGCGATTAAAGGAAAAAACTAATAAGATTGTTTTAACAGGTATACTTCCTTGAATTATCCACTGTAACGATTACTACAGCAAGGCGACCTATATTAACAATAACCTAAAGTCTCTTTGCCAACAGGAAGGAGTGCATTTTGTGAATTTTTGGAACAGTTTCTATGGCAGGAGGGACTTGTTCCTCGGAGATGGACTTCATCTTAATGACGTTGGAGCTGCGCATTTAGGAAGACTATTTCATAATACTGTCTCTTCTTTTCAGGCTGCCATAACTCGAATGGTCCCAGAGTAAATTCCACAAATTTCCCCTGCGCTCGCAAAGGTGTCGCAATTACAAACAATTTGAAGGTTTTATCCTTAAATGCTCGTAGCCTACAAAATAAAAAAACATTTTTTTCTTTAATTGCTTGTAAAGTATGATATTGCGATAAATGAATCGTGGCTTAGCACTGAAACTCGTGACTTTGTAGGGAGTATCAAATTAAAGGTTATAGACTTTGTTAAAAATAGAATAGGTACCGTAGGCGAGGAGGCAGTGTTATGCTGTATATCAAAGATAATATTGCGAACATTATAGAAGTAAAGCACACAATTCCGGAACCGATAGATTCGACTATAGCAGAAATTAAATTGAACGATTTCAAAATTCTTGTTGTGGTTATATATAGGCCCCCTAACCAAACAGCTGATATGGACGAAGCGTTATATCATGAACTAAAGAGAATAATCGGTAGTGAGCAGGCTTTAGTTATGGGTGACTTTAATTGTGCCAATGTGAATTACGATACAATGCAGGGAGACGCAGAAGGTAATCATTTAGTTAATTTTCTCGAGGATAGCTTTCTTATTCAAAAGGTTGGGGAACCTACGAGGTTGGACAGTATTTTAGATTTAGTAATAACTACGGATGATAGGCTAATTACTGATCTTCAAGTAATAGAACCGTTAAGCAATAGCGATCACAATATGGTAGAGTTTGTCCTCTCAGTAAGTCACTTGAAACCAACTAACTATACTAAAATTCCTAACTTCCAGCACGCAGACTTTTGTAAATTTCAAAATAAATTGTCACATGTCAATTGGGAAAATGTAATGGGGAACTCCAACGCAAAACTAATGTGGGAATCGTTCGAAACAGTATTTAGGACTATAAATGAGGAATGTGTACCATACAAAATTAAGCGTGCAAAAGTAAACAAGCCCTTGTGGTTTACTTCTAGAGTAGGAGACATTATAAAGAGTAGAGATAGGGCTTATAGGCTACATAAGTGCGATAAAGACAATTTGTGGTTACGAAACAACTACATATTTCAATATGTCAATAATAGAAATCCAGTAAAAAGTGTCTTGGAGCCTTTGAAAAATGTAAACGGAGATCTAGTTTCTGAAAACAAGGAAATGGCTACCTTGCTAAATGAATTTTTTACGTCAGTTTTTACTATAGAAGATGTAACGAATATCCCTACGGTCATAGACATAATACCTTTTGATAATGGTAATATTTTGGATAATATCATGGTTAGTGAAGGGGAGGTAATGCGCTATATTGATAAAATGAAAACGCATAAATCACCAGGGCCGGATTCCATATATCCCATACAACTAAAAGAATTAAAAGATAGCATTGTTGTACCGCTAACAAAGATTTTTAATGCATCTATTTCTGAGGGGTGCGTACCAGATAAATTCAAGTTAGCAAACGTAACACCTATCTTTAAGAAAGGCGATAAAGGTGCAGCAGGAAATTATAGGCCAATCAGTTTAACGTCTGTTGTAGGTAAACTACTGGAATCAATAATTAGGGACGTATAGTCAAACACTTAGAATTGCATAAACTAGTTAGAAATACGCAGCACGGTTTTAGGCAAAACAAATCTTGCTTAACTAATCTTTTAGAATCTTTCCAAAGCGTGGTTGCTGTTTACAATAGACATCAGGCAGTTGATGTAGTGTATTTAGATTTTCAAAAAGTGTTTGACACCATGCCGCACAAAAGACTCATTGAAAAAACTAAGGCTCATAGAATCAGGGGTGTAGTAATAAACTGGCTAGAAGAGTGGTCGCGAGGTAGGAAACAGAGGGTGGTCGTTGATGGAGTGGAGTCGTGCTGGGCTAATGTAGCAAGTGGCATTCCTCAGGGTTCTGTACTGGGCCCCTTGCTTTTTCTTACATATATTAACAATTTATGAGTAATCCAGAAGATATACAATTTCTTCAATCTATGTAAGGGGATAGAATTGCTTCTTTTGGAGCTCATGATCAAACTTTAGCATCCAAAATGAAGCGCATTAATTTTCGAAAATGTGAAGAAAATGTGAGAAAAGAAAAGAAATTGAGAGACACTGAAGCTTCTTGCAGTTATGTTGAATTAGAAAGCAGTAGCACAAGCGATACAACTACCATTGAGAGTGAGTCAGAAGCTAATGATGGAGCTGAAAAAGATGGAAAATCCACACAGTCAACAGTCTGTTTAGGTACTCAAGCTATCATTCCTCATGACATTCTGAAAAGACCGAAACTTGTTTCTTTGGCATCAAGAATGAAAATGACTCCGGCACAACAGGCTGCATTCACAAAAGCTTTTGTTGAAGAATGTGGTGGTAACACTAAGGTAGTTGCAACTTCATATGCTACAGCTGATAGAGCAAGACGCGAAGTAGCCCAAAAAATTTCAAGTTCCATTAAAAAATCCTAAAATCCTCCTAAATTGGCCTCTCTTCATTGGGATTCAAAAATAATTTCTACTCTGCAGGATAAATATGTTACAGAAGAACGATTAGCCGTATCAGTTGGAAATTCAATGGATCTCAAACTACTTGGTATTCCATCATATCATCCTAGTGCTGGTGGCAGTGGCCAATCTGGGAAAAACTTGACTGAAGAAGTTATGAAGCTACTGAAATTGTGGAACTGCTCCAATTCAATAGTTGTTAATTTATTTATTTGTTGGGTTCAAAATCCCAGTTGAGCCGTGAACGGCCAAGTTCTAAAGGGCCAGTTCAACCTACAGCCCAAGTTAGGCTAAAATTAAAAACTTACGGACTTGAGATCCTATTAGGTCCTACCTCAGGGTTGCTGACTCGATGTGGGCCTAGCTTAGGCCTCAGTTGCATGAATTTAAGATAAAAACAAAAGGGGCACTATTTATGGTCTTCTTTCTCAACCTTGCAACAACAACACAACCTGGACTATTGCACGATGCAACAATCTTTTATCTAAACAACCAAACTGAATTGCAAGAGAGCTCTCTATAAGACCACACCCTGTAAGTACGGCATTCCACAAACGAGTAGAAAGGACGCGCAGCGCCCCAAAATGATGCCACCAGAGTGCTCAAACAATGATGCCACAAGAACCCAAAAATGCTAGCTCTAAATTAAGTGAATTTTTCACTACCTAACCTTACAATTATGAGATGGATATATATACACCTTAACTTAATATATACAAGCAATGCTGCATCAATCAGCTTAGTTATCATATCGCCTTGGGACAACAATGGTTCTTCCTCTTCTAGATTTTCTAACAATAGTGAACTTGGTTTTCGACACTACAGCAACCAACACGGGACATGTGAGTGCTGCATGCATAACTATCCAACAAGAGATTGGACGGCCTTTATTATGGTCTGCATGCAGGCATCATGTTGGTGAAGTTATTATGAGTCATGTGTTTCAGGACATGAAAGTACGGTAGAAACTTCGAGTGGACCAGAAATTAATGTCTTTAACACGTTTCGAGAAAAGTTTCAGTGGATTCCCAAGGATGAAAAATTGAAAAAAATTGACGGATCAATCCCAGAATAGGCACCTGAAATAATTTTTAGGTGCTTAATCTGGGATTGAGGAGAAAAAAATATAAACAGTTTTTAGAGATATAATTTCATTGTTTTTATCAATATTTGAAAAAATCAACTCTAACCTAACCTATATCTATACCAATTTATGTGGCAAGATAGATTTGCTTCAGATGGATTCAGAAACATTCAGGCTCTTTGCAGACGATATTGTTCTGTGCAGCAACAGGAGAGAAGTAGTAGAAAGAAAATTGGAGGAATGGAGGAGGGCTTTTGAAGACAGAGGGTTGAAAATCAGCAGAAAGAAAACGGAGTACCTGAGGTTCTACGAAAATCAAGACTCAGAAATTAGTTTAGAGGGAGCGAGGTTAAAGAGAGTAAGTAAGTTTACGTACTTGGGATCGACAGTGGCTGAGGACGGTGAGCTGGACACAGAAATAACACACAGAGTGCAATCTGGTTGGAAAAATTGGAAGAAAGTTTCAGGGGTGTGTGACCGAAGAATAGGCGCAAGGGTTAAGGGAAAGGTGTATAAGACTGTGGTAAGACCGGCTATGATGTACGGGGCTGAGTCTTGGGCTATAAAGAAAGATCATGAGAAAAGACTAGATGTAACGGAGATGAGAATGCTGAGATGGATGTGCGGAGTGACAAGGTTGGATAGAGTAAGGAATGAAAGGATAAGGGGCACAACAAAGGTTGGAGAAATCTCGAGGAAGATACAAGAAAGTAGACTGAAATGGTATGGACATGTGATGAGAGGGGACGAAGATTATGTAGGTAAGAGAACGATGAATATGGAGGTGCATGGCAGGAGAAAGAGAGGCAGACCGAAGCGAAGGTGGATGGAGAAGGTGAGGGACGATTTGAGGGAGAAGGGTTTGTCGGAGGAAGAAGCCCAGGACCGGGCTGTGTGGAGGAGGCTGGTCAGAAACGCCGACCCCGCATAGAGGCGGGAACGGGCGAAGAGAAGAAGAAGATTGCAGGAATTTATAATATCTAAAATTTTTCTTTATTCATTAAACCAC
Organism: Bathynomus jamesi; assembly: GCA_023014485.1. Lineage (NCBI taxonomy): Eukaryota > Metazoa > Arthropoda > Malacostraca > Isopoda > Cirolanidae > Bathynomus > Bathynomus jamesi. Next base: position 164,276 of record JAJOZX010007914.1, read on the forward strand.
TTTAAACCTTTTATAACTTTGCCTTTATTACATTTGTAATAAACTTTGTATAAACAATAAATTTTGTAATCATCAGGTTTTTTTATTTAATTCCTTGCAAGGTGCCTATTCTGGGATTGAGGTTGAACGCAGGTGCTTCATCTGGGATTGACCCAAATTGACTTCAATCAGTACTCCAAAGCTGTCCAGGAGATTCTTCGGAATGGACTGATTATGCAATTCAAATAAGTAATATAGAAAAGCAACATACACGATATGACTACAAACAATTTTCTGACTTAGTTGTGTTATACTTAAATGCAGGACCTAGTGATAAGGATATAACCCTTCAGCGACCTGGTGCTATACATAGAGCCAGATGTAAGTAAAGCAATATATGCTCTAAAAATTGCATTACTAGAAGATAATATCTTGAAACTACCTTCAGTAACAATCACAAACAAGCAGGGCCGGATTAAGACCTTTAGAGGCCCTAAGCACTTAAAAGATTTTGGTGCCCCATTTCCTCACCAGTATGGCTTTTCATTTTCAGAAAGGTTAAAAAGCGTTCAATAGGCTGTCCATCTTTTAAGTACCTAAGTACAACACTTAACTGATCGATATGTGATAGATCTGGTGTTGAATCAACTGACAAACTAAAATAACCAGAAGATTTTACTTCGTCAACAATGAGTGCGTGGACCTTTTGAGCCATTAGTTGAATGAGTTCCTCACAGGTGGTTTTGGACAGGTAAGAAGGATTTCCTTTGCCAGAATTTCCATATTTCAAAATGTGACCTGCTAAAAATGGATCAAACCGGCTTATGAGCTCAAGCAGCCCTAAAAAATTCCCATTCTGCAATGATCCAAATCTTTCTTCTGTTCCTCGAAAAGACAAGCCACGTTCAGCTAACGTACAAATAACAGCTATGACACGCCCAGTAATCACACTCTTCCTGAATTTGTTTTTCCAACTGTTGTCCCAACCCCGCACCTTGTCTGCGAGTTAAGTATGTTAGCATAGAGTCTCGGTGAGTAGTGCTTTTTTCATGATGATCAATTACAATAGTATTTCGCCAGTCACTGAACCCTTCTCTTATAACAAAATGTGAGACATTTTTAGGAGCAAACAGTTTACAAACATAACAGTAAACTGATCCTGTTGATGGTGAATACAATAACCACTCTCTCTTGTATTTCTCACCATTGGCTTTTGTCCCAACGAAAAGTTTTTGTGAACAGTATCTTGCTGGTTTGCCACTACTGAAATGCCGGTAAGACTTGTCAAATGGCCCATTGTGGTGTTGACAGTCACTGGGTCCACAAGCAATCCAATAAGCCACATCATCAGCAGAGAAATCAAGCCACAACCCTGGATCTTTTGCTATATTTACTTCATCTTCTGCAGACTGATTCATTTCACCACCATCACCATGGTCCACTAAACTTTCATTTTCAGCAATTATTTCAACCCCAGAATGTCTTGTAAAGCAACTTGAATCAACATTTGCAGTAGAGGTATCAAGAGAATTTACAGGCAAAGTGAGATCAGTAGTGAGACATGTGGTAGATGAACCTGCTTGTGACACCTCGGTGATTCCAACGTCATCATATTTTGATTTTGAAGTGATCAAAGTGGTATTTGTGTCCACTTCTGATGACGGAGATTGGTTTTGATTCAGAATCGGTATATCATGTTGACGTTGTGGTCGTGGAACTTGTGTGAAGAAATCAGTCAGCTTTGCAGTCTTGGACTCTAAATCCAAAGTCTTCTCTTGTTTCTCTTTTGATAGTTTTCGCTTTTGTGCACCACTTAACTGAACACGTTTCATCTTGGTTCTTGGGGTCTGTAAAATACAGAAATAAAAAGAATATTTTATTTGTATATTATGTGGCAATCAACACAGTTACACATATCACAATCTTGGCTTTGTTCTTTTATTCTCAGAAAGACAAAATGGGAACCGTACACAACCAAAGTGGCAATTTAAATATAAGTGGCAATTAAATATAACAACCGAAATATCAACTCGAAATGTTGAATACAAATCAAATCGAAAGAAGGAACCAAAAGAAGGAACCGAAAGAAGGAACCGAAACCTATAAAATAAAAATACTTAACATTAGAATTAATAATACGCAATCTATAAAAATATCAATATTAACATTTCACTATTAACGAGCCACATTTTATATTTACATTTATTTATTTATTTAAAACACAATATTTAATTATAGGAAATATGAACATTTGCTTAGGGCCTAAATTGTCCTAACTACGTTTGATGTTATATATACATTACAAATTATTCACTCTGGTTATTACAATCTAAATTCTTTTATACTGTTATGACAATAGATAAATAAATTATAAAATAAAGATACGTGTATGATAAAATATTGTTATATATACAAATAAAGTACACTTCATAGACTTACCCTAGAGAAGAAGAGAGAGCAACAGATAAACTTCTTCAACGCTAATTAACTTAGGTCAGTATATTTTATTATTATAATGGCCGTGATAAACATCACTTGATACAACAGCAATATAGAGAGTTTATAGTTTCTTTTATTTTAATATTAATTTATATTACAATTCTATAAACCTAAATCTTTCTGTAAAACAATACCAAATGATTATGTAAAATATATATTTAATATTATATGCACAAATCACACGTTCAGAATAACTTCCTACAGCACACGAAAATATTTAATCTATATGTATTTTTAATATGGCGCTCAAAGATTTGATATAAACAAAATAATAACGCAAAGCGTAAAGTGTGTGATTACAACGAAATATATTTATTCTCTCAAAAGGGTTGTTGTTCACTACAAATTCAAACAATGAAAAAAAATAAATACTATATATGAATATATATAATTCAGTTTTCAACAGCTTATAGGCTATAAGCCGCGATTATAATAGTATAATAAATCCATGGTAAATCCGACAATGGAAAATTTCTGTGGTGCCCCACTTCCCTTGATGCCCTAAGCACGGGCTTATTTTGCTTAATGGTTAATCCGGCCCTGCAAACAAGCAACAAATTCTGAAACTAAGAGACTTTGCAACCTTCATTTCACTAATTTACTACCCATGGTGGATGACCTGCTCTTCAGTTTTTGATGCACCATGGCACGATCTGCAGCTTTACAAAAAGCTTCTTAGATACGAGGAAGTAAACAAGCAAATAGCAAAAAGTGCTCTAACATCTTTGAAACGTCATCTCTGGTACCTTTCATCAGAGATGATTCCTCTTGTGTTATTCAGCGATTTGGTTCCAAAAAATGAACTTCGTGCTATAACAAACCATCTACTTTCCTATAAACCACACAAGATTGAGACAGTGGTTCCAGAAGGTAGACATGGATCTAGTTTTGGAAAGCCTAATTTCCCTACCAATCTACGATCAGAAACCACACTAGCTGACTTGGTTGACAAAAACTCATGGTTCATATTCTCTTCACTACAGTTAGACTAGGATTTTTTAATGGTTAAGATTGTTGAATGGAAAATAACAGCATTATTTATATCTTCCAAAGAAAAACTTTTAGCTATAAATGACATAAATGATGGCTCTGAGAGGGCAGTAAAACTATGCAGTGACTTTTATGAGGCTGCAAGGACTGAAGAACATCTTCAAAATGTTCTCCAAGTTGTAGAAGCTGACAGAAAAGCCACTCCTAATCTGAGAAAGAGACAAGCTTCTTTATCATCTGTTTTAAAAGAAAAAAGGACAAAGAAGAAGAATTAAGATATCAATAAGCAATAAATCAATTTTTACAAGTATTTTATCATGAAATACCATTTTTAATAGGTGGAGGTGGTCGGTGGGATGCTTGGCAAGTTGGGTCCTCATCCCGCATCCTGGTAACTCACTTCATGATTCTCAGAATAATACAAAAAAAAAATCTAAGAGATAATTTCATGAATTGAGGCTAAAACTTGCCTAAAACTAACTATATTTACAATTTTTTTTTCAAACAAAATCTACAACGCTTACACACAAGATTTTCTAATAAAACCATAAAATTCCACAATTGTCAAATTTTCATCTTCGAGGTGGACCCACTAAATATTGTCAGAACAGCTTGAAACGTAGACACTGAAGGTTTGTTGGGGATTGTAACCATAATATCATAGGGCCGAATCAATATCCGAAGTTCGAAATTTCACCCCTTATAGGCTGATGCACCCTACTGCCCATCCTTGCCATTCCTGAATACTCCCAGAAAATGTTTTGCGTACAAGCCTCAGTAACTGAACTGTAGATCTGTTAACCTTAACTTCACAAACACCATTTGTTAAAAGTTGCGTTTCATTATTAGACCTGGTCTCTAACTGTACTGAGCTGCTAAACTCTTTTGCTCTGTGGCATACTTTAAGTATATCATCAATAATCTCTTCAAAGTAAATTATGTTATTTTCTATTTCATCCTCTTCTATAAGAGCCTCAATTTTAACATTTACTTCGCTTAGAGCAACCTTTTTAATCTCTAATATGGAAAGCTGTGCAGTCACTAAGCTTAAATCCTCTTGCTCTATGGCAGAATCTATAGTGGCAATGACCTTTGTAATTAGACCTTTGTAGGCACTTCTTTTTTTAAACGTGTTCAATTCGGCTGCACTCATCTTCAATGCAAACAACAATTGGGCTCAATGCCAAATAAGCTGAATTGGCAAAAATACTTAACCAAACTGATCAAACTCAAATTTTTTTTTTCAAATAAACTAAATTACTTGGTTGGGGTACTGACCAACCACCAGTATAGAATACCAAATTTTCCACCCAAGTAACTGGCGCACTGGTCTGCAACTTCGCCTACGAATAATAAACCAAAATTAACCAAACCGGTAAAAATGTAAGCCCAAAACAACGACAGATGAGTGGCTAAGTTTTGCAATTGGCCTACCAAACTTTCTACCATGGTACCTTAACTCAATTATGCTCAGCCCGTCTAGGCCTAACTTGGGCTACAATTTGCACAATCAGAACTTTGCCGAAAAATAGTCACTGACTCAGTCTTGGGCTAGAATCCGGTTCCGAAGGACCATGTTATTTTTTTTATTTTATTGGGTTCAGAATCCCAGCTGAGCCGTGAACGGCCAATCTCTGAAGGGCCAGTTTAACCTACAGCCCAAGTTAAGCTAGACTAAAAACTTACGGACTTGGAGGTCCTATTAGGACCTACCTCAGGGTTGCTGACTCGATGTGGGCCTACCTTAGCCTCAGTTGCATAAAATTAAGATAAAAAACAAAAGGGGCACTATCTATGATCTTTCTAAACCTTGCAACAACAACACAACCTGCACCATTGCACGATGCAACAATCTTGTATCTAAACAACCAAACTGAATTGCAAGAGAGCTCTCTATAAAACCACGCCCTGTAAGTGCCGCATTCAACGAACGAGTAGGAAGAACGCGCAGCGCCCCAAAAAAATGATGCCACAAGAGTGCCCAAACAATGATGCCACATACACCTTAACTTAATATATACAAGCAATGCTGCATCAGTCAGCTTAGTCATCATATCGCCTTGGGACAACAATGGTTCTTCCTCTTCTAGATTTTCGGTTAATATTCGTTTTAATGCTTTGTTCGTTTTCGATAGAAGGAGATTCTATGAAATTTAACATATAAATTCGTATTATTCAGGACACCTTGAAACCTCAGGGAAACTGATAAAAATCAAGGAAATGTAATAATTATTTTTTACGGAAAAAAAAAAATTTAGACGTGAAAAGCATCCATTTTGGCCATTGACCGAGTGATTGATTGATTTTTTGAAGTTTTATATGGAGGAGCTCAGCCAATAAGGCTATTTACATCCTCCAAACCAAAACACCTTGTTCCCGGAGAACTTCCACTGTTCCTACATCAAGTGCTGGGTCTATTATTATTGGGATGAGACAGCAATAGAGAAAGCACACCATTACCTTCTTCAGTTCTGGGGCCAATTCCAGAACACTCAGAAAGGGATGAATATGAGGCCTGTTAGTACTAAACATGAAACTGATAAAAATGGAACCAAGTATTAAGTCAACAGTAACAGCCAGATGGAGTAACTAGGAGGTAACAGATTAATAAACCTGTGGGAATGAAAATCGGTATACAATGCAAGATTTAAAACTCTCTCAACCGCCCAGATGCCACTACAAACTTGAATACTTGGTCCATAGTGAAGTGTATCAATGGGGGAGAAAAACTATCCCCACCTAATAGGACTGATAAAGTAAAGTTCCTGACACCATATTGCAAAAGAGAGAATCTTAATTTTTTCCTTTGCCTAGTATAACATGGACAAAAAAGAAAGAAATGGGACAGTCTCTGGTAAATTACAACTAACACATAAAAATTTTATATTTAATAGTGATAATTGACCGAGTGTTTAACTCTTTCCGCTGTTAAAATTTTGCCGGTCGTCGTCCTCTCCAGTTTTATGGGGAGACATCTCGTGGCAAAATTAGGAAACATAGGTCAAATCAGCCAATTAAATCTGGTTTTTGTTTTATGTTACCTTATCCGACCAATCAGAGACGTGCATTTTGAATCTCCAATAATGCATACTCATTCCAAAATCCTTATTCAGTTCGGTTTTCGCTATGGTTTGTCTGGGGTGTGATTTGGATTACTTATAAAAAAGAAGACGGTGCTGAAGTTTTCTTTACCAGTCACGGTGTTTTACCTACTCGTGTTATTTGTCCGCAGTGTGGTCATGAGTGTAATTATAGAGAAGTGCTGACCAATATTATTGCAGAAGATTGACTAGGGACGAGCGCGGCAGAAAAAAAAAGTGTTCCTTCTCTGTTTCCCGTTTCCCGCTCTATTTAGCGTTGGCTTCCGAGAGTGCGGTTAATTGGAGGAGTTTTTGCTTCGACGTCTGTGAGCATTGGCTAGGCCAACAAGTTCAAATTGGTGGGCCTGGCGAAATCGTCTATTTATTCCTGTTGGTCGCCGCTGATTTGTACAAACATCCCAACGCTGCTATTTAAGGTAAGAAATTGCGAAAAAACGCGGATTAAGTTAGGTTAGGTCTGAACCAAAACACATTTTTCTGGTGTTTTTTGGTGTGATTTGCTCAAATCTGAACTTCGTTTCTTTGGGAAATGAGCCGTTTTTGAGAAATTTAAAATTTTAAAATTTCTCAAAAACGGCTTATTTCCCAAAGAAACGAAGTTCAGATTTGAACAAATCACACCAGAAAAATGTGTTTTGGTTCAGAAAGGAGAAAAAGCACTAAAACGAATAATTACCAGATTTTCTAACAGTCGTTACATAAGAGACCTGGTTCACTTCAATAAAGCCTGGAGAAAAAATGGATGGCAAGTATGAATTGTTATTAAGCGAATACACAGATAGTACCCCAATGTACAACAAACATACATTTATCAGTGATCTGTGCATTCTGCACTTTGCAGGACAATAGAACACTGTCAACTTTGCTATTTCTTGACACTGAAAAACTAATGATAGACCTACGTTCACATGGAATGACCTTGTAGACCAAGTGAGCTGATGGCCTGTGCGAGGTTTCCAGACTTAGGTCTTGATGGTGAAGATAGGCTATGAAAACGGGAAAACCTGTGAGCCGGCTGAACAACGAAGACTCGTGGCCAGGTTGAGGTTTGCAGAAATGATGTTGCTATTAAAATTCCTTTACTTTTGTCAACCTTTACACTATAGAGTAATATACTAACAAAGATCACAAATAAAATTATAACAAACAAATATGGCCTACCAAAAATCGACAACACATTTTACAGTTTGGATTTATTACATCTCTCCCAGATTCTCTTCGACTCCCAAAAACCCATAAAGCTGATTTATAAATTAGAGCAATTCTACTGACATTTTCAAACAATAACCATTGGTCTAAATCTAATGATGCAAGATTTCTCGTCCAATTCTCTTCTATCCCAGTTAACATTTAACCAATGCATTAAACTTTCCCATACTAATTAAGAGCTTCCAGCTATTTCATGGCAACTTTCGATACAGATATATTTTTTTAACATTCTCGTATCAGAAGCGATAAAGCAATAAACATTCGTTTATATCAGTTTCTCGATTTACCTTTTTCATATTAAATTTGAATAGGAAACATTCTCCACCTCTATTTAACAGCTCTTGACACCTGTTTTACCTTGCCTTTAAAACTCAATATGTAAACCGATAAACTCTTGCCATATATATATATATATATTATATATATATATATATATATATTATTATATATATATATTATATATATATATATATATATATATATATATTAGATTTAGAGCTGTAAAATATTTATTGAGCAACAAAACTTACAGATTTTAGTGATGAACACAACACAAATTTTTACACTGAAAACACTTTAGTAAATAAAGCCTATCAGAAATTAATTTGACAGTGCACCACGCCAACGGCTATAGTTATACTGATTGGTTCACAATTAATTGCGAAACAAGTGCACATCAAATAAACTGGCAACTTAGAAAATTTTAATTTTAGCGAAAACATATTGCTCAAAATTAATTAGTTAAATTCTCACGAGTAAAATATATATATTAAAATTTGTCATAAATAATATGACAAATTTTGAATACTATGACAGAATTTATATGATATTAATTTTAGAACAGTACTAATAGAACCAGTCTTTTATAAAATCGTTAAAATTAAAATTTTCCAAATTACACTTTTGCAGTAGCCGAGTAGCGAAAATTTATTTTCAAACACTTAGCAGATTTTAATTTTAGCGAAAAATATTTAGTGGTCCCAAATTCACGATGGTGCCATTTCAAGTCAGAACAAGAATATAAAATATTATTTAACAAGAAGCCACAAGGTAAAATTATGTATAAATATTAGGACCTTAATTAGACTTTAATATTAAGACCTGATTAGACTGATTAGAAAACGTGTCACGAAACCCTTGTTAAGCCTCCGTGGAACCCTAGGGTTCCGCGGAACACAGTTTGGGAACCACTGCCTGAGTTTAAACTATCAGAGCTTCCCAGATTGCGTGCGCACGCGCGCGCACACACACACATAATATATATATATATATACTGTACATACTGTATATGTATACAACTTGTATGAGGAATTAATAAAAAGAATATAAATAGATAATAATAAGAGCGATAAAATTAAATTATACTTATAGTAATAAAGACGGGAGAATTAAATTAGAGTATAAAGAGGTGGACTGGAGAAACATTAAAATAATAACGACAGAATAAAGAAAAGGTGAGGTACGAAAGGTTTTCCGAGTTTTTAATTCTAGTTTTCCAGAGCTTATTGAACCTTGAGGCGTTGTCTTTTTTAAATTTTATTCCGTTTGAGTTTACGAATGAAGTTTATTTCCATGTTGGGTCTATACTAGTGCTTGCATAATACCGAAAATTTTCAATACCGGTATTTGGAGGCAATTATGCTAATCCCGGTATTGATACCGGTATTATGAAAAAAATAATTTATTTTGATTTATTATGGTGCCACCCTACCAACCCTCCCACAAGTCTGAGGGACTTGCAGTACTCACCATATTTACTATAAATTAATGACCCAACTCCAAATAGATGGCATTCTATTCGAAAAAGTTTATACAGTAAATTACTAAATTGTAATAAAAATATTATTTGAATTTTTTTTAGCATATTATTATTATACAACTACTGGGGTAGATAGAAATTATTAGTATCTAAATATTTATTTCTTAGTTTGATTTTGAAAGTATGCTTTGAGGAAACAAAGAGCATCTAGGGATTGTTCAGATAGACTTGATCTCAGTTTCGTCAGAAATAGGCCTGCAGCAGAAAAGGCTCTTTCTGATTCTGCACTTGTAGGTTTAATTGAAAGCAGTGCCTTGTACAGCTTCTCTAAATTCTCACTTCTCTGTAAAGTAACTTCCAAGCTTTTAAATTCATTAGTAACATCAAAATCAATGGAATTTTTTTTAGATGGCACTTTTCCTAGTTTGTCCATTTCTTGCATGTATTCACTCAGTAATGAATCTGCTTCCACTTCAGTCTTATCGGAGGACTAAATTGCCTAAATTTTACAATAGCAATTTTTGTCAATACCGAAAACCTATAATATCGGTATTATTTGTACTTCTTCAATACCGGTATTAATACCGGTATTTCAATACCGGTTTTAACCCCTAGTCTATACCAGAGACGGGAAGTATCGCGATACATGTATCGGCGTTACGTATCGAGCGATACTTTTGTATCGGTAACGGTATCGCCTTAGCTACTTGATCGATGTTTCGGTGTCCCTAAGGTCATTTTTCTTAAATGTATCGAAAAAAATCGATTCATCGATACACTGATACATTCATGCAAATAACCGAAAGTAATAGTAAGTAAAAGTGTAAAAAGTTGTATAATCCGCAAATTTTCTGAACTTCTGTTTTTTCAAATAATATGGCTTTAAGTTATAATGTTGAAGGGATCTGATATTTATAATAATATCAAACATATCAGTGATATAATGTTAATAATATTTTTTGCGCCGCGCACCACAGAAATATTTCTCTTTCCAAAGCTATTAACCCTTTAGATGTGTAATTTCAATACAGAAGCGCGCTACGCTGTGCGCAATTTTCACCCGACGCGCAATGCATGCATACAACGCCAACACATCAATGTATTTACGATTATTTACAATTTCTTACGTTCCTCGTTATAAGTTTATAACATTTAAGTTTTTCTATGAGCTAACTTAGTATAAAATACATATTTTCTTAACAGAATTGATCGTTTTTTACACCCAATATACAAAATAAAAATTTATTTACATATTAGTAAGATTTGTTCATTCTCATAGTAATGTATCGCGATACATGTATCGATATGGCTTTAGCCATCTATAAAGTATCGATGTATCGGTATCGCTTTAGACGATTTACTAGTATCGATGTATCGGTATCGCCTGAGGGATTTTCGTGTATCGATGCCCATCACTGGTCTATGCATATAAAAAAAACAACTATTATTTTTTAATAATTAATTATTCTCCTCTAAATTTTATTATATATATATATATATATATATATATATATATATATCAAGGCCGTAGCCAGAGCTTAAAAACAGACGAGGCGAAAATAGCCCTACTAGGGGGTCCGGGGCCATGCTCCTTCAGAAGATTTTTTAATCCTAACACAAAATCATGCACTTTGAGTGTATGGTAATTGAGAGTGAATTGGACAATAATAACTTCACTTAAATGTTGCTACTCTATGTTTTTATTCATGTTATTTGTGGTTTGAGTGCATTACAGTGATATGACCAGAAACCAGTTCTTATCATTTGCTACTTGACTGATGGCTGAAGGCCAGTGCCACTCTTCTGTGCAGGCTAGCATCCCAAGCCTTGAAATTCAATTTCCTCATTGATCCAAAATGTCCGTTAAGCCAGACGAGGCGGCCGCCTCGTCTGCCTCAACGTGGCTACGGGTATGTATATATATAAGGGGTGGCAAGCAATGATTGCCCCTCCCCCCTGCACAGATGAAACTAATAGAGGTACAAAAAAACTGATTGTTGCATCTTTTAGACAATTTAATTGTACGTCTAAAAAAAACCACTCAGTAGTTGGTGTTGCCTCCTTGTGCTTAGCGGACGACTTCAAGTCGGCAAGGGTAGGAGGTGAGGAGAGACTCGAAAAGGTCAGTGTCGTACTCAAGATTTCGGAGGATTGTTTCGATGTGCTGCTCCATGGTCCGGCGGCAGAATCTTTCAGGATCCATCCTGAAAGACCGAGTGGAATGCCTGATGTTTGCTGAACCACCAGCCACCCGATTCTGCCGCCGGACCATGGGCCAGCACATCGAAACAATCCTCCGAAATCTTGAGTACGACACTGACCTTTTCGAGTCTCTCCTCACCTCCTACCCTTGCCGACTTGAAGCCGTCCGCTAAGCACAAGGAGGCAACACCAACTATTGAGTAGTTTTGTTTAGACGTAGAATTAAATTGTCTAAGAGATGCAACAATCAGTTTTTGTACCTCTATTAGTTTCATCTCTGCAGGGGGGGGGCAATCATTACTTGCCACCCCTTATATATGTTAACCCCTCCGTCTATGGCCTGGGTTGGTTCGAAGTCGACGGGGGTTCTAGTTAGGTGGCAGCAACGGATGTGTTACTTGCAGTAGTTTTCTTTTATATTACTCTCCGAGTTCTTCTATAGTGGCTCGGAGGATTCAGGGAGGCTTACTAAATTCTCTGAAGATTCCCGGATTCTTCTTATAACGTATCGGGGAAGTTTAATGACTAAGTTCTCTGAAGAGAGCAAGACTCGAAGGAGAAGGTAAAGACTATTTCTTACTGTAATTTACTGCTAAAATGTACAGGTAGTGCTCAGCCTCTGAATTGACTTCTGAATGAACATGGAAGAATTTACTGGAGTTTATATACCCCGATTCTACTAACATCATCATTATTAAATGTTGAAAAGGCTGCATTATTTTTGCACAATGTTTGAAAATAAAGTAAATTTTTTGTTATGACAATTGTTAAACAGATAAACAGGATATAGGAAGAGGAAGTCATATTTTTAGTTTAATCCGCATATTTTTAGATCTGCTGTTTTTCCTGATCCGCCGAGTAAATTAGAACGGGAAGTGAATCATGCATTCTCATATTAAGATATGCATATGGACAAAAATTAAAAGTTTAAGGCAAGACATGACTTCATCTTTTATAACGAAGAGAGGATGCATTTAATCTAAAAAAATGATTAAGAATTTTGAAAAGAATGAGTCACCAATTATTTGGCAAAACAGGAAGCAACTCCAAAATTTATTCCAACGAACGAAAAAAATAATAATAATAATAAAAGAATAATAATATCGCTGAGTGTATATTCCTACATGGCGACATAATGTCGTCGTGTCGGACATTTAGTACAATCTAAGTACATCACTGAGTACGGTGTAATTTTGGTTTCTTACAATTATGATTATAATTACCAATCAATTCACATTCACTTTTTATCGTTAATTACAATTCCATTAAGTACATTACATTATTAAGTACATTAATTACATTAATTAAATTATTATTATTAATTACAGTATATATATATGTATATAAAACATAACATAACACACGTGATAATTGTTTTATAAATTTGCATTATAGCGAGAGGAGATTTATTTTTATTTCAGAAGTTGCTTCCGCGGTGGTTAGCAGAATTCGAACACGTATAAATATTTATGAGATTGCGAGAAATTAATTAATTTTAAGAAAAGAAAATAAAAAGAATACATGTGGACGTATGTACATGTACGTATGAACTGAACAACAGATAACTCGCGCTATGCGAGTTTGGTCCCTATGTAAAAATTAATAATTGAGTATAAAGATCATACAGGAATTATTCATTTTTACATATAAGCACACCGGACAAAAAATTAGTCAGCCCTAATAGCACCGATAGTAGGAAGTTCAAGGTCACACAGAGGGCGCTGATGTAGCATTGGTAAGTGACAAGTAGCGGTGACGTAGCACACAGGATCAGATCTGTTTCGTGAGGTGGTGAAGAACAAAGTGTGTGTTGGATATAGTCTGCAAAATGGGTCGTGAGGCAGACGTTACTCAGTGGCAAAAAGGAGCCATCGTGTTTGGCAGAGCCCACGGACACAAAATGTCTGAAGTAGCCCAATTTGTTGGTGTGTCAACGCGTACTGTCCAGCGAGTTTACAAAGAGTGGTGTAGTTCGCAATCAACTGAAAATCGACGGCGTAACTGTGGCCGGAAAACAATTCTCGACAATAGGGGCCGCTGCCATGTTTCTCGTCTAGTAACTGCAAATCGTTTTCAAACCAGAGAACAATTGCTCCAAGAAACCAATGAGGTTCTCCAGCGACCAATTTCCGAACGGACATTGCGACGAGAACTGCATGCGATGGACATCTGGAGCAGGGTACCACGGAAGAGGCCGCTGTTAACAGCAAGTCACAAATTGGCACGTTATAAATGGGCTCAGAGGCATAAAAACTGGACTGCGGCAGATTGGAAATGTGTAATTTGGTCCGATGAGTCCCGTTTTTGTTTGGTTTGTTCTCCAATGATGGGAGGCGACGAGTACATCGCAGGTCCAATGAAGCCTTTAATCCTGAATGCGTCGAAGGTGTTGTTCAGGCTGGAAACAGAAAGTGAAGCGCAGGAATAGACACCCACGGACTCTGGCGGAACTTCGGGACCGGCTGATGAACGAGTGGCAGCAAATCGATGTTCAGTAGATGCACAACCTCGTAGAGTCTCTGCCTCGCCGGATTCGTGCGGTTATCAAGGCCAGAGGCGCCGTCACACGTTATTAGGTACATTCTGAGAGGGGTGACTAATTTTTTGTCCTGTGTGCTTATATGTATGGGATGAATTTCACAATTAAACACGTGGAATGAATAAATGATGTAAACACCCAAGAGAAAAAGAAAAATGATTCCAAGACCTTTTGTGTATTCAGCAGTACACTTCGTCAGAGAATGATTTGATTGATTGATTAAGTTTAATGGTGCACCAACCCAATGGGTTAACACCACAACGGAGACAGTATATGCTGTGAGGTTAAGAGTTAATCACAAATGTTCAGGACATAATAGATGGGAAAAAAAGGACAGGAGAGTAAGAGACCCACCACTTCTTCAGCTACAGAGCCGACTCTGTGGCGCTTGAAAAGAGGGCCTCTAGCTACATATACGGGGAAAGTAAAAAAATAAAAAGATAAATAAATGAATAAATAAAATGAAATGAATGCATACAATTGGTACTCCACCAAAAAGGTGAGTACAGGATGAGGAGGAAAGTATGTGCTGAGAATGGAACTTAGTTGAAAGGGTAGAGTGAGATCTCGGCACATAGTCTGAAGACGCAAACGGGCAGCATTATATGCCGGACACTCAAGGAATACATGGGAGAGGGGAAGTGAGGCATGACAAGAGTGACTAAAAGCAGGAGGGCAATTCGTGAAGAAATGTTGATGCGAGTAGTATGCCCGCAAAAGGTTAGAGTGCAGAGCAATTGCAATGTTGATCAAATGAGTGTCAGTGCCACCCCCAGCAAGCTGGGGGAGTTCACCTAACCTCTTTGGGGGAGAAGTTGAGACGGCCTCACCCTCCAAAGGGAGAGAGAGGAAGAGGCCATCCAATTTCTGCCAGATACAGAAGCTTAATGAGAACTCAGGTAGCTTCACTTGGCTTAGAACTCGAAATCCGCCAGTTGGCTTGATCCGCCAGTTAACTTAGAAGACCTAGAAGGCAGGTGTATGTGTATATATTAATTAATTTTTCAGATGCCAGATTGCGCTATTCAGATATTCTTGATAGTTGGCTTAGAAATCCGCCAGTTGGTATAATCCGCCAGTTGACTTAGAAGACCTGGAAGGCAGGTGTATGTATATATATTAATTAACTTTTCAGATGACAGATTGCGCTATTCAGATATTCTTGACAGTTGGCTTAGAAGCCCATCAGTCGGCTTAGAAGGCGTAACCAGCCATTTGGTGTATATATATTAGGTCATCCCATAAGTAATGCGGCATTTTTAATTTTTTTTTTTTTCCCATTTTTATCATTATTTTACGGATAGAAATCAAACAACTCTTTGAAGTTATTTATATTTAAATAAATATTTATTTAAATATAAAACTTCAAAGAGTTGTTTGATTTCTATCCGTAAAATAATGATAAAAATGAAAAAAAAAAATTAAAAAATGCCGCATTACTTATGGGATGACCTAATATATTCCCATCACCCCAGTTATTCCTTAATATTATATACAACCAAAATAAATAAATAAAACCACATTACATCATTCTGTTTATTTAACCGAGTTAAGGAAAATAATTCATGAAATATATAGGAATTAGATATACATTCAAAATAATATACAGCAAAAATACAAACATTAAGCGAAGGATATATATACACATTCTTAAATAATTATATTAGTTCAGGATAAAACTATATACACCCAGTATATAATATATATATATATATATATATATATATATATATATATATATATATATATATATATATATATATATATATAAATAAACAGCAAAACATATATATAAAATCAAAATGCTTACACCTTATGTTCTATCGCACTTAACTAAAATACTAAACTCGCACGTGATCGAGTCTACAGTTACATCATTGTTGCTTTGTACTATACAATAAATACGATTGAGCATTATTTCACCACTCAAGGTGTGCGGGCGCCTATGCTCGATGTAAAGGGCCTTCATATCGTTCAATACTATTTTTGTGCCCACCTTACAGTTGATTGGCAAATACAGTCAAAAGCACGCACAAAGAGGGAGTCGTTAGCCACAACTTCATTATTAAATTCAAGTTTATAAACAATCCTTTTCAATTGAGGGTTTTTTCTTACCGATCCGAGCTTTTCCATCGTGAACTCTTCTTCACAACGCATAGCGGCAATTGAAATAATCTTCTAAGTCGTAACGACAGCTGGTCATTATATAGCGGTACAATTCTTCAGGGTGAACAGTGTAGGCGAGCTCTGCCCTGTACCGCTCAAATCCTTTGTACCAGTGGCGTAACTAGGGTAGGGCAGGTGGGGCGCGTGCCCTGGGTGCCAAATTCGGGGGGGGCGCCATTTTTATGATTTTTAAAAAAAATTTAAGAGTAAAAACATGCTCTTTTGGAAATGTACCGGTACCATATCTCTAGCCATCGAATTTCCATGAATTTCAGATTTTTAACTTCATTTAACTTTATTAATTCATTCTATTTTTATTAGAATTTTATTATGAATTATTAATTTATTCTATTTTTTTGTTTCTTTCTCTAGAAAATTTTACCATGAAGCGAACATTACCGATACCGAAAAGTCCGAAAAAGAAGCTGAGTGGAGAAGAAGGCAGGAAGAAAAGAAAAATGCAAGAAGCAGAAGCTAAAAAGTCAAGTGGCTTTATGATGTCATTTCTTGAACAGCAATAAGCTGGTCCTTCATCAGCATTAACTGCATCAGATATGAGTGTTGACCAACCCGCCATTGTATCAGAAGGAGAATTAAGTGTCTTTCAAGAACCAGAAGTGTCTTTCAAGAAGCCAGAAGATACTAAAACTTTGAGAGCGAAAAGCAGGAAAAAACAGCACAGCCTATACCAGATGCGATTCAACATCACGATGTAGGCTTCTTGGAGTTTGATAAAATATCAAAAAAAGTAATTTTATCAGATGCCCTGAGGACAGAAATGGTCACATTGGGTTCGAAGTATTTTCAAAATAGTGAAGGGCCGTTTGTTCCCACACAAAACCGATCAATGAATGAAAGATGGTTTAAAAGAAAGTTGGGAAATGGATGTGGAGAAGTTTGGCGCTCATGGCTTGTTTATTCTCCAGAGAAGGAAGCAGCTTTTTGCTTTTGTTGTTTGCTATTTTCTCAAATTGATAATCAGTCCTCATTGGAGCAAGAAAATGGGTTCAATCATTGGAAAGCACCAGAAAGGCTTAGCATCCATGAAAATGCAAAAAATCATCGATACTGCTTCACCCAATAGAAGGAAATGGAAAGAAATCTTTTAGAAAACAGAGGAATCATTGACGTAGAGCTTCAAGCTCAAATTGCAACAGAAAAACAAAAATGGCGAGATGTTCTCCACAGAATTCTCCATTCCATAAAATTTTTAGCAACTCAGAACCTTGCATTGCGTGGTCACAAGGAATCCCTTAGACAGGAAGAGGAAAGCAATATTGGAAATTTTCTTGGGTTATTAAAATTGTTGGCAAGGTTTGATCCTGTCATGAAAGAACATCTGAGTATTGTGGAAAAGCACCCTGGAAGAACATCATATTTATCTCCGTTAGTGCAGAATGAATTTATTCAGCTGATGGCTTCTACTGTTCGCCAGAAATTGTTACAGAGCATTCATAAGGCCAAATATTTTGGCCTCATGTTTGATTCTACTCCAGATCAAGCACATCGAGAGCAAATGGCAGAAACAGTTCGTTATGTTGATATTGATTTTCAGGAGAAAACAATTTTTATAAAAGAGTCTTTTCTTGGATTTATCCAGTTAAAACGAAAGGATGCTGAAAACATTGTGGAAGTGATTTTGGAACAACTGAAAAAAGACAAAATGCCGTTAGAAGACTGTCGACCTCAATGCTATGACAATGCTGCAGTTATGGCTGGTTATAAAAGTGGTGTTCAACAGAGGATCATTGAAAAAAATAGCAAAGCTATTTTTGTAAACTGCGATAATTCACTGGGGAACAAATTTCAACTTTTTGTCTATTGAATTAGATTTGACAGTTAGTTCTAGGTAATTTGGGTGCGCTGAGCACGAATTTTTACTCGGTTTTGCTCTATCAGGTCCTGATTTTGCTCAACACCCCTCCTCTTTCGTCGTATTCATAAAAAGGTTTTTTTCTCAATACTCGCTGTCTTTTTGCAGTTACACATTATGCAACTAGGTTTTTATCTAGGTATTTGTACCTATTGTTATGGTATTGTTGTATTATGTATATTTTTATATGTAACACCCTAAAAATATTTTTAATTTTGTCATTTTTAACCCATTTTAATATTAGTAAATTAAGTTAAAAATATCATAGAATTCTAAAATTTTCTCGAGCGTTCCTGTTCTCTGTAGAGTATTCTAGAGGGACAACTAAAATATATAAAAGCGACTCGTTTCCAGAGTTAATCAGTCAATTCAATCAGTCAGTCAGTCAGTCAGTCAGTCAGTCAGTCAGTCAGTCAGTCGAGTTAGTTAATTAAGTTTGGGCATTAACATAATTTTGAATTGGCATATGATTTAGTGAGTAATTTTGTCATCGTGATTTAATATAGTTGATTTAATTAGACGTAATTTATATTGTACCTACTCATCCGTGTTTCTAGTTTAATTTCATAGATTGTAAGTACCTATTTCATAATAAGTACCTATTTAAACTAATTTTTGTGTTTATATTTCAGATTTTCTTAAATTTATATGAATTAAGGGCTTTAAATACCTTTACAAATTGGCAGAACAATCAAGCAATATGTCATCAAGCACTAGAAAGTTCAAATGCAAAAACAACCCTGATTCCTTCTGTTATATATGTGGAAATTTTACACTTCCACATCAACGAGCAAATATAACTGACTTCGTAAAAAGAGCTTACTTAGCTTATTTTGGCATAAAACTTGGGGACCAAGATAAATCGTGGGCTCCACATAAAGCCTGCACTATATGCATTGAAAGACTGCGACATTGGACGAAGGGTTCGGATTCAAAAATACCTTTTGGAGTTCCGATGGTAAGTTTATGATTTCATAAAACTACGTAATTTAATCACTAGTATACTGTAACTTACCTAAATGTAATTGTAACTTAGGTACATAAACAAAAATTTACAGAAAATGTTTATAAGAATCTCAAATATTGCATAAGGTTGAAACACACAGAAATGTTAAATGTTTGGGTGATAACTTTTGATAAAATTCATAAAAACAAGTCTCTCGTCGCTTTTGTTAACGCTTTACAATTTTTTTCCATATCAGGTGTGGCGAGAGCCTACTAACCACGAGACCGATTGCTACCTTTGCTTTGTCAAGACTTCGGGCTTCACTAAGAAAAATAAACATTGTATCGAGTACCCAAATTTCGACACCGCGATACGACCTGTGCTACATTCAAATGAGATCCCCATTCCAAAATTTAAGGGTCTGCCAACTCAAGAATTAGTTGAAGATGTTCCTGAAAATATTGTTATGCACGTTGAGGAGTCAGACACCGATTTTGACCCAGCGTATTTGAAAGTCAAAACGATCCGCAAAAGTTTAACCAGGCCGAGTTGAATGATCTTGTAAGGGATCTAAATTTGCCAAAAAAGGCTGCGGAAATTTTAGCTTCAAGACTTAAAGAGAAAAACTTGCTTACTTCAAACACATACATTTCATTTTACAGAAAAAGAGAAGAAGAACTTGTTAAATATTTTAGAACAGAGGATAGTTTAGTATATTGCTGCGACATAGTTGGTTTGTTAAAGAAGATGGGGGTTGAGTCTTACGATGCAAATGATTGGCGCTTGTTTTTAGACAGTTCGAAAAGAAGTCTTAAGTGTGTGTTGTTGCATAATGGCAATCTATACGGCTCGATACCGATTGGGCACTCAACAAAATTAAAAGAAAAGTATGAACATATAGAAAAGGTTTTAAATCTTATCAAATATAGGGAGCACGAGTGGATCATATGTGTTGACTTAAAAATGGTTAATTTTCTGCTAGGACAACAAGGAGGGTATACTAAATATCCCTGCTTCCTTTGCTTATGGGACAGCAGAGCCAAGGAAGAACATTATTTCAAACAAATCTGGCCAGCACGAACATCACTTACTGTCGGAGAAAAAAACGTAATTAATCCACCTTTAGTGAGCAGAGATAAAATCATATTTCCTCCTCTGCATATAAAACTAGGCCTCATTAAACAATATGTAAAAGCTTTAGATACGAACGGCGAGTGTTTCAAATATATAACTTCAAAATTTCCAAGTTTAAGTTATGAAAAAATCAAGGCGGGAATTTTCGACGGTCCACAAATAAGAACAATGATTAAAGACAGCAATTTTCCTAATGTCATGAATGAACGCGAAAAAAATGGCTGGTTCTCATTCGTGGACTTGATAGAAAACTTTTTAGGCAATTATAGGGCAGATAACTACGAAGAAATCGTAAAAAAACTTTTAAGGGACTACAAAGAGGTAGGTTGCAATATGAGCATAAAAATGCATTTTTTGAATAGCCATCTTGACCAATTTCCAAGTAATTTAGGTGATTGATGTAAGTGACGAACAAGGGGAGAGATTCCACCAAGATATCAAAATTATGGAGGAACGGTACCAAGGCCGCTGGGATTCCCACATGATGGCTGATTACTGCTGGTGCTTGAAAAGAGACCTGCCATCAACAAGCAAATACGCTAGAAAGTCTTACAAAAGAAATTTTTGCCACAGTGAAAGCTTCATATCTGTTTGTTTTTTTATTTTAAGTCATTTCTATCGTTATAATGTAATTTTACTGTAGTTTGAACTGCTTGTATTCATGAAACTTGAAAAAAAAATTTAACACATGACTTAATTTTTTAGTCCTAATTTGAAAAATCTGGAAAATGGCACATAGGCTGTCGACAAGAATCAGGACCTGATAGAGCCAAACCGAGTTGAAATTCGTATTCAGCGCACCCAAATTACCTAGAATCAAGTGTCAGATATCATTCAATAAAATACGTGTTGCCCAGTATAATCATTCTCTCAATTTGGTTGGAGTGCGTGCTGCTAACCATGATGCAGTGATGGTGACTTTTTTTGGTGCAATTCAGTCGCTTTATTCATTCTTTTCACGTTCAACTCTCCGTTGGCAAAAGCTGAAAGATGCCATACCAATAGTTGTCAAATCTGAATCTGAAACTCGATGGAGTTCCAGAACAGAGGCTGTGAAGCCTGTTCATGAATACTTTGATATTATAGTGGAACTCTTGCAAAGCATGGTTGATGATCAAAATGAAACTGCTGATACAAGAGGTGATGCAAGCAGAGGCGTACCAATACTTTTTGCCGCTCGGGGAAAATGCCCCCCCCCCCCCGCAACAATTTTCAATTTTAAAAACAATTCCTTTACAAAAATACACTTCTAAACAAAACTTTTATTGGAAGAAAAACTTAAATAAAGCAACTTCAATTTTAACAATACTACATAATGTACCGTACATAATACACTACATAATTTTAACAATAACTATATAATGTATAATGTTATTTTATTTATTTGTCGGGTTCGAAATCCCAGCTGAGCCGTGAACGGCCAAATTCTAAAGGGCAAGTTCTACCTAAAGCCCAAGTTAAGCTAAATTAAACCTTACGGATTTGAGATCCTATTAGGTCCTACCTCAGGGTAACCTCAGGGTTGCTGACTCGATGCGGGCCTAACTTAGATCTTAAATTACATGAACTTAAAAAGTAAACAAAAGGGTACTATTTGTGGTCTTCTTTCTGAACCTTGCAACAACAACGCAACCTGGACTATTGCACGATGCAACAATCATGTATCTAAACAACCAAACTGAATTGCAAGAGAGCTCTCTATCAAACCACACCTTTACGTACGACCTTCCACAAACGAGTAGAAAAGACGCGCAGCGTCTCAAAATGATGCCAACAGTGTGACCAAACAATGATGCCACAAGAGCTCAAAAATGCTAGCTCTAAATTAATTTAATTTTTCACTAACCTTACAATTATGAGATGGATATATATACACACCTTAACTTAATATATACAAGCAATGCTGCATCAATCAGCTTAGTCATCGTATCGCCTTGGGACAACAATGGTTCTTCCTCTTCTAGATTTTCTAACACTCCCCACCGAAGAGGCATTGTTGTCATTACCTTCTGCAAGGTTAGCCAAGCCTGCTTCATGAGGCTGTAACTCAAATGTTTCATCTTGACTATCTGTGTTTTTGCTGATTTCTAAAGCATAGAGTTTTTGTATAGGTCTCTTTAACTTTCCTCCTGAAGTCTTTACCAGTGCAGACCTAACTAAATTGTCTTTGCCAACAAACAACTCTTCAATTATGCCAAGCTTCCAGCATTGCCTTGGTCTTTCATCCCCAATCATTACCACTTCTCTAACTCCAGCATGTAACAGCTTATGATGAGTATCCAGGATCAAAAGGTCCACAAAGTGCCCCCCAGAAGGTAGCAAAATTGGATGTCTTTTCTCCTCTGGAAGCCCAGAAAACTGTAGTCTACCTCCTACTCTCAATAAATCCTGATCCAAAAACACATCCAAACCCTTGAGCGCAGAATGTGTTGGTAGAACCTGTAATGGATGGCTGGTGAGCAATTCTCTCTCTTCACCAAATTTTTCCTTCTGCATATATACCACCCAGTATTTCCTGGCTTGCTGAATCTCATTACTGTTCAGAATTCCTTCCCTTCTTGTTTCTCTCTTAATGTTGTTGGTAAATCTATATACCCATGCTGTCACTCTTAACAATCTTTTCAGACTGCTAATGTCCTCAAGTCTCAATATGGGGTCCTGCTGCATAACTTGACAACTGTTCACAGCGCATTTTCTCACCTCACTCACCCATGCTTCTTCAGCCTGGCATTCTCCTACAATAGGCTGATTAGAAGGCCAGTTTTCACTTCCAAGTTTTAGCCACTCTGGCCCATTCCACCACAAACTTGATTGTGAAAGATCTTTCACCGAAATTCCTCGTGTTGGTAAATCAGCGGGGTTTTGGATGCCTGGACAATGCTTCCATTGCTTGGGATCTGTGTGCGCTTGAATTTCCTCCACCCTATTGGCAACAAATGGTTTCCATTTCCTTGCCTGACTTCTTAACCAGTGCCAAACTATAATGGAGTCTGTCCAATAATAGCTTGGAATTTCATAGAGGGCCAAAGACTTTCGCACTGTAATTGCAAGCCGACTAGCAATAACGGCACCCATCAATTCCAACCTTGGAACAGAAAGCCTTTTCAAAGGTGCTACTCTACTCTTTGCAGCAACCAACCTGCAACTTACTTCTTCTTGCAATGCGCCTCTTATATAAATACAAGTTGCATAGGCTTCCTCACTTGCATCACAAAAGATGTGCAGCTCCAAATTGTCTGGACTATTGTTCAACTCTCCAAAGTACCATCTTGGGATTTCAATGTCTCCAAGATGTGCCAATTCTTTGAACCAATATTTCCACCTTACCACCATATGATCAGGTAACTCTTGGTCCCAACCAAGTCCAATTTCCCAGAGGCTCTGAAACCAAATTTTTGACTTTATCACAAATGGAGCCAGGAATCCAAGAGGATCAAAGACCTTCGAAGCCAAACTAAGAGCTGTACGTTTTGTCCACCTTGTCTCATTCTCGGCCAGCTCTACTAAAGATTTCCATTGAAGGTAAACAAATCATCATCTTGCTGCCAAACGATGCCTAGCACCTTTGCGTCTATTGCCCACAACTCCTTAATACCAGAATCCTCAATACTTTCTGCTGCGTCAGGTACTACAGAGGAATGACTCATAAACTCTTGTAATTGCGAATGATTGGTCTGCCATTTTCTGAGCTCCATGCCAGCCTCCCTCATTATAGCTCTAGCCTCCATGAATATCTGTTTAGCCATTTCTGTATTATCCACGGAACATAGCAAATCATCAACATAAAAATTTTTCCTTATGTGTTCAATAGTGTTAGGATAGACTTCAGAATATTTCTTAAAATGGTACTGCATAGTAGCTGCCAACAGAAATGGACTAGAGCTGAGGCCAAACAACACTGACTTCATTCTATATGCTTGAACCTTAGGTTCATTTTCCAACAAGTCTTTCGTATCCACCCACAGATACCTTACTGCATCTCTGTCCTCTGGTTTTAACTTATCCGCAAAAAGGCTTGCTTCACATCTGCAGTCAATGCTACTCTACCAAACCTGAATCTCAGTAACAAGGAAAATAAATCTGCATTTAAATTTGGCCCAGCATCCAAACAGTCATTCAAGGACACACCACCTTTGTCCTTGGCTGAGCCATCAAAAACTACCCTCAGTTTGGTGGTAGTTTTGTCTCGCCGTACCACTGCATGGTGTGGCAGATAATGTGCCTCCTGGCTCACCAGCTCACCTTGCACCCTTTCAGCATAGCCCTCCCTTACATAACTTAGGATGGCCTCATCGTATTCAATTAACAACTCCTCATTTTTTCTTAGCCTGTACAATGAAGTCTCCAACCTCCGATTAGCTAGCTGAAGGTTTGAACCGGGTTTGCAAGAATCCTTCCATGGTAGGCCAACTTCATAGCAACATCTCTAAACCCAATCCCCTTTTCAAAGTGCTCTAAAACATCATTGTTCACTGTACTTGCCTGGTTGTCCTTTATACCAATAGATTCAAGTTCCCAAAACGCTTTCAAATGCCTTTCCAGACCATGGCTGTTCTCCTCAATCTTAACAAAGAGAGCCTTAACTTCCATTTCATTGCAATAACTACCATGTAGCATCCAGCCTAGCTTACTTTCAATAGCTACTGGGCCTTGAGATGTACGGACAATATTACCAGTGATGAAGTCCCAATAATAGTCAGCTCCAATCAAAAGACTAATATCTTCTGTTCCCTCAAACTTATTATTGCCCAAATTAATTCCTTTAACTTGCAATTCTTGGACACATGCCATATCTAAACAAGTAGTGACTGGAGCACAAAGTTCCTCAATCTCTACAGCTTGGACCTTGATAGTGGGACTTTGCGGTAACAACCCTTTAACCAGAACTTCTACCTTCTTAAATTTGGTTCGGTTTTGAACGGAACCCCCAAACCCAGAAATTCTTAAATTTTCCCTCTTAAGTTCTTTAAACTTCAATTTTCTGGAAATTCTGGTCTTAATAAAACTACACTGGCTACCACTATCAAACAACACTCTTACAGTAGCTTCTCCCTCATTCCCAATTAATAAGGCTGCAGTTGTTTGCAATAATCCCCCTTTACTTTTACTCCCTTGCATAGCAGTGGCATGTGCCACTGATGTCTCTACTTCTGGGGTAGGCCTACTAAGAGTGTTTTCACACAATAATGGCTGATGCCTACCATGACATTTTTTGCACAAAATTTTAAACTTACAAAACCTTGCTCTATGACCTTTCAAAAAACATTTAAAACATGCTGTGGACTTAGTTACCCTGTCCTTTCTCTCCTCAAAGGGTAAGGCCTCAGCCACCTCACATTTATATGACTTGTGGTTGCCTTCGCAAAATATACACTCCTTGATTCCCTTTAATTTATTCTCAGAGGAGGCATGTAGAGCTGACACTGTACCTGGGCTATTCCTTTTTGTGGAAACTTTGGTGCTGTGCCTGCCTTTGTCCTCTTGTTTACCATCCCACTGTGCAAACTCAACTCCCTCTCGTCTTGCTAATTCTGTGCCTAAAAGACTTAACATCTGCTGAAGGGGGATGTACACATGTTCTGCAGAGTGTCCCCTACTTAATTCAAGCAAAATTGAGCTAGGCAATTTAGACTCCAGTGTAGGAACCAACATTATACCATACTTTTCCATTCCTACACCCAAGTTGTCCAGGGACCTAGTTCTAATTTCAAATTCATCATATAACTGCCGTAACTCCTTGACACTATTAGGATTATTAACAGGAGGTATAGTTAAAAGTGCACGGAGGTGGCTTTTAATTAAGATCTCTGGCTTACCAAACCGTTTCTTTAATATATCCCAAGCCACATTATAATTAGCCTCTGTTAATGCTAATCCGGCTATAGTCTTTGCTGCCTCCCCTTCCAAGAGGGACCGCAAATAATTAAACTTCTCCACGGCACTTAACACTTGACTAGAATGAACTGCTGATTGAAAACTGTCTGCCCATCCTTGCCATTCCTGAATACTCCCAGAAAATGTTTTGAGTACAAGCCTCGGTAATTGAACTACAGATCTGTTAACCTTAACTTCACAAGCATCATTTGTTGAGTGTTGTGTTTCATTATTAGACCTGGTCTCTAACTGTACTGAGCTGCTAAACTCTTTTGCTCGGAGGCCTACGTTAATCATATCATCAATAATCTCTTCAAAGTAAATTATGTTATTTTCTATTTCATCCTCTTCTATAAGAGCCTCAATTTTAACATTTACCTCACTTAGAGCAACCTTTTTAGTTTCTAATATGGCAAGCTTCGCAGTCACTAAGCGTAAATCCTCTTGCTCTATGGCAGAATCTATAGTGGCAATGACCTTTGTAATTAGACCTTTGTAGGCACTTCTCCTTTTTATAAATTTGTTCAATTCAGATGCACTCATCTTCAATGTAAACAACCCTTGGGCTCAATACCAAATGAGCTGAATTGGCAGAAATACTTAACCAAACTGATCAAACGCAAATTTTACTTTCAAATAAACTGAATTGCTGAGTGGGGTACTAACCAAACACCAGTATGGAATACCAAATTTTCCACCCCAGGACCTTAATTCAATAATGACCCAAAATTAACCAAACCGGAAAAAAAGTAGGCCAAAAAACGACAGACGACTGGCCAAGTTTCGCAATTGGGCGACCAAACTTTACCCTGGGACCTTAATTCAATAATAACCCAAAATTAACCAAACCGGAAAAAAAGTAGGCCAAAAAACGACAGACGACTGGCCAAGTTTCGCAATTGGGCGACCAAACTTTACCCTGGGACCTTAATTCAATAATAACCCAAAATTAACCAAACCGGAAAAAAAGTAGGCCAAAAAACGACAGACGACTGGCCAAGTTTCGCAATTGGGCGACCAAACTTTACCCTGGGACCTTAATTCAATAATAACCCAAAATTAACCAAACCGGAAAAAAGTAGGCCAAAAAACGACAGACGACTGGCCAAGTTTCGCAATTGGGCGACCAAACTTTACCCTGGGACCTTAATTCAATAATAACCCAAACCGTCTAGGCCTAACTTGGGATACAATTTGCACAATCAGAACTTTGCCGAAAAATGGTCACTGACTCAGTCTTGGGGTAGAAACCGGTTCTGAAGGACCATGTTATTTTATTTATTTGTCGGGTTCGAAATCCCAGCTGAGCCGTGAACGGCCAAATTCTAAAGGGCAAGTTCTACCTAAAGCCCAAGTTAAGCTAAATTAAACCTTACGGATTTGAGATCCTATTAGGTCCTACCTCAGGGTAACCTCAGGGTTGCTGACTCGATGCGGGCCTAACTTAGATCTTAAATTACATGAACTTAAAAAGTAAACAAAAGGGTACTATTTGTGGTCTTCTTTCTGAACCTTGCAACAACAACGCAACCTGGACTATTGCACGATGCAACAATCATGTATCTAAACAACCAAACTGAATTGCAAGAGAGCTCTCTATCAAACCACACCTTTACGTACGACCTTCCACAAACGAGTAGAAAAGACGCGCAGCGTCTCAAAATGATGCCAACAGTGTGACCAAACAATGATGCCACAAGAGCTCAAAAATGCTAGCTCTAAATTAATTTAATTTTTCACTAACCTTACAATTATGAGATGGATATATATACACACCTTAACTTAATATATATACAAGCAATGCTGCATCAATCAGCTTAGTCATCGTATCGCCTTGGGACAACAATGGTTCTTCCTCTTCTAGATTTTCTAACATATAATGCCTAGTTAAATTTTCGGACTTTCATAACAGAAAATTCATGGATGATTTTTTCTATGTCCATTGTCTCTGCAACTTCGCGTTCAATTGAAATAATCGCCAAATTGCTCAGTCTAGAGTGACTTATAGTTGACCTGAGGTAAGTTTTTATAAGTTTCAGTTTCGAGAAACTTCGTTCGCAATTTGCCACGGACATGCATGTAGTTAGACAGATCCGGAGGGCAATTGTTATATGAGGCAAAGATTCCATTAGATCCCATTTAACGATCCACTGAAGTAGTTTTAACATATCCCAGTTCTTTGGATCATCGTCGACGCTTATGCTTTCGAAACTGAGCAAATGTCTGCGCAAACGCTTTATTTCTTCCAGTAGACTTCCTGGATTAATGTCATTGTAGATGGAAGAAAAATTATTGACCTTGGTATTAATTTCTTCATCTTTGGACTGATTCAAAAGGTACGAAGGAGACACAAATTCAAAGCGATCATTCATGTTTTTAAGACAAACTGTGCGTTTTTCAATTTCTGCTAATAAACGATCCATGATTTCAAAAAATTCTCTGCGTACATCCTCTTGCACGGTCAATCCAGCATCACGAGCTTGCTCTCCAGGCATTTTTCTCCGTCTCCTGACTCTGCGGTCTATACTGATATCCATTTCATTACAGAACTCTTCGGCGGCATCTGCAGCGTTTGATACTACTGCCTCTCGTTCATTAGTTAAAAACACGGATAAAGAGTTCATTTTTAATGCACACTGGTCCAAAGCAAGTCCCTTTCTTTGAAAATATAGCTGAGCATCATTGATTTCTTTCAGCACTGGATCCCAGAAAAATAAGTACACAATGAATATGTATGACATGATGGAGGTCAACAGAGCTTCAGCATCGCCCTTTGTGTCCAGATTTTCGGAGACCCTTCACTCAGTTCTTCCAAGGCACTAACAACGTGAGTCAAGTTCTTCTTAAGACTAGAAACAGCATCATACTTAGCACTCCACCGCGTATCAGAGACTCGCTTGACAGTGATTTTGGAATGTTTTGTTAAGACATCCCAACGATGAGTAGAGGAAGAAAAGTAGACGAAAATTCGTTCAATTGTTCCAAAGAAAGTTACAGCATTAGGACTCAGTCCCGCGGCATGAACTCCAGCCAAGTTCAGCGAGTGGTTATTGCAAGGAATGAAAACAGCGTGTTTGCTAACATCAAGAATTCTGCGTTGAACTCCAAGATGAATACCTGCCATCGTAGCAGCATTGTCATACCCTTGACCATAACAATTCTGGATATCCAGCCCATCCTCACGGAGCTTAGTGACAATGAGATCAGTAACTGCCTCAGCAGTCTTCCCCTCTAATTTAATAAAATCAACGAAGGATTCCTTCACCTCTACATTACCATCTTTAATCGACACATAGCGAATTACCTAAGACATCTGATCAATATGCGATATATCTGGTGTACTATCGAAAATTATTGCAAAGTACTTTGCACTAGACACATTATCAATTATACATTTTCGAACATTACAGCCGATTAGTGTGATGAACTCATTTTGAATGTTAGGTGACAAATACGTAGTGGATATCTTGTCAGTCATTTGTAGTTTTGTAAGATGTTCCCTAATTACTGGGTCATATTTGCCCATTAGTTTTATTAACTCCAAAAAGTTTCCAGAATTGCCAGCTAGCCCAGCTTCTTCATTTAAGTTCTCTCGGTGCCCTCGGAATGCAAGATCTTGTTTTGCCAAGAACATGATGCAGTCATAAATTCGTCTCAGTACTTCTTTCCACTTAGCAGTAGCATGTTTTATTTGCAACTGATGTGCATTATCTATTGTAGCATTCAACTGAAGGCGCATAGACAACTCTTTCCATTGTTCAAAGCATCGGGTATGATATGGACTGTTTTCATGTTCAGGTACTCTTGGATTCAGTTTCCTCCAGGCAAAAAATCCTTCTTCTTTTCCAAATGCACTGGAGATGTTGTTGAAGAGACGACAGCAAAAGCAATGCAAGCTACATTTTGAAGGTGAGAAGATTAGCCATGACCTTTCAATTTTTTCGCCATTTTCCAAAGTTTTGAAATACCAAACTTTTGACATTGACCTATTGTTTGAATCAGCTGGAAAGGGTACATTCATGTTTTTCAAATGTGATGGTCCACGTTTAATGAGTTCGATTCTCAAATTGTCCGTCATTGGAACGGGCCAGTTGCCAGAATCGTTAAACAGACTCTGTGGGTGATGGGTGGGTGGGTGACTTTGTGATGTAGATGAGGGTTGATCCTGATTATTTGGGGGTTCACTTGAAGTTGCCGCTTGAACATCTATCTCTAAAGATATATCACATTGCGGTTGATCTCCTTGCTTCCCAGAAGGCACTGAAGGTGTGTCTGAGAATCCCATTAACTGATGAAATCGCTTAGCAGCACGCTTGCCTTCCTCCTCTTTTTTTTCGCGAAGATTCTTGTATGCAGCACCACTCAGTCTCTGTCGTTTGCTCATGTTTGCTAATTCAGTAGGGTATCTGCAAAATAAAACAACCATTAATTAATTATTAACATCATCAAAGCTCAAAGAATGCAAAGCCTAACCTAAATAATATAGGGAAAGTCTGAAAAATAGGGCTGGCAACCTTTCCGATGTGAAAATTTAACGCAACTATTTGTGGAAATAGTGACATTGAGGTGGCATATATAGCATTTAATGATGATTTTTCATCAAACCATGGATATTTTGTACACAAATAACGCGCGACAATGATGAGATATAATTTTTTGGAGGGTTGCATTTTAAAACATAAAAACCCAAAATTTTGCATACTGCGCCCGCCTGACAGTAATTTGCCGCCCCTCGGGAAGTGCCACTCGGGGCGGTCGCACCTCTCGCCCCTCTCTTGATACGCCACTGCTCACGCAGCACATCATGGATGGCATCAACTCCAGACGACCAGCTCAACGTACACTATTAGCAACAATAGACATTAGTAAAGCATTTGATGCTATCCCACGCTTCCCTCTCATAAACAAAATACTCAACACAAACATGCACAATAACACCAAAAGGTGGCTGAGCAACTATCTTTCAGGAAGATACTCACATGTCACATTTAATGGCAAGTCATCCAAAAACAAGCTTTTTCCGAACGGGGTCCCTCAAGGCTCTGTTCTCTCACTAACACTCTTCAACTTATACATGCATGACATTCCAACACCCATAGATAACAAGCTTACATTATCATCATATGCAGATGACATCACTCTAACATCCACCCACAACAACATCGACACCGCTACAAATAACCTACAAACATACATAAACAGTATACAAGACTGGCACACACACACAATAGACTCAAAGTAGCGCCCACAAAATCAACCATCACCTTGCTTACAAGCAACACAAAAGAACACCAGGTAATTCCACAGCTTACACTAAACAACATCAACATTCCATACACTCACAGGACCAAAATACTTGGGGTCACATACAACACATCATTATCTTTTGCAAACCACATTCAGGATGTTAAAAACAAATGTACGTCAAGACTTAACACGCTTAGGGTACTAACAGGCACAAACTTTGGACACTAGCAGGAAACAACATCACTCATATACAAACAATATATTCGCTCAGTTATGGACTATGCTAGCCCATGCTGGGCACCCATTATCTCAAACACACACATAAACACCTTACAGTCAATACAAAACAACGCACTTCGTATCATTACAGGATGCACTCAAACAACACCAATAGAACACCTGCACACAGAAACAAAAATACTGAAAGTTAGGGAACATTTAGACATGAGGGGAACACAATTCATGGCAGCAGCGACAACTAACCCACAACACCCTTGCCACTACATGTACAATCACGCACCGACACCTCGCACCATTAAGGTAACACCAGAGAGACATTATAACCAAATACTCCATTCCATACCACGCCCCACAGACATCACACAGTACAGAAAACACATACACACACACCTAACCCACAAAGCACTAACACGACTCGGTCCGAATGCAGTCCTAGGTGCGAAGCCGCCACCCATTAAAAAGATCAGCCTGAGCAGATCGGATCGAGTTAACTTAGCACGATTCCGATGTGGACATCACCTCAACTTACGGACATATAAACACAGACTAGACAACTCCATAGACGACACCTGCCACCTGTGCCACGACACACCACAAACAATTGAACACATTATGACAGACTGTACCGCTCTAGCACAACAACGAACACAACACAACATCACTAGTGCGCTGAACCTCTGGTCCACTCCGAAGAGGGCGATCGGTTACCTGCGTGCCGCCGGCTTGCTCGATCAGGGTGGGCTGATCGACTAAACAACAACAACAACACAGATACAACTTCTTGCAAAAACATATTTGTGAAGAACAGACTAACAGAAATAAAAAATGCAAACACATCCCTTGGTATCAAATTTAGGTACATACAAACAAAACAGAATCCTGCAGACTTTTTGACAAGAGGGCTCTCTTACAAACTGTTGTAAACAAATAAAATTTGGTATGAAGGGTCTGAATGGCTAACATGTGAGGATCTTTGGCCAGCCAAAGTAGTTAACCTCACACTCAACTCTACAACAACTGAAAAGATCACTGAGGACAAACCTATTTTTTACTATAAACATTATTCAGACACCAACAAACTCTTGAGAATTACAATCTATTGCTGCAAGTTTGTCAATAGCTACCTTCTCAAACACTGTCCTCAGAAGGCCTTTTCTAACTTAACAGAAACTGCAACAAAACACTGGCTCAAACAGATACAAGCTTCAGAATTTGACAAGGAGTTGAAGTATCTTAGGTCCAGTAACACATTAAACAAAGGAATTCCTTCACTTGTCATGGATCTAAATCTGTACCTGGATACAGAGGGTCTGATAAGGTGTAAAGGAAGGCTTAACACGTCAACTTTGACTTACAACTCTAAGCACCCAATTCTTCTTCCGAGGAGGAATCACTTCACAAATCTCATCATCAGGGATACCCACAACAAAATACACCACATAGGGGTCCCACAAACCCTGACGGAGCTGAGAAAAACTTACTGGCTACTAAAGGGTAGAACTGAAACAGAAAATTTTAAACACATGCATTCCTTGTAAACGTATCCATTCACGACCCTTTAAGACCCCAAGCCCTCCAGACCTACCTGTGGAACGAGTAACATTTACTCGGCCATTTGAAACCACGGGTATTGACTACACTGGAGCGGTGTTAAAAAAAAAAATTGGGTAGAAATAACCACATATATTTCCAAATAAAATATAGACAAAACAAATATTTACCACAAAATAAATATAGAATAAAAATAATAACTCGTTTCTAACCAACCAACTAGTGAAGTTGGGTTTCCCTAATTAACAAAAAGAAGAAAAAAAAAAAGTTTCTGAGACAAAGAAAGAAACAAAGAAAGAGTTTTCGGTGAACCTTTGTAGTTATAGGACGTACCTATAATTGCGTGAAAACAAAGCGTTTAAATTAGATTACTGAAACCAGTTAGTTTAAGGCTTGGTTGTACAATTTACACCCTGATTGTGTAACCACCAAACTTAATAGTCCACTTTTCTTACATTAAGTGCAGAGTCTAAGTGTTACATCAAAGGGCCAGGCTTTGCCAATTAGGCCTAGGCCCATATACTGAGATTCATACTTAAAACTTCTATTAATTGTTAATTACGATTTAGACTTTATCACTTTCTAATTGTAACCTTCTAGTCTCTGAATAGGATAAGTCCATTGAGTTAGGAGTCCTCGGCTCGGCTCGGGCTTTTGCCTAGGCTGAGTTCTGGGGATTCGCCTAGTTCCGATATGGCTACCAGTTCGGACCTCGAGAGGTTGCGAAGTAAAAGGTTGCATGAATCCGATTCAGAGGAGGATGTCTCTCTTGCTCCATCGGTTATTCGGGCTCTTTCTCCTTCTTTACGTTCGCCCCCACCAAAGGTTAGGAGTAGAGAGGTAGATGGGCCTTGTGATGCTGGTGTGGTTGGAGATGTTTCTACCCAATCTGGTCTCTAGGGACTAGGTAATGTTGGGCCTAGCCGGGCTCCTCCTACTGGGCCTATGGCCCGTATAGATTCAGAGCTCTCAGACCCAGTGAGGGCATCCTTTTTATATAGAATTACTCCCATGAAACAAGATATCTCTTTTGCGTCGAGACCATTGGCCTTTAGCATAGCACTAAGGGATTCGCCTTTCTATGGGTTGGGTATGCAGGCACCAGTCTTCCAGAGACGCTCTGGCACGGTACAAATAAAAACTACCTCTGCCCTTCCCTCCCAGTTTTTGGGAACTCCCTGGAAGTTGGGCCCATGGGAGGTGGATTGTTCTTTAGTTAACGACACTCATATTGTGCATGGTGTTATAGGACCTACCGTATAGATTTGGAGGAAGATCTACTAGCTATTAAGGATGAGTTAATTCATAATGATTATCCAGTAGCAAATGTCAGTAGACTTAAAAAAGA
Organism: Bathynomus jamesi; assembly: GCA_023014485.1. Classification (NCBI taxonomy): domain Eukaryota; kingdom Metazoa; phylum Arthropoda; class Malacostraca; order Isopoda; family Cirolanidae; genus Bathynomus; species Bathynomus jamesi. The sequence goes on from JAJOZX010007914.1 coordinate 198,933, forward strand.
ACAGGTTCAACATATGTTCCAATTCAACAGGTTAAAGTCTCTTTCAATGCACAAGTTCTTCCAGTAAAGATCTATATAGCTTATATACCATATAGAGTTCGTCAGTTTATTCCACATCCAATTCAATGTTTTAAGTGCCAGGTATTTGGTCATTTAAAAGTACATTTAAAAGTAATGACTTTCCTGTTCTACCAAAACCTATTGTGTCAAGAGAGGAGACTCAAGGCTTGGATGTGGTGGATCTCTCCCCCCCCTTCAAAATTCTTGGAGTGGGGTTGTGAGGGGAAGACCTGGCTCGACTATGGCAATGTCCCAGGGGCCACCTGGGGTGGGGGTGGATGGTAGGGCTGCGGTCCCTGAACCCTCTACCCCTTTTGGACCTATGGCTCTGTCATCAGACATCATTAAAGTTCTATGTTTAAGTTTATTCAACTTCACCCTTCAGAGTGGTAGTAGTCTCTCCAAGAAGACTTTGAGTACATTATCCAATTTTGTTTCTTTATTTAATGACGCTTTTCACACTGACCTCAAAACTGACCAGCTGATAAAATTCCTTGATAAACTGAAACCTAAGCCTACACCCAAACAGAAACGTCATGTCCAAATTCGCAAACCCACTTAACATTTCATATTCAAAGGTTTCTAACCTCTTGTTTGCTCAATGGAATGCCCGCAGTCTCCAGTCTAACTTGTCAGAATTTAAACTTTTTATTTACACCAAAAAACCCCATTTAGTGGCACTTTGTGAGACCTGGTTAACCTCTAGACTCCAGCCTACTTTTATTAATTATACTCAGATCAGAGCAGATGGGGTTGGCCGAGGGGGTGGGGGTTTGCTATTTCTGATTCGTTCAGATTTGTGCTTTTGACCATTCCCTCTCCGTCCCTTTCCAACAGGAGTTCTCGAGGTCCTTGCTTTATCTTTAAAAGTAAACAATGGTACTTTAGTTATACTCACAGTTTACAATCCACACCTTTCATTAACCACTATAGAAATCGAACACTATGCTGGTCAACTCGGTCAACAAGCTTTTATTTGTGGTGATTTTAATGGTAGACACAGGGCTTGGGATACAGGTATGTTAGGTTCTCCAACACCAACTGCCTTAAATTTATTTAATTTTATTCTTTCTTCAGATTTTGTGTTATTGACTCCAGTAGATCTCCCAACAAGATTTAACGTTAATAATGGAAGTTATTCAACGTTGGAGCTCTCATTACGTAGAGGTAGGTTTGCTCCTAACTGTACTGTGGCCATTGGTGGAAGTCTGGGTAGTGACCACTTTCCTGTCCTCACTGCTCTGCAAATTTCACCGGTAACCACTCCTCATAAACGACGTCCAACTTGGAAACTACGTGACATAGATTGGAGAATTTGGTCTAGAGCACTTCCGGATGCCCCTGCTATGGAAGGATCCTTAGATGAGAAAATACAACACTTTACAGCCTTATTAGTGGAAACAAGTACCTCTACACTGAAGAAGACAACGGGAAATTTTGTTCCTAAATACCACAAACGCTGGTGGACAGAGGATTGCAGTGTGGCAGTGGCCACCTGCCGTCGGGCTCGGCGTTTTTATTCTCATCACCCAACTCTATATAATAAGATCCTCCTAAATAAGGCAACTGCTATAGCTCGTCGTACTATTCGTCAGGCAAAGCGAATTTCATGGAGTCGGTTTTGTTCAAACCTCAGTTTCACTACACCTTCCACTGAGGTTTGGACTCAAATTAGAAAAATCATTAAGGGTACAGATTCACACTTCACTTACCCTATTGTTGTAAATGGTTCCATATTAAGTGATATACGTGACAAAGCAGAAGTTTTGGGGGCCTTCTTCCATTCATTTTTTGGGACTGTAGCAGTTATTGAAGATGAGGAATTTTGCAGGGACATGCAGTCTTCCTTATTGATTACAATGAAGATTATAACCTGGACTTCACATTGCAGGAATTACAATTCTCCTTAAGGTAATGTCAACATACAAGAGGTGGTGCAATGGGACTGGATAATATACATAAATATTTTCTTAGTCATCTTCCATTGGAGTAATTGCCATTTCTATTATCAGCATTCAGTGATAGCCTGAGCACAGGGGTCTATCCTTCATCATGGAAACAGGCAATCATGATTCCTATCCTCAAACCACAGAAAAACCCTTCAAGTCCATCTTCATATCGTCCCATATGCTTATTATCCTGCTTGGGTAAAGTACTAGAGAGGATGGTCCATCAGCAGTTGCTATGGATTTTTGAAACTTGTCCATTTTTCGAGATTCGCAGTGTGGTTTCCGTAAGAGAAGCACGGTGGATCAACTTCTGAGGTTGGAAACTTTCATACGCCAAGCTCTCCATGGAAAAAATATGTTCTTATATTTTTTTACCTCAGTCGAGCTTTTGATACCATCTCCCATACTGGCCTACTTTATAAGTTAGGCAGTTTGGGGATTCATGGTAGATAACTAAGATGGTTGGACAACTTTTTGTCTAACCGCACATTTCAGGTGCTAATTAATGATGTCTACTCAACACCTTTCCCCTTTAAAAAAGGGTGTACCCCAGGGTTCAGTTCTTAGTCCATTGTTATTCACAGCATATCTCTCCGATATGCCAAGTATTGATCCAGTTCAATCATCAGAGTTTGCTGATGATACAGCTTTCTATGTGGCAACTGACACCCCTTTAGAAGCCCAACAGATGTTGCAAAAAGCAACAGATAAGTTCTCATCTTGGTGCAGAACCTGGGGTCTTTCCCTGAATCAAGAAAAATCTAACATTATGTTCTTTACACATCAAAAGGTTTCAGTGAATCCTATTATCCAAATTAGTAACACCCCAGTAGCTATGGTCACATCCTACCAGTTTTTGGGAGTAGTCCTTGACAGCCCCAGACTGACTTCGTCTTGTCATATTAACTACCTGGTAACATCTTGTACGAAACGTTTAAACTCGTTAAAATCTGTTGCCTCTCATCGATGGGGTGCAGATCGATCTACGCTTCTCACTTTTTATCGATCATTTATCTTAGGAAATATAAAGTATGCTGATGTTGTTTATGATTCAGCCTCTTTCACCTTGAAGAAGAAACTAGAAACATTGCATAATTCTGGCATGCGCCTTATTTTGGGTGCCCGGCTGCCCGCCCATCAACTCCTATTATTGCCCTGCAGGGTGAGACTAGTCTCCATGCCCTTCAGTATGATAGATATATCTCTACACTGAAGAAGTACTTCAATATTCTGGCTTCCCCCTTTTCCCACCCCTTACGTCAGTCATTCGAGGTTGATTATCCTTTGATCCTTGCAGTGGACTAGACTGTCGCAAATAAGCCACCTTTCTTCGTTAGAGCTACTGGACTTCTTAATAAGTATCAATTACATTTTAAATTTTTTTACAGTTCCAGTATTCCCTTCTTTCCCACCTTGGAGATTGCATTTAGTACCAACCTGTCTGTCTCTCCCATTTTTATATGAACCTCCTGTCCCCAAAGAAGTGATTGTGCAGTGTTTCACAGCATACTTGGAAGAGAAGTATCCAGATTACTTGTATATTTATACTTGCGTTCGGAACTTTCGCCGCCGTAAAAGAATTTTAAAAAATAAAAAATAAGTTGACGATTGGTTAGGTTAAGTCGTAATATTTTCGTTAGTTTTAACGTTTTATTTGATGGATTCATTTAAAAAATGTCTCCTAAAGATCCTAGCGTAGTTTACGTTCTATTATGTACTTTTACAACATATCCATATTCTTTTGCCTCCATTTTCTAATATTTCTTGATGAAGTTGCAATTGATAGCATTAGATAACAACCTGCATCATCTAGGCTTGCAGAAGCATCGGCAATTAGTGATCTTGCAGATAATTGGGAGTTAGTAGCAGTCGTTTTCATACTTGCTATTGTGGCGTACACTTTAGGCTTTGATGGGTTTGCAGAATGACTATGCTCACCAAATGTTTTGCAAATTACTATTTTAGCGTCACTTTCTAAAATTGTATGCACTCTTGCCTTGCAGTTTTTTATTTCACACTTCCAATACGATTTTTTATCACATTTTCTGTCGATTCGGTACACGTAATTAACATCGTCAACTAATTTTTCTCCTCCTCGGCTGCTTTTAACTGTATATGGCATCCTAGAGGGCTTAAGTAATGGAATATAAATGTAAGCACTGCACCGAAATAAACTATTGTGGGCGGAGCTTAGGGGTAGACCATTTAGCTCAAAGACAAGGGCATATAATTTTATAAAACTTTGACAGTATCTGTTATTGCATGTGCAGTATCAGTTTAAACCATCAAAAATGGTTTTTAAAAACCTAAGGGTTCAAAACCTTTGAAGTACATGAAATCACTTATTTAAGAGAATGAATAAATGAAAATTTCCAAGTCATCCAAACCCGACGTATTAGAGAGTTCAGAAAATTTGGTAGGCTTATATATTATATATTTTGCGGCGAAAATTCCTTGCGGCGAAAATTCCTACGGCGAAATGTCCGGCGGCGAAAATACCTAGATTGATTTATACTGATGGATCTAAGATAGATGTGCCTGGACCATCTTGTTCATCAGATGTCTTCATTTCAAATCATAAAAGGTGTTTTTCCTGGAAATTATCCCCCAATCATAGTATACAGGCAGCAGAGTTATTTGCCATCCAACAGGCATTGTGTTTTTTGGTATCCAGAAGTATTGCTTGTAATGTCCTAATAATTACAGACTCCCAGACCTCTCTTCACCTGATCAACTCGCCCACACTCGCTACATATCTGGCTTTAACAACTTCTATCCATTCTTTACTGAAGACCCTCTCTGTTTCAGGTATTCTGGTTTCCTTCCAGTGGGTTCCGAGCCATGTTGGAATTACAGGTAATGAGATGGTTGATACACTGGCCAGGGCTGCTTATTCCCTCCCTGTTATAACTTCGCTATATTTCCACCCAGGCGAGGGTTTTGCAGTAGCTAAAGTGGCAGTGCAAAATGATTACAAAACCCAATGGGAGAGATTACGGCACTCGACTCTCTATGGAATGTTTAAGCCTTCTTGGGGCACAAGAAATTGGCCTGTACCATCTTCCCACTATAAAGATTCTATAATATTTAGATTCCATTCTGGCCATGTAGGCCTTCAGGCTTACTTACACCGGATTGGACTAGCCTTCTCCCCATTGTGTTAGTTGTAATTTACCAAAGACACTGTCCCATTTCTTTCTTTTTTGTCCATGTTATACTAGGCAAAGGAAAAAATTCAGATTCTCTCTTTTGCAATATGGTGTCAGGGACTTTACTTTATCAGTCCTATTAGGTGGGGATAGTTTTTCTCCCCCATTGATAAACTTCACTATGGACCAAGTATTCAAGTTTGTAGTGGCATCTGGCCAGTTGAAAGAGTTTTAAATCTTGCATTGTATACCGATTTTCATTCCCACAGGTTTATTAATCGGTTACCTCCTAGTTACTCCATCTGGTTGTTACTGTTGACTTAGTACTTGGTTCCATTTTTCAGTTCATGTTTCATAGAACTAACAGGCCTCATGCTCATCCCTTTCTGAGTGTTCTGGAATTGGCCCCAGAACTGAAGAGGGTAATGGTGTGCTTTCTCTATTTCTGTCTCATCTCAATAATAGACCCAGCACTTGATGTAGGAACAGCGGAAGTTCTCCCGTGGAACAAGGTGTTTTGGTCTTGGAGGATGTAAATAGCCTTATTGGCTGAGCTCCTCCATATAAAACTTCAAACAATCAATCAAAGAAAAACTGAGCTCTTTGTTAGATATCGAAAAATTTTGACTGCTGAATCAAGTAGGCTAGTTTTTTCATAAAAAATTCTTGTAGTTGCCCCAACTAACCGAGCAACTTAAAGTCAACCTTTAAACCTCAATATTAACCACTGCAATTAAACTAAAAACTAAAACCCTGTTTAACTAAATAGTGGCCTACCAGAACTAGGTGTAAGTAGCTTAATCAAAATACTTAACTAAGGTAAGAGATTAAAACTAGGTACCTAGAAGAAACTCGGGTAATTATTCGTTTTAGTGCTTTTTCTCCTTTCTGAACCAAAACACATTTTTCTGGTGTGATTTGTTCAAATCTGAACTTCGTTTCTTTGGGAAATGAGCCATTTTTCAGAAATTTTAAAATTGAAAATTTCTCAAAAACGGCTCATTTCCCAAAGAAACGAAGTTCATATTTGAACAAATCACACCAAAAAAACACCAGAAAAATGTGTTTTGGTTCAGACCTAACCTAACCCGCGTTTTTTCCCAATTTCTTACCTTAAATAGCAGCGTTGGGATGTTTGTACAAATCAGCGACGACCAACAGGAATAAATAGACAATTTCGCCAGGCCCACCAATTTGAACTTGTTGGCCTAGCCAATGCTCACAGACTTCGAAGCAAAAACTCCTCCAATTAACCGCACTCTCGGAAGCCAACGCTAAATAGAGCTGTGCATCTAGCTGTGTCGAACACTTTGTCAAGAATAACCCAACGTACAATAAGTTTTGCCACAGTTTGAGGTGGGATTAACCGGATTTTTCAACCCACGTGCCCTTTCGACGGGAAACAGAGAAGGAACACTTTTTTTTTCTGCTGCGCTCGTCCCTAGTCAATCTTCCGCAATAATATTGGTCAGCAACCTTCTCTATAATTACACTCATGACCACACTGCAGACAAATAACACGAGTAGGTAAAACACTGTGACTGGTGAAGAAAACTTCAGCACCGTCTTCTTTTTTATAAGTAATCCAAATCACACTCAAGACAAACCATAACGAAAACCGAACTGAATAAGGATTTTGGAATGAGTATGTATTATTGGAGATTCAAAATGCACGTCTCTGATTGGTCGGATAAGGTAACCTGAAACAAAAACCAGATTTAATTGGCTGATTTGACCTGTTTCCTAATTTTGCCACGAGGTGTCTCCTGATAAAACTGGAGAGGATGAGGAGTGGCAAAATTTTAACAGTGGAAAGAGGTAAACACTCGGTAAAAAATAATTATTACATTTCCTTGATTTTTATCAGTTTCCCTGAGGTTTCAAGGTGTCCTGAATACGAATTTATATGTTAAATTGTCATAGAATGTCTCCTATCGAAAACGAATGAAGCATTAAAATGAATATTAACCGAAACTCGAACCAGGCTACAACAGCCCTAACTAAATAATAATTAAATGGCTGCAATAGCCCCTATTAAAACTTAAGGGTAATATAGCCCTAACTTAAGTAAAAATCTTCAAAACCTTAAACCTTTAAAAACAAAAACTTAAGGGCAATAAGAACATAAGAAATTTTCAGTAAATTTATAGTTTCAACCACAGCTCGTTTTGAAAAATAAAAATTAGGTTCCCCGGTGGTTTCTGATGTGATTCATCCGAAAATGACATTCATTTCCGTCGCAAATTACTCGTTTTTATGAACCCCCCCCCCCAATATGGGGGAATGTGTGGGAAATCGGGGTTTTTGGTGGGGTGGGGGTAAAAAACGAGTGATTTGCGACGGAAATGAATGTCATTTTCAGATGAATCACATCAGAAACCAACAGAAAACTTAGGAACCGAACCTGGTAAATTTGCAGTTTCGGCCCCAATTCGTTTTGAACATGAAACTTATGTTTTTCCTATGTTTTTTGATGCGATTCATTCGAATTTGGCATCCGTTTCCGTCGCAAATCATTTTTTTGAGATCCCCCCACCCCCAAATATCAAAAGCCAAAAAAGAGTGATTTGCGGTGGAAATGGATGTCAAATTTGAGTGAATCACCTCAAAAAATATGGGAAAAAACATAAGTTTCATAACCCAACCCAACTCAATCCAATCCAATCCACTGGATTGAGTTGGGTTGGGTTATGATGGAGTGATAAAATAAATGATTCCTTCAGAATCGGTGCCACAAAACGATTCCTTCAGAATCCGGCCGTAAATTAGTTTAAAAAATAAATCGTTAAACTAACGAAAATGTCATGACAACCTAACCAATCATCAAGGATGTACAGTTGCCAGTGGCGACTCGTCGTATAAATGTATGGGGGTGCGATTTCATAAAATTGTACGACAACACGGACTCACAATAGGCTAGCGCGAATCCAACTGCCGCTCACAAGAGTACTTGTATTAACATATGCGGCTATGCCAGACGTACAATTCTAGTTAATTACAAATAAGTAATAATTTCAATAAAATACATATAAATGGTTTATATCATTATTACTGAAGTAACTATTAGTAAAAATAAAGTTGTTATTATAAAAAAAAATTCGCGATTGTACTTATATTTTCATTACAACAGTAAAATATAATTTATATTTACTTGAGCGAAAAATCTATCACTCCATTCGGCTGCAATATTATTTTGTATTCAAACAGCAAGCAGTACGCTGTTTGAAGCTATGCTATAAGTTTAGAATATTATGTACTGTATGAAGGCTTACTCAAAATGCCTCATGAATCATGATATGCCACATGAATTTTTAAAATATATTTCAAGAATATTTAGTTTAATATCTTAAAATTAATATATTTTTTATCTGTTAAATTAATATTTATCGTTTCAAGCAAGGGGGAGCGACCGCTCCATCGCTCCTATACGCCAGTCGCCACTGACAGTTGCCCTAACCGGGCATTCAGTTGACCTAACCAGGCATTCAATTAACCTAACAAGTCAATGTTATTCTTAAAAAATTTATGAATCGCTTCAAACAGAGTAAGAGCACAACCTTCCCACACTGTACCCATGGCTAGACTGAGACAATATGGCAGACCAAAAATTACTATATTTATTATCTCCGTTATTATCCATTTGCGACGGAAGTGGTATTAGAAAAAGTTGTCGGAAATGAAGAGATACAGCTAAACAACACATCAAATATGCAGTAATCAAGTTGTGGTTGAAACTATAATAATACCAAATTTTTATAGTGGGCACACTAGGGGCCACTTCAGCCCATCGAGGTGGCTCCACTATGTAAAAACTGCCTGTACATTAGGAACAACCAATTTTTACAAAACTAATTAATTATCAATTTAAAACTAAAGATAGAATCTCTGGATCCAGAGGATCAAAGTCATAATAGGCTACTATCCACAAATATGTTACACTCTATATCTGTTTATAACTGACATGCAAATATATCAGATCCAAAGAATCTAGTCAATTTCATTACAGTACCCATCAATACCAGTACCTTGCCAACCAAAAATAAGTCACGGTCCTGCGAAAAATGCTCTGTATGAATTGGTCCACAATTAACCCACCCCTTATTTCTCCAGTCTAACTATAGAGTAGATCAAGTCTAGCCTAGAGGGGTCAGCCTAGAGATTCCGGAAATGGTCCAGAGCGGGCAGATAAATTGAGGTCCACAGTAGGATTCCTCACAAGATTAGGTTAGGGCAATCTACCTTCACCTTTGTTAAGCTATGAGTTGATGCTGGGTCTTAGGTCACAATGTAGGCCTAACTTGTTTGACCCAGCTTAATTTAATGTTATTAACTGTTTGATGTAAAAACTCAATTAGTCACTTACTTTTAGTTATTGGAGTCTCTCCCTTCTCCGGTTGGATTTTTGTCGAGAGCGCACTTTTCTGGTACGTCCTCTCGCCCCGTTCTTCGTTTTCGTTCTCTCTTTGTTCTCCTCTTCGCGGGGCTTTCTGTACCAGCGTTGTCTTGGTTTATTCCCGGTTGGTTGAGCGGTAATGTATCTCCATTACCGAGCACGCTCCTCCCACACAGTATATAAATACTAGTGTGGAGAATAACTCTGGTGAGCAACCAATTGGTTTCTTCCACCCAATTATTGACATAAAAGGAATTTAATAATTGTTAGATTAACTACCTACCTACTCAGTGAACCATTTTCGTTACCTCCCAACTACCCACTCATCAGTTTTCCATATACTGGGGGCCCCGGAGATAAAAATTTTGGTGTCATTGTCACCAATTTTTGTCTGAGTGTAGACTAGCTAACTATTTGACTGTAAATGCCTGTTAATCTGATTAACAGTGCCTATCCTCACCTTCTCATGGAGAAGGTGTAGCATTTAATTAGAAGAGAAAATATACATCCATAGGATGAAACTGTCTATGGTCTTTACCATAAGAAAAGAAAAAATGAAAGTTAGAAGATAAAATTACAATTCCCCAGCATCTATTTTTTGTTGTAAAAATAGTCGCGCCTTTAATGCTGTTTGTCGCTGAGGTCTTGTGTCTGTCAATGTTGTAGTAGGATGCGTTACCACTCCTACTGTCAAAGGAATAGTTACTGGAAGTTCAGTGTCTCCAGTTGTTACTGTCAGTGGAGAAGGTTCTCCAAAGTCCATTGTTTTGGGTCCAGACTCTAAAGGGTACAAAGAGAAATGTCTCTTGTTGTGTCACCCGTTGAAGTCCTTAATTTGACCACTCTTGTTACCCCGTCTGCCCTGGTCTGAGTTCTGAAACTCTAGCCAGAGGCCAGTATTGTCTTGGAGTACTGTCACGTATGAGAACAAGGTCCCTACCTTAATTGTGTCAGACCAATCCTTCTTAGTCATTTGTTTATGTCTCTCCCTTAGACCCATCAAGTACTCAGTTTTCCACTGTTTAATGAAATGAGCTTTAACTCTAGTTAAATGTTGTAACTTAGTCTGGAGCTCATCATGTCGTTGAGTCCAGTTTGGGTCTTCTGAAGAGTCTATATTGTAGTCCGGCAGGAGACTAACTTGCTCTCCCCGAATCAAATGATTTGGAGTTAATGGTTCCGGGTCATTAATGTTGTCACTCACATAAGTGAGTGGTCTATTGTTAATGATGTTCTCAATCTCAGCCAGGAGAGTGAGCAACCCAAATAAGTGTATCTGTTTTTTGCCAATTGCTTTCTTCAAGCAATTCTTTACTGTTTGTATATTCCTCTCCCAGATAGAACCATACCAAGGAGAGGCAACCGGAATATACTTCCACTTTATGTTTGTATTTTGTATATACAATTGTGTGATTTCATTGCTTAACAAGTCGTGGATGACTTGTTCACCAGCTTTGAAATATGTAGCATTGTCAGTCCAAACTGTCTTTGGTACTGAATGTCGTGCACAGAATCTCTTAAAGACAGCAACAAAAGATTCTGCTGTAAGGTCCTCCACAACATCCAAATAAACAGCTCGTGAGGCAGCACATGTAAACAGTACAATGTACATTTTTTGTTCAGTGTCACCCACCCCTACAGTCAATGCTCCTGTATAGTCAATGCCTACAGTCTCAAAGGGTCTGTTGAGAGTAACTCTCTCCTCTGGCAAAGCAGGAGGATTTGGTTTCCTATAGGGCCTAGCATGAATACGCCTACATGTGACACACTCACTCAGGACTGTTTTAACAGTGATCCTTCCCTTGGGTATCCAATAAGTTTTTCTTAATGTAGTTAGTGTCTGTGGTACCCCCATATGATATACATCATTGTGTGTTTTTCTGATTATTAATGTTGTCAAATAGCTAAATCTAGGTAAAAGGATTGGATTTTTGCTTTTGTATGACAGTTTTGATTTGTCTAATCTCCCTTTACACCTTAGAAGGCCTTCCTCATCTCTGAACAAGTTTAGATCCACAACTACTGATGGTACAGGTTCTTTTGTTTGTTTCCCATTAGTTAAGAATTCTAACTCTCTATTGTACTCTTTTTGTTGTGCTTGGCCTATCCAGTATTGAGTTGCAACTTCTGTATAATTATGATTATTTTTATTTAGCTGTTTGTTAATTGTAGCTAAACAGTTGTGAGCAAACCTCAAACAGTAGGCTGTCACCCTGACAAGTTTGTTGAAATCAGAATACTTTTCATAATTAGTGATTGGTTCAACCTTTTCATTTGAAAAGATTAAATTTAATGTCAAGTTAACTTGTTCCACAGGCCATTGGTCTGTATTACAGAGCCACTTAGGTCCCATAAACCAAGTTTTGTTTGACTTCAACAACTTGTAGGATAAACCTCTGGTCAGAAAGTCTGCTGGATTCTGTTTAGTTGGAACATAGTGAAAGTTTACTTGTAGGCTTTCATTAGCGTCAGCTATTTCTTTTAGCCTATTTCTTACAAAGATATTCTTACTATTAATGCTATCATTCCGTATCCAGGCAAGACAAATCTGACTGTCAAGCCAGACGTGGATATTAGTTATGAACACATCATAGTAAGCATCCTTAAGCAATGAAATGGTTTTAATGGCTAATGTAGCAGCCAATAGTTCCAATTGAGGTATGGTTCGGGTAGGTTTGAGAGGTGCAACTTTCCCTTTTGCATAAATTAGATGACTTTCTGTAGGGCTTACAAGATACGCACAGCACCCATAAGCTTGTGTGCTTGCATCAGCAAACACATGAAGCCTCTGGGGCTTATCCCTAAACCCACAGCACCTTTGAATTTTAATGTTCTGCACTTTTGTTAAATCAGTAGCTAACTTCTTCCAAGATTTTTGATTTTCATTTGTTATTGGATCATCCCACCCAACATTTGTCCTCCAAATTTCTTGGAGGAGAATCTTTGATTTTATTGTTGAAGGCAGGAATAGACCCATAGGATCAAAAATTTTAGAAGCCTCTGATAATATTTGTCTTTTAGTATTTGCTTCCTCATCAAGTTTAAAACCTTTAGTACAGATTGAATCATGACTGTTAGAAGTTGCATCCAAATACCAGTTCATACCTAAAGTTTTAACTCTGTCTGATGGCTCAGTAAGACCATTATTATCTTTTAAAATCTTTTTGTTTAAATCCTCATTATTTGAAATCCACTCTCTAAGTTCAAAGTTACCTTGTTGCATAATGTTTTGAGAGTGTTCATAGACTTCAGATAATTCAGATTTTGTTGTCGTTGAGCCTATTAGATTGTCTACGTAAAAATGTTCCTTAAGGAAGTTCAATGTTAGAGAGTTATTAAACTGGTTTAAATGATGTCTAATTGTCAATGCTAATAGGCTAGGTGAGCAATTGGCTCCAAACAACACAACATTAAATCTATAGGTTATGAACCCTTTATTCAAATCAAATGGATCCTTGAACCATAAGAACCTAAGTTGGTTCTTATCATATTCATTTTTAAGATTTATTCTCAAAAATGCCTTTGAAATGTCACTTTGTACAGCATATTTGTCTAACCTGAACCTCAGTAAGATCTTCACAAGGTCAGAAATGAGATTAGGACCCTCAATCAAGCAATCATTCAAACTGTGTTTATCACTGTCTTTGAGGCTACAATTATATACTACTCTGAGTTTTGTTGTTGGGGCATCTTGTCGATAAACCCCCCTGTGGGTTAAATAATGACAACCATCTTTTTTAAAAGGGTTATCTGTTACTTCTTCAATGAAGCCTTTCTGTAGCTGTTCTTTGAAGACATCATTATATGATAGAATATTGTTATCTTGTTTGAGTTTTTTCATTACTTTATATAAATGTCCTTTAGCTACTTTGAGATTGTCTCTTAAAGTTGGACAATTTATTTTTCCAAGGTAACTCAACAAAATAACTATTGTCTTTGCACTGAATGGTGTCTTCAAATCTTTCTACCATTAACTGATCTTCTGAAGTTGATTTGTGTCATGTATACCCACAGATTCTAGCAACCATAACGTTTGAATTGCTCATCCAAAGTTTCATTTGATAATGATGAATTAATGTTCTCAGTTGAGATAAATTATTCAAAGTGTTGCTATTCTTACAGGTGTTATGTAGGACTGAGTTGAGGCACATAGTATTTGTTGGTCATGCACTGTTTGGTTTAGGTCTAGGTTGTATTCTGATAGGTCACCCAAAGGGGCTATCCCTGATGGAGTCTGAATAGCTATACCATTACCTATCTCTACTATGCCCTTATGAATAAGATTAATATAATCTGCCCCTATTAGCATTTCTATGTTAGCTACTGTGTTGTTAGTGATATGTCTATCAGCTATTTTGTAGTGTTTTTTCAAATGATTTATGGTTTGTTCTAGTTTGGGTATAACCAGTTTGTTTTGGCCATACTTTAGAAATAATAACTGCTTCAATTTTCTGAATTTACTTTCTAAATGTAGTTCCAGGTCAATTGTCTTATTTGTTATTTTATTTATTTGTCGGGTTCGAAATCCCAGCTGAGCCGTGAACGGCCAAATTCTAAAGGGCAAGTTCTACCTAAAGCCCAAGTTAAGCTATATTAAACTTTACGGATTTGAGATCCTATTAGGTCCTACCTCAGGGTAACCTCAGGGTTGCTGACTCGATGCGGGCCTACCTTAGACCTTAAAATTACATGAACTTAAAAGGTAAACAAAAGGGTACTATTTGTGGTCTTCTTTATGAACCTTGCAACAACAACGCAACCTGGACTATTGCACGATGCAACAATCATGTATCTAAACAACCAAACTGAATTGCAAGAGAGCTCTCTATCAAACCACACCTTTACGTACGACCTTCCACAAACGAGTAGAAAGACGCGCAGCGTCTCAAAATGATGCCAACAGTGTGACCAAACAATGATGCCACAAGAGCTCAAAAATGCTAGCTCTAAATTAATTTAATTTTTCACTAACCTTACAATTATGAGATGGATATATATACACACCTTAACTTAATATATATACAAGCAATGCTGCATCAATCAGCTTAGTCATCGTATCGCCTTGGGACAACAATGGTTCTTCCTCTTCTAGATTTTCTAACACTCCCCACCGAAGAGGCATTGTTGTCATTACCTTCTGCAAGGTTAGCCAAGCCTTCTTCATGAGGCTGTAACTCAAATGTTTCATCTTGACTATCTGTGTTTTTGCTGATTTCTAAAGCATAGAGTTTTTGTATAGGTCTCTTTAACTTTCCTCCTGAAGTCTTTACCAGTGCAGACCTAACTAAATTGTCTTTGCCAACAAACAACTCTTCAATTATGCCAAGCTTCCAGCATTGCCTTGGTCTTTCATCCCCAATCATTACCATTCTCCCACCTTGATACAATTTGCATTGGAGCCCTTTACCTTGCCTGATGGGTAATAATTGAGTTCTGGCAAGTATTCCATCTGCCACCTCTTCCATAACTGATCTTGTAGCTCTTCAAGGTACCTGAACCGTCTGGTTAACTCTCCTTGAGTGCTCTGGATGGGCTGCAAGTCTTCTGGCACACTGGGGTTTGATGTTAATCGTTTACCACAAAGAAAATGATTTGTGTCAATGGCTCTGCATCCTGCCTACTATTGTAAACAAAAGTGATAGGCCTACTGTTCACCATTGCTTCTACTTCACATAAAACAGTAGAGAATTCTTCTTTTGCTCAAATGAGCATTAGCTAAAAGTTTCTTTAATGGACACTTTACACTTCTCACTAGCCTTTCCCAAAATCCTCCCCACCATGGTGCTCTCTCAACAATAAACTCCCACTGTACCCCTTGGTGTGAAAAGTAGGATTGGAATCCTTCCTCTTTCAGCAAGGACCAAATTTCTTGGAGTTCCTTTGCAGCCTTTTGAAGGTTTTTGCATTATCCGATATGATTTTATTTGGGAAACCCCTTTGTTCACAAACCGTTTAAAGGCAAAA